>JAOTOM010004681.1:40000-395000 GCA_034440615.1 Ashinkailepas kermadecensis | reverse complement strand
TGCATTGTCCTGAAATTCATTTACATGGAGTGGGGAATAGCAGGCGAAACGTCAAAACCCTTGTTGAGTTTGAAGTAATTTAGCAATATGATTGGGAAAATTGCTGGTAAAAGGTAACATTGGCAGATGAACACCCGTTCCGCTGGCAAGATTGTGATGACACAGATGTCAGGAATCGGGCATGGTGAAAATGTAGCAGTTACTGCAGTCGAGTGTTGTTCAGTTCCATGGAAATCAATTCCGGAAGTGAAAATTATGTCCACAGGTCAAAACAAGTTCCTGATAGGTGTCATCTTCTACGTAATTTCTAAAATCCAAGACATTGCGAAACCACGCCCCACAGGGCAGACACAAAGCCGTGGAGCCGGCGCTACGACCGACACCGAGCACCTCCAGCGCGCGCCGCTCACTTGTTCTCCTTGAGCACGATGACAGCCACGAACGGGTAGGCGTTCTCGCGCAGCGCCTGCGACACCCGGTAGCCCTCGGGCCGGTCCACCGAGCAGGCCCAGAACAGCAGCGCGTCGTCGGTCCAGGCGGCGAGCGGCGCGTGGCGCAGCGTGGCGCGACAGAAGCGCTCCGTGTCCTGGTGGTCGGCGCAGTGCAGGTAGACGGCCAGCGGCCGCAGCTGCCGCTTGGCGGCGGCCAGCGCCTCGCTGTACGAGCCGCGCAGCCACGCCGGGTGCTCCGTGCCGTACAGCAGCTCAAACTCGGAGATGAAGCCGGCCACGTCCTCCAGTGGATCTGTGGGGACGTCCACCCAGGTCAGGTCAGGTCAACCAGGAGTGGGAACGCAGACTCAAGTCGGGTCAGGTTATTCAGAGGATGTGGAGGTCCATTCGGGTCAGGTCAGATCAGATCATCCAGCAGGTCTATGGAGCTATCAGGTAGGTCAGGTCAGGTCAGGTCAGGTCAGATCACCCAGCGGATCCGTGGGGATGCCCACCCGGGTCAGGTCAGGTTTGATAATTCAGAGGTTCTGCGGGGACGTCCACTAGAGTTAGGTCAGGTCAGATCATCTAGCTGGTCTGAGGAGCTATCCGGTCCGGTCCGGTCAGGTCAAGTCAGTACGGTGTAAAGCGTGAATGTTAGAAAATATGGGGTTTCTGTACAACGAATTTGAGGAAAATATAGGGAAGTCACAAGGACCTTAACCTGAACATATAGAAACAACGTGGGGCCTGGGTTGCAATACTGTCAGCTGTTCTAATTTCAGTTTCAAACAATAATCTTGCAATTGAACAGTTCCCGAGTGATCATTTCACTGGTTTAACGTGGCGGTGGGTGAAATGGCTAGACTTTACCATATCAGGGCAGGGAGGCGTTGGGGATCGGCCTGCCAACTGAAGGGTTAGGTCTATGGCCTGACAGCTGAGGTATCGGTCTGTGGTCTGACAGCTGTGGTGTCGGTCTGCGGTCTGACAGCTGAGGTGTCGGTCTGTGGTCTGACAGCTGAGGTGTCGGTCTGTGGTCTGACAGCTGAGGTGTTGGGTCTGTGGTCTGACAGCTGAGGTATCGGTCTGTGATCTGACAGCTGAGGTGTCGGTCTGCGATCTGACAGCTGAGGTGTCGGTCTGTGGTCTGACAGCTGAGGTGTCGGTCTGTGGTCTGACAGCTGAGGTGTCGGTCTGTGGTCTGAAAGCTGAGGTGTCGGTCTGTGGTCTGACAGCTGAGGTGTCGGTCTGTGGTCTGACAGCTGAGATATCGGGTCTGTGGTCTGACAGCTGAGATGTCAGGTCTGTGGTCTGACAGCTGAGATGTCAGGTCCGTGGTCTGACAGCTGAGGTGTCGGTCTGTGGTCTGACAGCTGAAATGTCGGGTCTGCGGTCTGACAGCTGAGGTGTCAGGTCTGTGGTCTGACAGCTGAGGTGTCGGGGCTACGGCCTGACAGCTGAGGTGTCGGGGCTACGGCCTGACAGCTGAGGTGTCGGTCTGCGGTCTGACAGCTGAGGTGTCGGATTTACGACCCGACAGCCGAGGTGTCGGGACTAGAGGATGAGCCGTTGAACTGACCGTGAGGGCGGCCACCGGCCCCGCGGATGATGTTGAGACAGATGTTGAGGATGCCGCTCAGAGTCGAGAGCACATACCGCAGCGGAAGCGAGGCGAGTCCCAGCAGCCAGTGCAGCAGGCCGCCCTGCCCTGCTGCTACCACGGCGTCCTGCGGCTGTCAGGTCAGGTCAGTCTCACTAGCCAGGGCAGCAGTCCGCCCTGCCCTGCTGCTACCACGGCGTCCTGCGGCTGAGGCCCGGCTACGTCAGCGGCTAGAGCAGCACCACCATTCTACGCAGACAACAGTAGGATGCCAGATTATGTCATTTGGGTTGTTGGTTGGTTGGTTGGTTATTGGTTTTACGACACGTCGACCGTTGAGTCATGTAGCGTCGCCAATCTCTCACGCCGATTGGTCGCGGGCGAAGAGTAGCGACAGGTGAGACTCGAACCCACAGCCTTTCGATTGTGAGACGAGCTTCTTACCCCTAGACCACTCGTCCCCTGTGTCATTTGGGGACGCTATAGCTCGCCTCTTGTGCAAGCCTGTCCAGCACCCACATTAGCGCCTTATTGTATTCGGGAATGGAGGTTGTTGGGTCCAATAGCAATCTTAATCGCTCGTTAAATGAAATGGCTGAACAAGGGCAGAAAATGTAAAAACCTGTGTATGCTTTATGGTGTTTCATATCGTAATCAGCTCGGGAAGGTGTCGTTTTTTAACGAATAATAGTTCAAGAAACCATTAACGCAAATATCCAGCTAAAATGCACAGTACGTGTCCGTTCCTTCGACATAAAAACGGAAAACTCCACACAAGACATGCTAACTCTCCAAAAATAATCCAGATTATGGAATACAATTCGGTACATTACCAAAGTTCCTGGGTCCATAAACTCGCGCACTGGAGAGGGGGGGGGAGCGGCGAAATCCGCCCACCCCTCCAATTTTTCGCAAATAACTCCGATTTTACAGGTTGATATGCCATTTTTGTGTACCTGCAGACTGCGTTCTGCGACTGTGTAGCGGGACAACGTGGCGGGGATTGTGTGGAGGGATTGTTCGACCGACTGTGTTGTGGGAATGACAATGTGGTGGGAATATGTGGCGGGACTGTGTGGCAAACCATATGGCCGGATTATATGGCCGGACTATGTGGTATGTGGCGGGACTATGCGATATGTGGCGGGACTATGTGACATGTGGCGGGACTATGTGGTATGTGGCGGGACTATGTGGTATGTGGCGGGACTATGTGGTATGTGGCGGGACTATGTGATATGTGGCGGGACTATGTGGTATGTGGCAGGACTATGTGGTATGTGACAGGACTATGTGGTTTCGGGACTATGTGATATGTGGCGGGACTATGTGGTATGTGGCGGGACTATGTGGTATGTGGCGGGACTATGTGGTATGTGGCGGGACTATGTGATATGTGGCGGGACTATGTGACATGTGGCGGGACTATGTGGTATGTGGCGGGACTATGTGGTATGTGGCGGGACTATGTGGTATGTGACAGGACTATGTGGTATGTGACAGGACTATGTGGTATGTGGCGGAACTATGTGGTATGTGGCGGGACTATGTGACAAGTGGCGGAACTATGTGGTATGTGGTGGGACATGTGGTGGGACATGTGGCGGGACTACGTGACAAGTGGCGGGAGTGACCGGGCGCGCCGGCACTAACCGCGTGTGTCGGGGCAGGCCGATCGGTAGCGGCGCTGGGCATATCGAGAGCGCTCCGAGTCGCTGCGTCCAGGTCCCAGTGGTGTTCCTCCAGCACACGACGACACCATTCGGTCCGCTCGGCCCCGGTCAGGTCCTGGCGACGGCAGTCGTTAGGCCACCAGGACGACGGCGGGGCGCGACGGCAATGCAACGTGTGACGACACCACGCCCGGCGGAACCGCTGACGGGATTACCGAGCACCAGCCACGGCTCTCGGCGAGGTGCCGGGTCAAACAAGTCACGTGCAATTCACGTGGCGCGATTAATTGCATCAGCGTAGGGCGCTTTGAGGAGCGCTGCACACGCAAGGTTAAGTGGCAAAAGCGCAGCGTAGCAGATTCGTCGTCAGCGTCGAATCTCCACCCGTATCAATAATAGGCGCATTGCATCGATTGTGTACACGGCCAGGCGCCTTCAAGCATGCATACAGAGCTGAAGTGATTTCGGACGCGAAACATTCCCCAAGTTACTAAAAACTGAAATAAAGAAACGTTATCTCTTCCTCTGGACTGGACCCAAGTTCGCGCAACATCAGCTGCGATCCAGCCGAGTCGGGGGTACGGACGGCGTACGCCAGCTCACGTGTGAAATATACCGTTAGCTACCGGTGGACAGCTGGGCAGCTGGGTAGCTGGTCAGTGGGAAGCAGCCGGTGGGCAGCAATGTTCCCGCAAACCCCTTTCATTTGACAAAAATTGAGAGCACTTAGGATAAATATTGCGATGAAAGTTCGTAAATATCAAAATGGACACGGGAGATCCCGCCCTGAGTATGGTCCGGTCCTGTCGGGCCGACACGGGAGATCCCGCCCCGAGTATGCTCCGGTCCTGTCGGGCCGACACGGGAGATCCCGCTCTGATCCTGTCGGGCTGACACGGGAGATCCCGCCCCGGTCCTGTCGGGCCGGCCGGGCTGAATATGTGAACTCCGTGCCATACCCTCGGGAGTAGACTCGCCCAGGCTGCACCCTCGCTCTTAATCATCGCCAGCATCGGCCACTGTCAGCCCGGCACGCTGAAACACCTCCAGGAGTATAACGCGATCAATAATGACGTCATTCAGAATGGGCATAATATTAATCATAATAACGATGCCCATTGTAATGGATTGCGGTATCAGCCAACTCCAGTTTATTTTTTAACATCACATGAACTCGGGAGATATTGTAATAATATCTGATGACTATATTGAAAAGTGACAAGCGCATCATATGCAAAAAATCGAAATCCGTTGCACAAATACAGCAACTGCAGGGGTCTAAAGCCGACCGACCGGCCGCCCGGCAGCTGAGTTGCTCTTGGGTCACAAAGGCTTCATACGGCGGCACGGCGGCGCGGTGTGGAGACTGATCCCGACTTCATTTGGCCTTGGAGGCATCGACCTCGGGTCATGAAATATATACTGAACGAGTTCACCCCAGCCGTAATCCACCATCGAAATTGTGCGCTTCTAGCTTCAGCAGTTTCCGAGATCTTAAGTGTGGCGGAATCCGCCCCACCGGTTACGTGAGAGGCCCTCCGGCGCGCGTGCTGAACTGGCGACGAGTGAGCACTGACTGTAGCACGCTCATCGATCGAAGTGAGAATGCCGAGCGTACGCAATATACTGGTGTAGAGGATGGCAGAGTTATGGGCAAGGTTGCGGTGAGTTCGATACCAACAATGATAAGTTGATGCCATATATGGTATGATCAAGATGTTGGTTTGCCTTGAATGATATTGTGTAGAAGAATTTGTTCCGCATATCAGCACTGGATGAATCCACTTTTGAAGTTATCCAAAATCTCGTTTTTCCACGGACGCCTGCCGACATGCCACATGAATAGTTGGAAACAAAACCCCGAAAAGTCTGTATACCCTGAACCTGTCACTATCTGTGAGAGGTTCACATTCTACAAACGGACTTGGCACGCATGCGAGACTGTCGAGGAGTACTTGCTGGTCCTCACACAGCAGACAGCAACATGTGATTTTAGAAGTTTCTCAGACGAAGCCCACAGGGACAAGTTTAACAGGTTAAACAGCGAGTTATTACAAGAGCAGCTGCAGGCTGAGAAAGACGACAACCAGGTTGCTGGAATTGGCATCAGTTTGTGAAAAAAGCTCCATGCAGCTAGGTTCCATGACCCAACGCCTGGGCCACCTGCAAACAGCATCACACCTGTGAAAGACAGAACAGTGGTGAAGAAGGGAGGACACTCAAACATGCAGAGCTGGGGGAGCAGACACAGATGTTGCAGATGTGCAATACAAGGCCATGCCCCAAATGGCATTTAAGAATGCGGGATGTTTTGCATGCAACAACAAAGGGCATACAGAAGCAGACAGGTGAATCAGACGGATGACAATCACCCACACGATGAAGGAATGCTGATGTTGATCACTGGGAAAGTTCAGGTTAGCCAAAAAAAGGATTCTGATAAAAACGATGAAAAGGGGGTGATAGAGCCATCAATGAGTTCAGATGGATGGAAACTTGTTGTCTTTTGAAGCTGATATCGGAGCGAGCAATTCAGTGACGTCAGAGACAACATTTTGGAAATGTTTCTAAAGAAGCCCCTTGGGAAATCCTAATTGGTGGTAAAAACAATGTTGGAGAAGCAATAGAAGCTGTGGGACAGTTAAGTTCATAAGTGAAGGTGAGTGGCAAACAAAGATGTCGAGTACAGCGGTAGTAAGGGTAGAAAACCTTGCTGAAAGCCCACTCCTTCGTCGAAACTGGATGAAACAAATCAGCTCAGACTGGAGTAGGATGATTGAAGAGAGCAGAAAGCAATCATCTCCCAGTGCCAGGGTTCCAGGCATAATATGTGAAAATGAGCTGAAAGAAAGATACCGTACAGTTTTTGACACAGAAGATAGTGCACCGATGACGAACTTAAAACCAGTACTTCATGTTCCAGAGAATGTACATCCAATCATGAAGGACAGCATGTGAATGTGGAATGCTGTATCACACTTTCTGTGACCCGCCCGAGATACAGTCCTAATTTTGAAGAAAAAAGATCCAACTCTGGCAGAATGTCAACCATCGTTAGCGACGCAAGACTCTCGGCCAGGATGTCAACATCGCCTTCTGCAACCACATCTGCAGCATCCGAACCTCAAAGGCCCCAGTCTGAGTTGGCAGCTGGGACGGTCGTGAGCGCGTCAGATGTTCGCAAGGCAGCGCTGATCGCCGGCTTGCCTTTACCTGTAGCTAGGTTGGGTGAGTGTAAAGGATTTGATGTACTGCAAGCAGGGTGAGATGATGGTACATCGTGAGGATGTTGTTTGTCTGTTAGTAGGCTTTGAGGGACCTTGAAAAAAAGGAGATTGGAAATGGCAAAGTTGCGTGTTGATCGTGAGGGGAGAGAGCGAGGATACAGAGGAAACGTAGGACCTTCAATGTTATTGAAGAGGAAAGGGACTTAGGTGTGTTGGTTTCAAGAGACCTTAAAGCAGAAAAACAATGTAGCTCAGCTAGGAACAGGGCACTCAGAATGCTGGGACTCATTAAGATATATAAGAGCAAGGAAGTCATGAAAAAACTGTACTTAGCATATGTGCGACCCCACTTGGAATATTCTGTACAAGCATGGAGCCCCTACCTCGAAAAAGATATAGACACGTTAGAAACAGTGCAGCGCAAAGCAACTAGACTCATCAGTGGAATATGTAACTTAGAATATGGAGAAAGGCTTGTGGCATTGGATATGTACTCACTCAAGTATAGGAGATTAAGGGGGGACATGATTGAAATGTACAAAATTGTTAAAGGTCAATTTGAAAGTTAAAGGTCAATTGTCAGGTCAATTTGAATGGTGCTCTTCAGTTTAGAGTATCACATAGGTGTCATCAATTTAGGTTAGACAAGTTGAGGTGTAGGACAGTTAAGCGACAACAGGTCTTCAGTCAAAGGGTTGTTGATCAGTGAAATGGGCTGCCTGCTGATGTTGTGGGGAATTCCTCATTGAATGTATTTAAAAGTAGGGTGGACAAAGTTTTCAGACAGAAAAATCTTGTTTTTGAGTTCTAATTTGTGATGGATGGGGTGAGATTTATGTTAAGTAAGTGTGCATGGCACAGCCCCCTTTAAGCAGGCATGGATGCAGTTGGAAAATTATTGATAAGGCATTAAATCCACATGTGTTAAGAGAGATCAGGGGAATAGGGCTGGATAGCTAGGGTAGATAGGCATTGATAGGTGTGTGGGATATTGGAGGACTGGTTTCTTCAGGATGTGGGATGGTTGGGGTTGGTCTTTTTACCAGGCTTATGGTATCTTCCATTTACAGACTTAACTGGATGGGCCTTTGGGTCTCTTATTAAGTCTAAATGCTTTATAACTTTGTATAGGGTGTACCTAGCAATGGATTCAGCACCTTCCTTCGGGATGTGATACTGATGAGATTGTGTATGGTAGCACAATGGGTATGATGGGAGGAGTTTGTAATTGTTGAGTGTGTTAAGCAATAGCAAGTGAATGATGCTAGATAGGTTGGAATATATAGCTCCTTAGGAACTTCAGGTAAGGGATTGATTGGGGTGAGAGTATGTACATTTCTAGTATCTGTTCTAGATAGGCTTAACCCAGATGGGCCCCTGTGGCTCTTATTAAGCCTTAACACTTTATGACTTTATGACTTTATGACTTTATGACCTTTTGACATTGAGCTTGCTAACCAAACTATCATTAATGGCATGAAGTTATGTAAACAATGACTATGACTATGATGACTATGACTATGATGACTATGACTATGATGACTATGACTATGCTGACTATGATGACGATGACGATGACGATGACGATGACGATGACGATGACGATGACGATGACGATGACGATGACGATGACGATGACGATGACGATGACGATGACGATGACGATGACGACGACGATGACGATGAACGAAATGCTATCTTCATCACTGAACTACCAACATATTCAACAATAAAACCAATGAAAATCCTATCCCACATAAAACTGACACCAACACGCCAAAAGCAACACTGAGCATATCATGCAAAACTATTGGGCTGGTTCCACATAACTGAGCTGAAACAAGAATGTAGCATACACATCTGCAAGTGATTATTCAGTTCAAGGACTGAGAACGCATTCACCTGGAACTGGAGGAGCATTTCCTGCTGAGCCTCTGTCATATCTCCAGCTGTGGCCTCCTGTTCAGCTACCTCCATGTTCCCCTCTACAAGGTACTGCAAACACAAATAGCTGACATGATAGAGAAGATGGGGTTAGTCATAAAACATGAAAATTGACATACCATTGGTTATGACAATGTTGATTGGCTAATTGAGCTAAGCAGTGTATCAAACTCCAGTTATCCTATAGCATCCCATAGGAGGATTTGTGCAGCACATGCCTGCTTATCAGACAATGTAAGCCACTGCAACACTCCATTCTTGTTGCAATACATGGTGCGGGAATGAATGGTCCTTTGCTGGTGAATTGCACTGGAAAAGTCTCAAGATTGCCTGCTGGAAAATTAATCACAAAGCAGTTGTACAGCAATATTCAGAGATAAGGCTCCAACAATTTTTAAAACAAACATCTTAGCATACTCTGTACTGGTTTGAGACACCTTTATCCACCTCTGTTCTCATTCACACAAGCATTGCACCCATTAAATTTTAATTACATATTTAAAAAACTAGATGTAGAAGCTCTGTCTAAAGATGGATGTTGTGAAATATCAGAAAGACATTTGTTGTGCACCCACTCAAAATGACATACAATTGTGGCTGACAGATATTCACCAGGATCATGAGGAAAACATGCTGTCACAATCAGATGGTTGGTTGGTTGGTTATTGGTTTTACGACACGTCGACCGTTGAGTCATATAGCGCCGCCAATCTCTCACGCCGATTGGTCGCGGGCGAAGAGTAGCGACAGGTGAGATTCGAACCCACAATCTTTCGATTGTGAGACGAGCATCTTACCCCTAGACCACTCGTCCCCCTGTGTCACAATCAGAAACATAGCTGTCAACAACTAGCACAACCTTACGTTACACCATTGCATTCATCATACAAGTTGTTCCATTAGTATATGTCGGGCATTGTGCTGGCCCAGCCACCAGTCTCCAGTCACTGACAGTACTCTAGAACAGATTGTTCCATGGTGCTTGAGGAGACAGACAGAAGCAAGGGCTTACACATGGGTGCACCAGAGACTGCCAGGGAAGTACATCATCATAACAATTGTGTTTGTTATTGCACATTAAGCAGGACAAATCACCAAGGCATGTTCACCACATCCCCTCAAATTTTGACTAAATTGGGCCCATGTGGTTATTGATGGCCCATATTACAATTTTCAGATCCTTCATTTTCTATGTACATGGGCATGGGCTAGTTTGTATGTAAGGATCACAATTCACAGGTCATCAAAATTTTGTGAGATGAGGGCAAAATTGTGGCAAAAAAAGTGAGATGAGGGCAAAATTCACACCAAAGAGATCTAATACAAGCTACAAGCTACTATTCTACATGAACACATTCTTCACATCAAATCAATATAGAAATGCACATTCCTACAACATGATTAAAGCAAACAACCTGCCACAATTCCAACCATGCTATTTCAAATCATATGGGACACTAGGTGGTTTTACAGCAGCTTTTTTGTCCCAGGTCATGTGGGCTCAGGAGCAAGATAGAATGAGGATTGGATTGAATTGTGGCTTTACAACACACTCAGCAGCTGAGGCTATATGGCATCACCTGCCTCTCACCCTGGCAGGAAGGGCAGGCATCGTGGGGCATCAAACCCCATACATCTGGCGTGCCAGACTCTCAGCTTAACCACTGAGCTACCAATGCCCCTATAGAGTGAGGGGACCTGGCATAATGACTTGTATAGATTAGAAGTTGTCACTAAATATAATTTCCATGTCAGTTTTTATTACAAAATAGTTAATGCTGCCAAAATATGTAGAATTAAACTTACAAACATCAGCAAATAACAATACACATTCTGATTTAAGAGCTATCATATCTAGGCTTTCTTTACCTTTCGGCCGACACATACTGCCAAGGTTAGTGATTTGTAAAGAGGTGTACAGTGACATCACAGGAGTCAGGGAAGTGACATCACAGGAGTCGGGTGTCGATATGTTAAGTTAGGTTAGGTTAGGTTGGGTTAGGTTAGGTTAATTTAGGTTATGTTAGGTTAGTGCCCGTCATCAACACCCGACTCCTGTGACGTCACTTCCATGACTCCTGTGACGTCACTGTACACCTTTTTACAAATCACTAATCTTGGCAGTATATGTTGGCTGAAAGGTAAAGATTACCTCATATCTAATATATATATAATTTTGATTTCTGATCTTGTTTCAAATTGTCTGTACTCAGCTCTACAGTATCTGCCAGCAGATGTATGAATGTCAGATGACAAATTGGCACCATGGTTAAATTAGTGAAAGATGTGGTCATAAGCCAATTTCCTGAAGAACAGTAGATAAAATGATGACAAAAGTATACTTCATCAATGTCAACCAAACTTATATATCCATATCTGATACTTCCGACATGCTCACACCACACAAATAAAAACATTTGCAACACAGCCTACAATTAGAAAACTTGTACACCAACTTAATTTTTTACTTGCTGCATATTGGGGTATGGGTTTGGGGTATGTTTTATGGGTTGTAATTAAAATTTTACTTTAAAAAAACGCTAAATCGTCATTTTCTTCCTACCATCAAGCAACAATTTATGTGAATGAAAAAGCTGGAAATATTGGTTGGACCCTATTCATATTAATATTAAATGCTATATGATATACATTTTTAGTTCATATCTGCAATGTTTTAGTTGAAACCAAGAATCACTTGAAAGGATCTAAAGCAACTAGACCAGAGAGCAAATTGCAGCTGTAAAATTAGATGGTTTTACAGCAGCTTTTTACTCTCAGGTCACATGGTCTCAGGAAAAAAGAAATTGGCTCACAGGCATGCATCAGTGGATTGTAGGACAAGATTTTTTAGCCTCAGATGCTGTGCCACTTGGAACTCATTGCCTGATGATGTAGTAGCCTTAACGGACCTGGGTGCATTTAAAGCTGCATTGCACTCAAATCTCTGCACATTGTTGTATGAATATACTGAATAGATTAACCATAATATACTAATCAAACATGAAGAGTAGCTTTACTTCTCTATATCCAGAATATAGAGATCTCTATATATCTCTACATTCAATCTCTGTATTCAATATCTATATTCAATCTCTATATTCTCTTTTTCAGAAATCTTGACTGACAAAACAAAATATTAGCAGATGTAGTGGCTACTATAAGCATACAAATTCTGCTTAAGTTACACTTTCCAGTTCCTGTGTCTTGCCCTGACTATCTGATAACCATATTTTCTTTAATCTAGGGGACTGGCATACCTGCAGATACAGGCTCCCCTCAATCGGGCATGGAACTCATCTCTGGGTGAGTGATGCTTGAGTATATGGGGAGCCAACCAGCTGAGAGAACCAGGTGAGAGAGTAACAAGATAGAGGGAGAAGACCTGGCATAATGATTCTCATAAATTAAAAGCAACCACCAAATCCAACTGTCACATCAGTTTTAATAACAAAATGGGTTTTACTGTCGACCCTGCTGAAATAAGTAAAATTAAACTTACAACCATCAGCAAATTGCAATACACCTTCTGATTGACATGGAGACTACACTCAGCTCTACTGAATCTGGCAGCCAAAGAATTGCTGCCAGATGACAAATTGGCACTATGGTTAAATTAGCAAAGGTTGCGGTTATCAGCCAACTTCCTGAGCAATGGTAGAGAAAATGATAACAAAAGCATACTTAATCAATGTCAACCAAGTTTATAAATTAATACCTTGATACTCCTGACGTGCTCACACCCCCACAACTAATATATATTCACAACACACCCCACGAGTAGGATGTTCTCTGATGTACTTTTTTAGTTCATGTCTGGAATGTTTTAGTTGAACCCAGGAATGACCTGGAAGGATCAAAAGTGACTAGACAGGGGAGCAAATTGCTGCTGTAAAACTGCCTATTGTATGCTGAACTGAATTTGGCAGCAGTGATAAGGGTTCTTTTCCATGGCAAATGCACTTGGTAGGTAGTTATGAAATGAGACAAATTCATTAAAATTGTACTAAAGGCATTCCTTCTAACATCATTTTCTTTCCACCATCAAACAATAATTGATGTCAATGAAAAAGGTGCAAAATTTGATTGGATTTAATTCTTAGTATTCAATGATGTATGCTATAATTTTAGTGTGTATCTGGAATGCTTGAGTTGAAACCAACAATCGCTTGGAAGGATCTAAAGTGAATAAATGGGAGAGCAGATTGCCACTGTAAAACCACCTGAGTGGTAGCATCGTCTGAATCACATTTAAACACATTATAATTTCTAAAAATAAAGAAAATCGAATTACCTAGGTAGGTAGGTACCTACCTTGATCTGCAAAATTACCGATAACGCAAAATTAGTGCAATTTCTTCAGCATCTCCCATCACGAGGAATAAGGCTTACTATGTGAATGACATTGTTATGCAGTTCCATAAAAATGTCATGGCAAAAAACATACATGTGATGGCATTGCGAGAACTGTAAATGGTTCGTAGCAGGCGCAGTCCGCAGAAGGCAAGTCAAATTGAAGTGCTGGTCAAATTTTGACTGGAGAAAACTTACTTCATTACCGTGAACAAAACCCCGGCGGGAGCATTAACCTATTAGACTAGCAGCTAAAGATATACCTAAATAGGTAAGTGACCACACACCTACTACCCGGGTAACCGTCCAGAAGCGTATCTCCCTGCTTCAAGGTTCAGTGTTGCGTGTAAACAAGAGAGGTTGTTAGAACTATCTTACGTCATCAAGGCAACTGGAAGCGGTGCAAACTTCTATATTAAAAAAAAAACAAATTCCTCATTTATTGTGCAAAGCAGTACAGTTGGCTTTTATTGGAGACTATTGCAAAATTTTCCATGCCTCTGTCCCATGTCCTCTGTCCCTTGTGCCCTTCACATTTCCCCCGTGTCCTCTGCCCCTGTTCCTTGTCCTGTATCCTCTGTCTCCCTGTTTCATGCCCCCATCCCCATAGGACCTGCCCCCGTCCCCTTCATATTTTCCATGTCTCCTGCCTCCTACCTCATGCCCCTCTCTTCCTAATACAACACGACCTAACATAATCTAATATGCCCTAATTTTACCTGAAAATGAAGAAAAAAAATTAAACAAATAAAATTTACACCTCTTCCAGAATCGTTGATTACGTCAGAGCTAGTCTCTTAACAACCTGTTTTGTTTGCATGTAACAAGTGCGATAGTTTTGGTAACATTCAACCTTTCGGAATTACCCCTTTAACTTTTGAAAAATTACCCCTACCTGTCTTCATCTCCAAGAAAAAAATGTGAATGCCATCAATAGCAGTAAAAATTACATACCTTTTATCCTTGATCTTTTATCCTTACAGCTATCAAAGACATAAAGACATAAAAGATCAGTGCCACTATGAGCCACAAGGGCCCTTCTTGGTTGCACTTTCGACACTGAACCACTTGACCACCAAATCTGTCGATCAGCCCTCCCTGGAATACAGAAAAACAAGCCCCCTATTCTAATAATGATTTTCTATGCCGTTTTTAAAGATGTTCAGTGTGTTGCTACTGACAATGGTTCCTGGCAGCTGGTTCCAGTGTTCTACTACCCTGTTGGTGAAGAAAGACTGTCTTAACCTTGTCCTGCTTTGATTAACTTTAATTTCGAATTGATGACCTCTAATTGCATCATTTCTGTTAAATTCCAACATTTCCCTGAGATATCCCTGTTCCTGACCATGAACAAATTTAAAAACCTCGATGAGATCTCCTCTCAGCCTTCTATATCTAAGTGAAAACATATTCAATTTCTTCAATCTTTCCTCATATGCCAGGTTGCCTATACCATTAACCATTTTTGTTGCCCTTTTGTACTCTCTCTAAAAGCCAACAATATTTTTCATAACTAGGGGACCAAGCTTGGACACAGTATTCCAAATGTGGCCTGACATATGCACAGTAAAGCTTCCTGATGACCTCCTCACTTTTGTATGACACATTCCTCTGCATTGCCCCAAGCATTCTTTGTGCCTTCTTCCTGGCTTCTTTGGTTTGTTCTGATACCCCCAATTTTCAGTTCAAAATAACACCTAAGTCCTTCTCCTGCTGAGTCACAGATAGTACTTGGCCACCCGTCAAGTATGGAGCCTTCATATGCTGTCTACCTACATGCATGACTGACTTTGCACTTGTTGAACTTAAACAACTTAAACTTCATTTGCCATTTTTCGGATCACTTCACAAGCTCGTCTAAGTCTTTCTGCAGCAAAACCTGCTCATTGTGCCCTGTGATTGCCCTAAAGATCTTTAAATCATCCGCAAATTTCAAAACCTTACTGCTTAGGCCACATTCAATGCTATTCACATATATAATGAACAATAGTGGCCCCAGTACCGACCCCTGGGGGACTCCACTAAGAACATTTTGCCATGATGACTTTGTACCATTTAGCATCACTCTCTGCTGTCTACCTGAAAGCCACAACTCTATCCATTTTAGGACGCTACCTGCAAAATACTGGAATACTGGATTCTTACTTCCCACGAATGGCATTATCCGGTTTTACAGCGGTAATGGGGTCTGAAAGTTGATAAAGATGTAGATGGCGCTGAGAGTCAATGGTCACCCAGCCTTCTTTGGCGAACCTAAAGCGCTATGTTTTGTGGGTTAGGGAGGGCAGAATCTTTATATTTAAAAAGCCTATTGTACATTTTGTAAGCAGCGTATGTTGTTTGCGCGTATTTAATTATGTTGAATGTACTTCAGACACGTCTAGTTTGCTGGAATATTTACCATTAGTGCGCTAGAAATTAGGAGAAGCAAGCCAGAAGTATGGATGTATGTGCGGTTCCCGGCTGCCATAAACGTGATTCATCTATCAGGTTTCCAGCAGACTGCAAGGTAAGGAGGCAGAAAATTGATTTGAAAAACAATTATTGTTTGACTGCCTTTCTGTAAAAGACGTAGTGGGAACCATTTAGGAAAGCACTGGTAAGGTACCTAGGCACATTAGGTACCAAGGTAAGTACCTATCTATTGTCCAGACTGTAAAGTATGGCACAAGGTTCACTTGGGCACATCAGCCCACAGTGAAAATATGCACCAATCCACACCAAGGGTGAGAAATTGACTCCAATCTGCACCCCCTCCCCCCACCCCCAATCCATAGCCAGGAATTTGTCATGGCTAATACCTAACATGCTAAGATTGGATTGTTAGCCTACTTAATTTGAAACTAATAATTTGAGTTCCACCCATAAGTTATGTTCAGTCAAATTAATTTCACCAAAATTGCATTGCAGGTTAGGTTGGGCAGTGGGTATCTGGTCACCTAGAGCTAGGTACCTTACCAAGGTAGTTGTTCATATGGGCCCCATTAGGGGCCCACACCCACCTCTCAGGGAGCCTGCACTGCTTGGGGCACTGACTCCCAGGCGCCCACATCTCTTGTGGGTCCTGTACACAGGAGTGGATCCAGAAAGCTGTCAAGGGGGGGGGTGACCTCATAGAGAGGGGGCCCATGCTGTGCCAGGATACCAGCCAAGAATGTCCTTCCTGGAGTAGGCAGGGTGGAAAGTGATGTGTTTGATGAGGCCTGCTAGTATTCCATGTTCCGGTCTTGGGGGGTGGGGGAGCAATGTCTGGTGTGACCCACAGGTATTCCATGTGCCAATCTTGGGTGGGGGTCTGACATTTGTGAAATTGTGCCCCATCTTGCGAAAATTATCGTACAGATTAAGGGGTTTAGGGTAGGCTTTAGGTCAGGTTTGGTCAGGCCGGGTTAGGTTTCAGCCCCACCCAATGTGTGATGCCTGCTAAATGAATACCGGAACTTCTCAGGGAACCTGCACATCCACTAGAGCGGTGGTTCCCAACCTTTTTGGTCCATTTCCCCTTTCGCCTCTGGCCAAACCTGCCGTTTCCCCCCTAAAAAACTGAAGTTATATTTGTATGTCACTCAAGACATCACTTACGTCAATGAGACAAATGCGTTATGGATCCCATCAAAATTTCCCCCCTGAAATACCGAAATTTCCACCCAGGGGGAAATTTCTCCTCGGTTGGGAACCACTGCACTAGGGGGACCTGTAACTGTACCTCTGCAAGCCAGTGCTACCAGTCTGGCTGCTTGAAGCCAGGCATATGAGGCCTGGCCCAGCCTCCCATGTTCATGGGCACCCTTTGCACCCCCCCCACAACCTTTCTTTAACACAATATTTCCGAAATCCTTGGCCTAAATGACTTGCAACCCTAATAAAAGCCACATGCCAACACCGACTCCCGGCAACCCCACGCAAAATGCACAGCAAAGATGGCCGACGCCTCCTCGTCGGGTGACCATTGCGTACAGCGCCGCCCTGGTGGCCAAATCGTAGCTTTCAGACCCCATTGACTAGTTATTGCAAAACTTGTGTGCTATCTTGTTCATAGCAAAACAACCAAACAGGAGAAAATTACAGGTGCTGGAAGTCATCCTGATTAGAGAGAAGGACCCATTATTAACCGTCAGGTCAATGCATGGGGTACCCTTCTCCTGTATGATGGACCTCCTGTGGGACCACGGTTGAAACTAAACTAGGTCGCCCGGACAATACTGGTACTGATTGTTTTGTGGCTCCGTAATGTTAGATGTAATTCATATATACACGCTCCGTTACAATTTTCAAACGGCTGCTTTGCGACTTGTATGATCGCAATTGAAAACAGAATCCTAAACTGAAATAGAGATAGCTTCAATGACCGATACCGTTGATGGTTTCCATTCGTACCTGTTAATAGATATGTAATTGTTTCCTCATGATGTCAAACGATGCACGAGACGTCAACACGTTAAGAATATACAAAATGTATGTACAACCTTGGATCTGTGCCCAACGAACACCGGGCAGACAACAGATAACTTATACCGAGAATTGAAAGCATATCAAGTAAGATTTGTAACAGCAGTGCGTATTTATGTAGATTACCACCAAACTGAGCTCATCGCATGAATCTATCTTCTCTTTTCCTCCAGTCTGGATACAGTGTTCATTCGAGTAAATATGAAACAACAATACTTGCATTTGTTTGAATTATGATGACTGCATACATGTATAAATTTTACAATGTTACACTGTACAAATTAAAATTTTGTTTTCCAATCTACAAAGAATTCAAGTTAAACAAATAATGTTACGAGGTCTTGAAGAGAGCGTTCACGTCTTCGCATCCCCACAGTGTGGTGGGCACTGGGAGCTAAAATATCACAAAACCAAGAAAGGTGGGGGTAGTTCAGAAACTAGCCGTCTGAGTCCACTACGGGTAAAACCGGTTCCAGGAGGCAGATAAATTGAGCAAGCCGTTAAAGAGCAGCGATCCAAGTCTATCCGAGCTGCCAATGCCTGGAGGTCCGTCAGGTCCACCTCTCTTGCTCCTAAACTAAGGTGGATAGCCACCATGACTCGGCCGTGCGCAACAGTGTCGGTCATCACATCTTTCTGGAATATCGAGTACCCATACATATCACAACGTGAATCGGGACGGGGTTTCGTCTCCTGCAGACACGTAGTGACGGGCAGTTCTGATTGACAACAACCTGTATTTCCTGGGTACTGTTTCTAAAACTTCTACAGTTCCATTGTAAAAAGGCTAGCATAGGAGCTTGTTAAAATGGAATACAAGGCGTACGGTGAGGGTGACCCCTCAGGCGATGCACCTCTGGATGTAATATCAATCGGTGACAGCGTGTACCCACAGAAGTAGACAGACGTTTTGCAGGACACGGGCCTTTCCCGGTTGATCGTCAAGTTTTCCTCGTCCAGCCAAAAGATGACGCGCTGCAGCCGGTCGTCATGCTACCCTCTGATTATTCCTACCGCCGCGATGTCGTCCACGCAGTGTACACAGCTTGGAATATCGGTCAGCAACCCGTCCAGCAATGTCTGGAACACTACGCCAGCTGAAACTGATCGGAGCGTGACTCTTCTGAACTGGTGGAGGCCTTGGTGCGCCAGAAACGTAGTCAGCTGGCGAGAGGCAGGCTCCAGCTCGAGCTGATGGTAGGCGCTTTGGAGATCGAGGATCGTGTAGAAGTTGCCTCTTAGCTGATTCTGCAGCTCTTCTGCGGTCGGTACGTGGTGGACCTCTGCAGCTACTTGAGCGTTGAGGTCCCGCAGGTTGACACAGAGTCGACGTTAGCCGTTTTCTTTCGGAAGACGTCTAGCAGGTGTATCAATTAACTGACACAGTCCAATGACCTGCTGCTGAAGGCGATGAACCCTCTGCTGAAGGCGATGCAGCTTGCGGTTAACTTCATCGCGCACAGAGTATGGCAACCGGCGAAGCTTGTTACGCACTGGCACCGCGTCAGTGGTGAGTACGATCTTATGTTGGTACCCGAGGATGGTTGTCAGGGAGTGCAGCATACCAGAGTCCGGCTGGGACGGCGCCATATCTTTAGAATTCCTGGACACTACCATGTGTTAGGTATTTGGGTTTTAGGGCGCTTCGACAAAATATGGGATCATTTAGCGCCCCTAACATTCATTTGGCATGCAAAAATCCTATGGAGTGTTACTAGGATGAGTATATAGCCTGAAATC
This sequence comes from Ashinkailepas kermadecensis, assembly GCA_034440615.1. Lineage (NCBI taxonomy): Eukaryota > Metazoa > Arthropoda > Thecostraca > Neolepadidae > Ashinkailepas > Ashinkailepas kermadecensis. The sequence continues at coordinate 375,583 of JAOTOM010004681.1, read as the reverse complement.
TTATTGCTCCAAGTTACCTGCATATGCTATCAGAATGAATAATTCCCGAGTCATCTTCTAGCACGTCGCGATAGCCGATATGTTAGATGTCTGATCGTACTTCCACTGAACAGCCCTCACTCCCTTAAAAAGTGTCGGCATGAGGAATGCAGATGTCGCACTGCGAGGGCATCCAGACAGCGGGGGGCACTTGGGTCTCTCTTTCCCCCAGAGGAGGTATTGGTGAGTAGCGTGTGTGTGTGACCGGTTCGCAGTCTACATAGTCACCTTGTCACTCCTGGATCTCAGGTAACATGATGACCAGTCTCCAAGGTATGGTTTTATTGAATGCGGCTTGTTGTTGAACTGTGCGTTCCATCTCCCCTGCCACTTAGCATTCATGTGTGATGAGGTTCCACAGATGTGGCCCCGGACTGGCAGTTGGAGAATACTTGTTGGGGTTTCTAGGCTGCCCATTTTGCTGCTGGATCGGCTCATTCATTTCCACAAATTCCGACATGGCTCGGTACCCAGCACAAACGAGCACTTTTCCTGTCTCGTTCCAGAGTAGAGAGACGTGTCAGAATGTCAATCAGGAGGGTGTGTATAGGGTAAAAAAAAGCGATTCGGCTAGTTTTTGCATGCGCATCGCCCGGCGGACTCTTACACCACTCTCATCAAATTGAGCACGAATTCGGACACAGAACGGCAAAGCTGTCACATTTCCGGCACTGCGAATGAGTGCTAAAGTATGTCGCAAGCAAGGGCGTCGCCACCGTGGGGGGGGGGGCAGAGGGGGCAGTCGCCCCCCCCGCCCCCATCCGTGAAACTGCCCCCCCCCCATGAAATTTGAGGAGGCCCTATCCGGAAATACACAGGAAAAAAGTGAGCAATGAGGCCGACGAGACACGAGAGGAGGCCTCCAAGACGTGAGAGGAGGCCCCTAATTTGAAGAAGGAGTCACCTAGGAGAGGATAGAAGGCCCCAGAAATCAAGAGAGTGCCAACAATTGGCACGGAGGCCCCCAGGAATGCAAAGGAGGCCCCCAGGATTGCAAAGGAGGCCCCCAGGATTGCAAAGGAGGCCCCCAGGATTGCAAAGGCGGCCCCCAGGAATGCAAAGGAGGCCCCAGGTTTGCAAAGGATGACTCCAGGATTGCAAAGGAGGCCCCCAGGAATGCAAAGGAGGCCCCCAGGATTGCAAAGGAAGCATCCAGGATTACAAAGGAGGCCCCCAGGATTGCAAAGGAGGCCCCCAGGATTGCAAAGTAGGCCCCCGGGATTGCAAAGGAGGCCTCCAGGATTACAAAGGATGCCCCAGAATTGAAAAGGAGGCCCCCAGGTTTGCAAAGGAGGCCACCAGGATTACAAATGAGGACTCCAGGATTGCAAAGGAGGCCCCCAGGAATGCAAAAGAGGCCCCCATGATTGCAAAGGAGGCCCCAGGATTGCAAAGGAGGCCCCCAGAATTGCAAAGGAGGCCCCCAGAATTGCAAAGGAGGCCTCGAGGATTACAAAGGAGGCCCCCAGGATTGCAAAGGAGGCGACCAGGATTGCAAAGGAGGCCCCAGGATTGCAAAGGAGGCAACCAGGATTGCAAAGGATGCCCTCAGGATTGCGAAGGAGGCCCACAGGGTTGCAAAGGAGGCTCCAGGATTGCAAAGGAGGCCCCCAGGATTACAAAGGATGACTCCAGGATTGCAAAGGAGGCCCTCAGGATTGCAAAGGAGACCACCAGGATTGCAAAGGATGCCCTCAGGATTGCGAAGGAGGCCCACATGGTTGCAAAGGAGGCCCCCAGGATTGCAAAGTAGGCCCCAGGATTGCAAAGGAGACCCCAGGATTGCAAAGGAGGTCCCCAGGATTGCAAAGGAGGACTCCAGGATTGCAAAGGAGGCCCAATGCGGAAGGGAGACCTCAGAAAATGAAAGGAGGCCCAAAGACGGAAGAGAAAGCCAGTCAGTGGATATGAGATGAGGTTTCGGAGACGCAAAAGCAGTCCCCAAAACGGGTAAGGTTCCACCAAGATTGAAAAGGATGATCCAGAAAAGTGGCAGGAAGCACCTAATTCGGAAGAGGACGATATAAGATTGGAAACGAGACCCTATGATGAACGAGGAAGCCCCTAAAATAGGAGAGAAGGGCAATTAGATAAGAAGGATGGCTCCCAGGCGTCAAAGAATGCTTTAAGACGGGTAAGAAGGTCCCCAGGAAATGACAAGGTAACTGAGATAGGAAAGGTTGCTTGTAATTTGGAAGAGGAGGCACCTTAGAGAGAACAGGAGTCCACCAGGAGATAAGAGGCCAACCTTAAAATGGGCAAAGATAGAATCAAAACGCAGAACAGGAGGCCCCGAAGACGTGAGAGGAGGCCCCTAATTTGAAAAAGAAAGCCTCTAGAAGAGAAAAGGATGCCCCTGCCGGACTGGAGAGGAGTCCCTCGAGATGGAGTAGGAGGTCTCCAGGGCCGAATGAGGCCCCGACGACCGGAAGGAATTCCCAGGAAATAAGAGAAGGCCCTGAAGATGGGAGTGGTAGGTAGCAGGTATGGAAGGAGGCGAGGTTTCCAAAATTGAAGATCCCTCAAGACGGGTAAGCTTTGCGAGGACAAAGGAGGAGGCCCACGAGGCGTGGCAGGAGGCCCCTAATTTGGCAGAGGATGCCCCTGGAACATGAGAGGAAGTCCCATGCCATGTTAAAGGGGCCCCAGGATGTGGGAGGAGGCCCTCAAAAAACGGGAGAGGAGGACCATTTAATATGGAGGAGGGTAGGACGCACGAGAAGACGTCCAAAACCGGTAAAGAGGCTCCAGGAAATGAGACGAGACCCCTAAGACGCGAGAGGAGGTCTATAATTTGCTAGAAGCACCTGAAATGGCAGGAGTCGTGCCGGGGTACTTGAAAATCCCGATATGGGCCCGAAAAGATCCGGCCGGGGCCCCTGAAAATCACTCTGAGCCTATGGGTACAAAAAATTCACGCCCGGACCATGAAAATCACGCTAGGGGCACGATAGGTCGTACCGTTCCCCAACAGTATCATTGGGACACAAATGAAGCCGGGGCAACGACAAACAATCCGGACATGGATAATCACTCTGGGGACCCAACAATGACACAAAAAGCATCCAAAACGTACTGGACACCCACAAAGTGTCGAGGTCGCTAAAACTCACGCTAGGGATCCAAGCAAATGACGTCGGGACACCAAAGATTACATTGGACTAAAAAAGTCGCGTCGCAGCCCTCGAAAATCTCACTGGGGACCAACAAGGTCGCGCCTGGACCCCAAAGGTTGCAGCTGCCCCAAAAACAATTATCAACCGGAATGTCACTCTGTGCCCCAAAAAATCGGGTCAAAGTCCGCCCCAAAACCCGTTGGGCACTGGAAAAAAACGTGTCAGGGCACCGAAAAAATCGCACCTGGAGACCAAAGAATCATACCAGGACCGAACAATATCACATAAGGACCTATAAAAAAAATAGAACTCGATGTCCAAAAGTTCACACCGAGACGCGATCGAATCGACCCCACCACCGGAAAATTAAGAACAGGTCCGGAAAAAATTTACCCGGAGGGCATTTATACTCCGAAAGCTGCCATCGGCTAAAAAAAGTCCTTCGGTGGCCGCAGTGACATATCAAAGGGGCAAATGCCCCCTCCCCCTAAGAGGGATATGCTCCTAAGAATCGTGCCGAGGCCCCCAAAAGTCGCGCTGGGGTCACAAAAAATCGCGTCGGTCCACCAGAATTCGCATAGGGGCTCAAAGTAAATACGGCGGGCCCCAGAAAACTCGCTCCGAGGCACGAAAATCTGCAACAGGAACCGCCAAGATCGCGTTGGGATCACAGCTAAGTACAACGTGCCCCGCAAACTCGAACCGGTCCCACCAAATTTCGCGCTCGGACCCACAATTCCCATCGGTAGTACCAAAGATTTGGTCTGGGCATACAAAATTAACGTCGGGGCTGCCAACAATTGGCGTCTAGGGCCCCACATAGGCACCGTGTGGCCCCCAAAGTCGCATCGGTATCCGAAAAATAAAGCCGGAGCCCTCCAAAATCAGGAGGGATTGCAAAAAAAAGTCCGGGTCAGGACAGTAGTTCTGGAGCACCGATCATGTCATCAGATGCCTTGACAAATCGCGTACGGCATCGAAAAACATACCGGAGCTCGAAGAAAATCGAGGTGAGATACAAAAACATGGCGCCAGGGACTCGAAAAATCAGGGCGGGATTCGGAATTTAAAGAAAATTCAGAAGAGATCCACAAAAATCGCTTTGAGCACATATAACTGATGTTGGGTCCCGGAACCACGCGCCTGGGCGCGATAAGTCGCGCTGGGACCCAGAAAAATCGCACCGAAGCCCCAAAATCGTACTGGGGCCCCACAAATGTGCGTCAGAAGCCCCAAATAAACACAGCGAGACCCTAAGAGCACAACGGGGACCGAAAATGCGACTGGCCCTTCAAAGCCCAGTCTCGCAAAAAGCGACAGGGTCCGAAAACATGCGTTGTAGCCATAACTATTAGGCTGACCCCGAGGTACCGCTTTTTCAGAAAACCTTTGCTCCCCTGGTCTGTTATGATATAATTTGGGGCGCTGAACACGTTTTTGACATTTATTTTGCAATATTTTGATTTTTTTATGGCTGGAGTCAAATATATTTTGCCGATTTTGCAAAGTTTCTCGACCTTCCCGTACATATAGCTTTACCATTGCGGTGTGAATGGACCGGTATTAAAGTGATTCTTACCAAGTATAAGGCACAGTTGGAAGGTTCTATTAACATCAAGCTCATTTCCGTATCCCTCTTATATAGCATAAAATTTTGGGTTTTTGTCGATTCAAAAATGGGCTGGGAACCAATAGTTCCACTTTTCGCCGGTAGGCGGCGGTAATGTTTCTGTGCTTAAAATTGGCCCTGAAACGAAGCTACAAGTGCTAACGCAACATGTTACACATATGGAACGATTTCCTAGGAAACTCAATTTTATAAAACCAGGTGATCTATTGCCAAAAATAGGCATCGGTTATGAAATGAACAATGACAACTGGTGTCAATGAATAGTGATAAGGATTCAGTCTCTTTTATTTACCCAGGTCTCATCACTCTTTATCTGCTACCTCCATGACCCGCTTCTTTGTGACCTGTCGGCAGTTTTGCTTCCTGAAAGCCCTTTTGTTGAGAGACAAACCATCCTGACGATCCGCTCCAGTGACGGCGGCCACTGCCTCCGTGGTGAGCTTTACAGCTCTCTCAGTAGACTGAGTGTGTGATGGTACACCGGTGGTCAAGCGCTTTACTTTCAGGCTTTCCAGTTCTGCATCATCCATGCCCTTCACGAGAGGCGGCTCAATATTAGCCCCATTTTCTGCCAGACTGCGGACGTCCACCAGATCCTTGTATGAGACGGCCACCGTGTTGACAGCAGGTGCCCTAAAGAGGCGTACGTGCGCACCGGCGTGCTCAGCTGTGCGTCGGACAGTCTGTATGAGCTGAACAGCCTCGGCTCGGACAACAGGATCTCGATCGCCTAGCATAACCAGGAGCACGTTCTCCGGATGGGCCATGTATGTGTTCTTCTTTGTGTTCCCGATCACAACTTCTAGAGCTTCCCCTTTGAAGTACTCTTTCTGCCGGCGAAGGGATTCGCAGACGTGGTTAGGCGCATCAACAACGTCTGGCCTGTGTTTGATCTGCATCACGATGGGTACGTATACACACATGATGTAGCGCGCGAGCGTGACGAGTCCCGGAGACGGATCGATGTGAGCCATGTAGAAGCGCAGTAGCCGGCTTTGTGCCGTGTACCATCTCGTCATGCAAAGCTTGCCATGACGCCGAGCCGCCACATCCGAGGCGTTTCCACTGACGACAGCCCTGGCACATCGATAGAGCAGCTGCTGGTCGGTGCTCAAAGATTTCTCCGTTTCAGGTGGTATTTCTGGGAAGTCTGCGCAGTCGATGACTGGGAAATTCCCGACATCGAGGGAATGAACTTCTCCTGCGATACTTTTACCGATTGGGCCGCTGAAGGTCGTTGGTCCAGTGGTCCGTCCATCGATCCAGTGGAAGAGAGCCCGGTACGGTAGCTCAGCCTGGTGACAGAGGCACACTATCCGTCCGAGTGGCCGGCCGAGCAGGGTCTCAAAGTGAGCCATCCATCCATTGCGCCAGCCGGTTACTTGCGTAGTTCCGTCGCCTCCAACAAACTTCAGCTTGTCCAAATCGTTACCACGAGCCACAAGAAACTTCTTCAATTCAGCTGCCACTTGTTTTCCGGTGTGACCATCTTCACACGAAAAATGGCCGAGGTACACATCACCGGGTTGGAGGTTGACACACACATTGTGGACCTTTGCACTTCCAGCGGCTCGTGGCTTGTCATCGCGCCCGTCGCAGAAAACTGCGGTACAGTCCTCTGTGCCAGCCGCTACGTTCGTCAGCTTCTCTCGTCGGCTCTTATCCAAGGCAGTTTGGATTCGTTTTTAACAATGACGTTGTCGCTGGAAGTTCCATGCAGAGCAATACTGTACTGGGTCCAAATTTTTGATGCATTGCGCGCATCCACACCACCGCTATCGAGTGCCTCAGCCACACCAGTCAGATCCACTGGTGGGGGTGTCGGTAAAGCTTTGCGTATGTTATGACGCTGTCGCCGTGAGGGTACATAGTCGCTGTCTGGCTCCCTGGATCGGGCTGCCTTCATGTCGGCTCCTGCCTTGCGGTCGACAACGGTGGGAAGGGTTGACGATTCGTCCCGCTGTGGCGATGGTGAAGCGTCGCGAAACCGAAACAACCCGACGCGCGGCTTCTCCGCGGGGTCGCTGCCAGTGCTCGTCTCGTCAGTGTCAGTGTTCGTCAGTGTTGTGTCGTCGGTTTGGTGCTGGACAATGGATGCGAGAAGTGTCGGCGATTCGTCGTCTGAGCTCGTCTCACTGTCGTCGGTTTGTTGCTCCATAATAGGAGTGAGGCGCCTGGTTGAGCGCACTGGTCGTTCGAGGCTGATACCGCTGGTACCAGCGACGGCGCACGTGTCGTCCACGCCTTGACTGATCCCGCTGCTCCCGTGGTCCATGCCTGCGGAACCACCATAATGTTCTGTATTATGTGATTTTGTTTGGGGATTTGGTTTTTATATGCAAGGAAGTGTGGCAAGGTGTTGGCCATTCAAAGCTGATCACAAATAAGCCAATCAGAAATATAATAACCATCATCATCAGGTAGTGTTTAGGGCGCCCGGACCATTATGGCCTGCATGCACCCACAGAACCCATGTATTCTCGTAATGTTAGTCAATATTTGTTTATCATAGCATACTATGGTTGTTTAACGCAAAACACTCAGCAAGAAAGAGAACCACTAACTAGGCGTTGAGGTCTGTTGTGCCCTAGCAGCAGCCGCTGTCTTCCTCTCCGCTCGTCTTTGCCAGCACTGAGTCGTTTTCTGATCAAGACCCCCGATCATCCTGCGTCTCGGACCACTCTGGTCATCGAAGAACGCTCGGTCCGCGGCGAGTTCAGCTGGTTGACTAGGCTTCGAGACATCGAATAGCGCAGAAAGGTCGATCCGCTTGTTTTCCGAGCACGTGCTATTCGTTAGTTTTTTTTTCCTCATGTATAATTTCTGATCCCACATCGCAGATATCAGTGCTATTATCTTGTCACGGCGCTTAGCAGGGACAGTTGCCCTTTCCCACAGTTCCGCCACTTCGCCGGCTGCTATCCGTATGCATGAATCGATGGAAACATGTCGTTCTTCTACCTTTCTTTCCTTCATGATTTCTAGCCGTATCTTCAAAATTCGGCCAAGAACCTCGCCTTTTTTCGGTAAGAGGTTATGAGGGAGATTACATGGTTTTAATTCCAGCTCAGGATCAGGCTGACGAAGTCTCCTTCGGAACTCAACTTCGTCCATGATAGGAAAGTATGATGGTGATCGGATCAATCAGGATAATGAATTCAGTATCTGCAAATAGAAAGGTTTGTCTTTACACCAGGACACAGGATTTAAAATGAAGCAGCGTAAAATGCAACATAATAAAATTAGCGCATACAATTGAGTGGCGGAGTCTGGACAGGTATTTCAACGACGAAAGTAGGCATGGATGGTGGTGTTACCTGCGTGATGTGGATTTTCACCTGGTTGGGTTCCTGTTATTGTCTGGAGAGGAAAAGCCAGTGGAGATAATTCAGGATTTAGAGGAACCCCAGTACAGTTGCCTGTGATTTTCATCGCCCCTTACATCACAGCTGTACTTAGACATCACCTACTTTATGATTATGCGGCCCGGCAGTGCATGTGGCCAATTTTTAAGCTAAAAACCGCCCATGAAAAATATATACGGAGATGGTCCTGCCACTGAAGCACCTGATTTAAGCAATATACAGACAAAATAGTAAAAAATAAAACCATACATAGTAAGGATCAGATAAAAACCTAGTAGGTTAGTGAATTGACACGATTGGGCAAATGGGGCAGCTACTAACAGAGTAGATCTGTAAAGCGGGACGGACCCTAGTGACCTGGTCCATTCATGAACTCTATGAATGGCAAATATACCTACTATGATAGTTAGTTATGGCAATAGATCACCTGCTTTTATAAAATTGAGTTTCCTAGGAAATCGATCAGCTAATACATTTCTTTCCATACGTGTAAACATGTTGTGTTAGCACTTGTAGCTCCGTTTCAGGCCCAATTTTAAGCACAGAAACATTACCGCCGCCTACCGGCGAAAAGTGGAACTATTGGTTCCAAGCCCATTTTTGAATCGACAAAAACCCAAAATTTTATGCTATATAAGAGGGATACGGAGATGAGCTTGATGTCAATAGAACCTTCCAACTGTGCCTTATACTTGGTAAGAATCACTTTAATACCGGTCCATTCACACCGCAATGGTAAAGCCATATGTACGGGAAGGTCGAGAAACTTTGCAAAATCGTCAAAATATATTTGACTCCAGCCATAAAAAAAAATCACAATATTGCAAAATAAATGTCAAAAACGTGTTCAGCGCCCCAAGTTACATCATAACAGACCAGGGGAGCAAAGGTTTTCCGAAAAAGCGGTACCTCGGGGTCAGCCTAATAACTATATATACCGGGAACTCTAAAAAAAAGCAAACAAAAAAAACACCGGAAGCTCTCAAGGCACACATACGACCGCACAAGAGCCTGAAAAGAGGCTGGGGCCGCAAAAAGCAACATGGTCCCAAAACGATCAAAAATACCGGGCACTAAGTAAACACATCGAGATCTTTGAGAGCCCCGACATCTAAAAAAAATATTCGGTGCGCAGAAGAACAGCAACAAAACCCTAATACGAGCAGGGGTTTCGAAAATGCGTTGGGCCTCTAACAAAAATGAATTGGAGCCCTAAGACACGAGATACACGAGTATCGTGTCTCGTGTCACGAGATAAGACACGAGTAGACGAAGAAATACGAAACGGGTCCAAAGAAGTACACTCAGGCAGGGCGTCGGTTCGGTAGCCAACCTGGAAGCATGCTTAATTAAAGATATGAGGTGCATCAAAGCTCAGCCAGCGGGTATCCGCACTTCTTCACCATAAAATATGGCAAGTAGGGAACTAATGATCGAATTTAATTAATCGAATTTTCGCAGCGAACGCCCATACGAAGCATTTTATCACGTCAGATATGGCGCAAGTCTATCATGTGGCAGCAATTAGCAAAGCGTAGCAGGCCCAGCAGAATCCGTAGCATCGCACGAAGTGTGGCGAATGAGCCGAATGCGCAAGATGGGTGTGCACGTGCACTAAGTTGGTGTCGTGGCGACCGGGCACTATGAACTGGAATGTCTGAATTTGGGAAATTTTACATTTTAAAGTGATTTGTGTAGGTGTAATTTCAGCAGTGCGAGGTGACTTATCAAGGGATACCAAAAGAATACATTCGAACAGGTTGGGGGAGCTAGGGTTGAAATCCGACGAATCAGAAACGATAGTGGTAGATTAGGCCCCTCCACAGGATAATTCAGTTGATCACTAATTATTTTATTTAGAAAGGTCCCCTTTGACAAAATGGTGGTCGAAATGGGAAGACTTTATTCAGTAGTTGGAACCCCTCCAAATACGTTTGCCCTCTCCCATTGACGCAAATATAGATGCGTCACTGGTCCCCCAATAATTTTCAGAAACTTACGCCCATGGAACAAAGCCAACATTGCGGGGGTAAATTCCCCCCCGCAAGCATACAAAACAATACCGATGCCCCATATTAAATGGGAGGAATGATGTTTTAAAATGTATTTTCTTCCTACAAAGTTGTCTTCTGTGATTACAGCCCGCATGATTAGAGCTTCCCAGCTTCAATACCTTCTCAACGACATAATTTACAAAACGGTACAGCACAGCGATAACCATGGGCGTGACGGCGTGGAATTCGAAGGTTTTGCATTATTTATGCATTGTGATTGTTACATTGTTGCATTGCCATTGATGCATGGTTTTTCAATGCTTGTTCTTGCCGTGAATTTATTCGCGGAGGATATCTTATTTTAGCTTCTGTGCCAAGTACCTTACAGCCAGCACCAAATGTTATTACACCAATTTTTTAAAAATAAATCCCTAAGATGACGATCAGAAAACCAATTCAATCCACTTCTCGTTGTCACCTTCACGAAATTGTCGTCCTAAGACTGAGAAATGATCGTTTAAGTTTGTTTATGAGATCAAGCTGGTAGGAATGACCAACAGTAGTGATGAACCTAGCTATATTCAGTTAAACTTGGTGGACAAAGAAGTGGGTTGATCAATGGGAGATATCTTTAAGATATGCTCAACACGAGCCCCACCAGCTCGCTACAATCTAGAGGCCAGCGGGAAGGTTCTTCTCGTCGATAAAGCATAAAGATATTGGTTTGTTTTGGCACTGACGTATTTATATACATTTGCTTACTTATGCCCTGGTATGGCTCAGTTCTCAGCGGAAAAAAATCATTCTTGCTATTGCGCTTTGCGTAAATGATGCACCATGCCAAGAACAAACAAGACATCAATATGAAATCATGTTCCCATTCGGGAACCATACTAGGACCCTAAAAAGCAAGAGGAGGCCCTAACAAGGGCGTCGCCACCGGGGGGCAGGGGAGGCAGTCGCCCCCCCTGCCGTGAAACTGGGGGGCGCCGCCCCCTGATATTTGAGGAGGCCCCTATCCGCAAATGCACAGCAAAAAAGGTGAGCAAGGAGGCCGACGGGACAGAATATCATGCTGTCAATGAGGCCTCAAGACTGACGAGGCCACCAGGAAATATAATCAGGTCTCTATAAGAGCGTAGAACAGAGATTGGGAGGAGGCCCCCAGGACGAAAATGAGGCCCCAAGACGTAGAACAGAGATTGGGAGGAGGCCTCCAGGACGAAAAGGAGGCCCCCGGGATGAAAAGGAGGCCCCCAGGACGAAAAGGAGGCCCCCAGGACGAAAAGGAGACCACATGACGAAAAGGATGCACCCAAGGACGAAAAGGAGGCCCCAAGACGTAGAACAGAGATTGGGAGGAGGCCCCCAGGACGAAAAGGAGGCCCCCGGGACGAAAAGGAGGCCCCAGGACGAAAGGGAGGCACCAAGACGTAGAACAGAGATTGGGAGGAGGCCCCCAGGACGAAAAGGAGACCCCAGGACGAAAAGGATGCACCCAAGGACGAAAAGGAGGCCCCAAGACGTAGAACAGAGATTGGGAGGAGGCCCCCAGGACGAAAAGGAGGCCCCCGGGACGAAAACGAGGCCCCAGGACGAAAAGGAAGGCACCAAGACGTAGAACAGAGATTGGGAGGAGGCCCCCAGGACGAAAAGGAGGCCCCCAGGACACAAAGGAGGCCCCCAGGACGAAAAGGAGGCTCCCAGGACGAAAAGGAGGCCCCCAGGACGAAAGACGCAGTCCATGCGCCCCTACACTCCAACAATCAACCAGCCAACCCCAGGACGAAAAGGATGCACCAAAGGACGAAAAGGATGCCCCCAAGACGTAGAACAGAGATTTGGATGAAGTCCCCAGGACGAAAATGAGGCCCCCAGGGCGAAAAGCAGGCCCCTAAGACGTAGAACAGAGATTGTGAGGTGGCCCCCACGACGAAAAGGAGGCCCCCAGGACGAAAAGGATGCCCCAGAACGCAAAGAAATCCCCCAAGACGTAGAACAGAGATTGGGATGAGGTCCCCAGGACGAAAAGGAGGCCCCCAGGACGAAAAGGAGGCCACCAGGACGAAAAGGAGGCCCCTAAGACGTAGAACAGAGATTGTGAGGTGGCCCCCAGGACGAAAAGGATGCCCCCAGGACGAAAAGGATGCCCCAGAACGCAAAGGAAGCCCCCAATACGTAGAACAGAGATTGGGAGGAGGCCCCCAGGACTAAAAGGAGGCCCCAGGACGAAAAGGAGGCACCTAGAACGAAAAGGATGCACCCAAGGACGAAAAGGAGGCCCCAAGACGTAGAACAGAGATTGGGAGGAGGACCCCCAGGACGAAAAGGAGGCCCCCGGGACGAAAAGGAGGCCCCAGGACGAAAGGGAGGCACCAAGACGTAGAACACAGATTGGGAGGATGCCCCCAGGACGAAAAGGAGACCCCAGGACGAAAAGGATGCACCCAAGAACGAAAAGGAGGCCCCAAGACGTAGAACAGAGACTGGGAGGAGGCCCCCAGGACGAAAAGGGAGGCCCCCGGGACGAAAAGGAGGCCCCAGGACGAAAAGGAAGGCACCAAGACGTAGAACAGAGATTGGGAGGAGGCCCCCATGACGAAAAGGAGGCCCCCAGGACGAAAAGGAAGCCCCCAGGACGAAAAGGAGGCTCCCAGGACGAAAAGGAGGCCCCCAGGACGAAAGACGCAGTCCATGCGCCCCTACACTCCAACAATCAACCACCAACCCCAGGACGAAAAGGATGCACCAAAGGACGAAAAGGATGCCCCCAAGACGTAGAACAGAGATTTGGATGAGGTCCCCAGGACGAAAAGGAGGCCCCAGGACGAAAAGGAGGCCCCTAAGACGTAGAACAGAGATTGTGAGGTGGCCCCCACGACGAAAAGGAGGCCCCAGGACGAAAAGGATGCCACAGAACGCAAAGGAATCCCCCAAGACGTAGAACAGAGATTGGGATGAGGTCCCCAGGACGAAAAGGAGGCTCCCAGGACGAAAAGGAGGCCACCAGGACGAAAAGGAGGCCCCTAAGACGTAGAACAGAGATTGTGAGGTGGCCCCCAGGACGGAAAGGAGGCCCCCAGGACGAAAAGAAGGCCCCCAGGACGAAAAGGATGCCCCAGAACGCAAAGGAATCCCCCAATACGTAGAACAGAGATTGGGAGGAGGCCCCCAGGACTAAAAGTAGGCCCCAGGACGAAAAGGAGGCACCTAGAACGAAAAGGATGCAGCCAAGGACGAAAAGGAGGCCCCTAAGACGTAGAACAGAGATAGGAAGGTAGCCCCCAGGACGAAAAGGAGGCCCCAGAACGAGAAGGAGACCCCAGCACGAAAAGGAGGCCCTCAGGACGGAAAGGATGCCACCGAGACGGGCAAGAAGCCACCCAGGTTAGACGAAAAGGCTTCCGATGGGTGACAGGATATTCTTAAGTTGGATATTCTTAAGTTGGAAAACGAGGCCCCCAAGACGGAAGAGGATGCCCCTGCAATATAAAAATTAAGACCTGATAGGGGAGACTTCTCCGGACGCAATAGGGGCCCCAAGACGGATAAGAAGGTCTCCGCAGGAATGAGAGGCCACCGAGACCAGCCAGATGAGGCCCATATGTTGGAAGAGGAGGAACCTGGAAGAGAAAATCTAGGACTAGGACGCAAAAGCACCCTGCTCAGGACGGAAAGGATGCCACCGAGACGGGCAAGAAGCCACCCAGGTTAGACGAAAAGGCTTCCGATGGGTGACAGGATATTCTTAAGTTGGAAAACGAGGCCCCCAAGACGGAAGAGGATGCCCCTGCAATATAAAATTTAGACCTGATAGGGGAGACTTCTCCGGACGCAATAGGGGCCCCAAGACGGATAAGAAGGTCTCCGCAGGAATGAGAGAAGGCCACCGAGACCAACCAGATGAGGCCCATATTTTGGAAGAGGAGGAACCTGGAAGAGAAAATCTAGGACTAGGACGCAAAAGCGCCCTGCTAAGAGAATAATGAGGCTCCAGACACAGATAAGGAGGCCCCCATGACGTGAGAGGAGGCCCCTAATTTGAAAAAGGAGTCACCTAGGAGAGGGTAGGAGTCCCCAGAAATCAAGAGAGTGTCAAAAGTTGCACGGAGGCAACCAGGATTGCAAAAGAGGCTCCAACACCGGAAAGGAGGCCCCAGAATATGAGAGGAGGCCCTAAGACGGAAAAGGAAGCCATTGGATATGAGGTGAGGTTTCGGAGACGCAAAAACAGGCCCCAAACGGGTGAGGTTCCACCGAGATAGAAAATGATGATCCAGAGACGTGGCAGGAGGCACCTAATTCGGAAGAGAACGACACAAGATTGGAACGAGACCCCATGATGAACGAGGAGGCCCCTAAAATAGGAGAGAAAGGCCATTGGATAAGAGAGATGGCTCCGAAGCGGAAAAGAAGGCTCGAAGACGGCTAAGAAGGTCCCCGGGAAATAACAAGGCCACTAAGATAGGAAAGGTTGCCAGTAATTTGGCAGAGGAGGCGCCTGGGAGAGAAAAGGAGTCCACCAGAAGATAAGAGACCACCCCTAAGATGGGTAAAGATCGAATCCAGAGCGCAGAGCAGGAGAACGCAGAGCAGGAGGCCCCCAAGACGTGAGAGGAGGACCATAATTTGAAAAAGAAGGCCTCTAGAAGAGAAATGAGGAACCTGCCGGACTCGAGAAGGAGTAGGTCTCCAGGACCAAATGAGGACCCGAAGACTGGAAAGAGTTCCCAGGGAATGAGAGGAGGCCCTTAGGATGGGAGTGATAGCAGGTATGGAAGGAGGTGAGGTTTCCAAAATTGAAGATCCCTCAAGACGGGTAAGGCTTTGCCAGGATAAAGGAGGAGGCACACGAGGCGTGGCAAGAGGCCCCTAATTTGGCAGAGAATGCCCCTCGAAGATGAGAGGAAGCCCCATGCCATGTTAAAGGGGCCCCAGAATGCAAGAGGAGGCCCTCCAAGACGGGAGAGGAGGGTAGGACACACAAGGAGACATCGAAAACCGGTAAAAAGGCTCTAGGAAATGAGACGACGCGACAGGAGGCCTAAAATTTGCAAGAAGAACCCCTAAGAAGTAGTAAGAGTCGAGTCTGGGTATTTTAAAATCACGATATGGGTCCCAAAAGATCCGGCCGGGGCCCCCGCAAATTACGCTGAGCCTGGGGTACCAAAAATTCACGCCCGGACCACGAAAATCATGCCAGGGGCACAACAGGTCGTACCGTGCCCCAACAGTCTCATTGGGACCAAAACAAATGAAGCCGGAGCAACGAAGAACAATCCGGACATGGATAATCACTCTGGGGGCCCAACAATGACGCCAAAAGCCTCCAAAACGCATTGGACCCCAAAAAGTGTCGAGGCCGCTATAGCTCGCGCTGGGGATCCAAGAAAATAACGTCGGGGCCCAAAAGATCACATTGGACCCAAAAAGTCGCGTCGCAGCCCTTGAAAATCACACTGGAGGCCCAGAAGGTCGCGCCGGGGCCCCAAAAGTTGCAGCTGCCCTCAAAATCAATTTTAACCGGAATGTCACTCTGGGACAAAAAACTCCTTCAGTAGCCGCAGTGCTATATCAAAGGGGCCCCTCCATCCTGAGAGGGATAAGCTCCCAAGAATCATGTCGGGGCCTCAAAAATCGCGCTGGTGCCACCAAAATTCGCGTCGGTCCACCAGAATTCGCGTATGGGTCTCCAAATAAATACGGCGAGCCCCGGAAAACTCGCTCCGAGGCCCGAAAAATTGCGACAGGAACCGCCAAAATCGCGTTGGGGCCACAGCTAAATACAACGCATCGCACAAACTCGAACCGGGCTCCCAAATATCGCGCTTGGGACCCACAATTCCCATCGGTAGTCCCGTCGAGGCTCTAAAAAATTGCCCTCTAGGGCCACACGTAAGCACAGTGTGACCACAAACACAAACACAAATCAAGCTGGAGCCCTCCAAAATAAGGATGGATTCCAACAACTAAATGCCCAGGTAAAAAAATGGCTCTGGAGCACCGAACATATTATCAGATGCCTTCACAAATTGCGTACGGCACCGAAAAACAACCCGGATCTCGAACAATCGAGGTGGGATACAAAAACCTGGCGCCAAGGGCTCGAGAAATCAGGCCGGGATTCGGACTTTAAAAAATCAGAAAAGTTTCACAAAATCATATTGAGCCCAGAAAACTGGGGTTGGGTCTCCGGAACCACGCGCCTGGGTGCGATAAACCACTCTGGGACCTAGAAACATCGTACCGAAGCCCCAAAATTGTACTTGGGCCCCACAAGTGTGCGTCAGAAGCCCAAAATAAACACATCGGGACCCTAAGAGCACAGCGGGGGCCGAAAATACAACTGGCCCTCCAAAGCGCACAGTCTCACAAAAAACGACAGGGCCTTGACACATGTGTTGCAGCCATAAATATATATACCGGGAGGTATAAAAAATACACCGGAAGCTCTCAAGGCACACAGGGGTCATGATAACGCACAATAGCCTGAAAAGGTGGCTGGGGCCGCAAAAGGCAACATGGTTCCAAAACAAACAAAAAGACCGGGCGCTAAATAAACACATCGGGATCTTCGAAAACGCCCAGACACGTCAAAAATACATCCTCGGTGCACAAAATGCAACAAACCCTAAAACGAGCAGGGGGTTCGAAAATGCTTTAGGCCCCTAACAAAAATGGATTGGAGCCATAATGCACAATCATAGACCAAGAAAGACGCAACGGGTCCAAAAAAGAACGCTGAGGCTTGGCCTCGGTTCGGTATCCAATCTGGGAGGATAGCAGCAAAGATATGAAGTGCATCAAAGCTCAGCGGAAACCGCATTTCATAACTACCAGAAAATGTGGGAAGTAGGAAACTAATGATCGAATTTAATCAATCGACTTTTCGAAGCGAACGCCCATGCGAATCATTCCATCACGCCAAATATGGCGCAAGTCTATCATGTGGCAGCAATTAGCAAAACGCAGAAGGCCTAGCAGAAACCATAGCATCGCACGAAGTGTGGCGAATGCACCGAATACGAAAAATGGGTGTGCACTGACGTTGCCGTCGTGGCGACCGGGTGTTATGAACTGGAATGCCTGAAATTGTAAAATTTGGTATTTTAAAGTGGTGGGTAATACATTTTACTTTGAAGTTATGGGCCTAATACATCTTCTAAACCCTGCTCGTTTTAGGGCCTTGTTGTGTTTTTTTTTGTGCACCGAGTATTTTTTACGTGTCTGGGCGTTTTCGAAGATCCCGATGTGTTTATCTAGCTCCCGGTCGTTTTGTACGTTTTGGAACCATGTTGCCTTTTGTGGCCCCAGCCTCTTTTCCAGGCCCTTGTGCGTTCTCATGGCCCCTGTGCGCCTTGCGAGCTTGCAGTGTATTTTTCTTAGAGCACCCGGTATGTTTATTTAGGGCTGCAACGCATGTTTTAAGGCCCTATCGCTTTTTGGCAGACTCTGTGCGCTTTGGAGGGCTAGTTGTACTTTCTGGCACCGTTGTACTCTTAGGGTCCCGCTGTGTATATTTGGGGCTTCTGACGCACATTTGTGGGGCCCCAGTATGATTTGGGGGCTTCGGTGCGATTTTGTCTGGGTCCCAGCGCGACTTATCGCGCCCAGGCGCGTGGTTCCGGAGACCCAATGCCAGCTTTCTGGGCTCAACGCGATTTGTGTGGATCTTTTCTGTTTTTTTTAAAGTCCGGATCCCGGCCTGATTTTCGAACCTCTGACGCCATGTTTTTGTATCCCACCTCGATTTTTCGAGATCCGGTATGCTTTTCGGTGTCATACGCAATTTTAGAAGGCATCTGGAAAAAATATTTGGTGCAACAGAGCATTTTTGCTGACCCGGACATTTATTTGTTGGAATCTCTCCTTATTTTGAGGGCTCCAGCTTGATTTTTTGGGATACCGATCCGGGCTTGTGGTATACGTGTAATTTCAACAGTGTGAGGTAACTTATCAAGGGATACCAAAAGAAAACCTTAGAACTGAGTGGTGGAGTTAGGGTTAAAATCCGACCAATCAGAAACCATAGTGGTAGATTAGGCCCCTCCACAGGACAATTTAGTTGATGACTAATTATATTATGTCGAAATGTACCCTTTGACAAAATAGCGGTCGAAATCCAAGGACTTTTTAATGGTCGTAGGTGCCCCCCCTCTCCCTGCAAATCCGTTTGCCCCTCCTGCTTGACGCAAATATAGGCACTCCACTGGTCCCTCAATAATTTTCCGAAACATACGCCCATGGGGAAAAGCCAACATTGAGGGGACAAATTACCCCTTATAAGCATACAATACAACATCCATGCCCCATATGAAATGGAATGAGTGATGTTTTTAAATGCATTTTCTTCCAAAAAACTTCTTTTCTGTTATTACAGCCTGCATGATTAGAGCTTCCCAGCTTCCATACCTTCTCAACGTCATATTACAAAACGGTACAGCACAGCGAAAACGATGGGCGTGACGGCGTGGAATTTGAAGGCTTGGATTATGTATGTATTGACATTGTTGCATTGTTGCATTGTCATTTATGCATTGGTGTTCAATGCTTGTTCTTGCCGTGAATTTATTCGCTGAGGATATATTTTAGCTCGTGTGACAGTTGCCTTGCAGCCAGCACCAAATGTTATAAAAATAAAACAAATTCCTAAGATTACGCTAAAAAACCAATGCAATCCACTTCTCGTTGTCACCTTTACGAAATTGTCGTCCTTGGACTGAGAAATGGTCGTTCAAGCTTTGCTTATGACATCAAGCTGGTGGGAAAAAATAACAGTAGTGATGAATCTAGCTATATTCAGTTAGACTTGGAGGACTTAAAAGTGGGTTGATCAATGGGAGATATCTGTAAGATATGCTTAGCACCAGCCCCGCCAGCTCGCTGCAATCTAGAGGCCAGCGGGAAGATTCGAGAAAGCATTGAGACGATGGTTTGTTTTGGCACTTATGTATTTATCCAAATATTACTTATTTATACCCTGGTATGGCCCAGTTTTTAGCGAAAAATGATTAGTGCTATTACGTTTTGAGTAAATGATGCACCATGCCAAGAACAAACAAAAACCAATATGAAATCATGTTCCCCATCCTCGAACCATAGTATAAGAGCCTAAAAAACAATATGAGATCCTAACACAATGGAGGCCCCTTTCGGGGAACAGGAGGCCCCCTTCCGACCTTGCCCCCTGGGAGAATTTCGTGGCGACGCCACTGGGCCCTAACACAGTGGAGGCCCCTTTTCAGGGAGCAGGAGGCCCCCTATCAACATTGCCCCCCTGGAAGAATTTCGTGGCGACGCCACTGGTCGCAAGAACACCACGTCGGAGGTGGGGTGAGTGGTGAACTGCCGTAATCTGCATGCGTATCGAAGGCCAAGCATTTCACGTCTTGACGCCAGGGGAGGTTCGTTCGACTCTGTGAGAAGGCTAGTAATCGGCGTAGTTCTAAACGTCCAGATGACGGTCCGCAGAGCCGCATGTTGTACCTCATCAAGAGTACACATATTTCTCTTGCAGGCACCATCATACACTGAGCATGCGTAGTCCAACTTAGATTGAATGAGTGACCGATCCAGCATCATTAACGTCCTTAATTAGTGTACACTTCAGCAAGTTTAGTGACTTAAAACACTTTCTCCTCATTGTTCTAAAATGTTGTTTGTACGTCTGTAGCGAAGCTGGTTGTGGGGACCCTTTGAGTTCAGAAATTTAGCCCCTACCATCCTCACTGTATGTCGCGGCAGTTTCCGGCAGGTAACATACCCCGGTGTCGGTCGGCAGAGCTGCTTAGTCGGCAGGCCACCGACCGTCGGCGAGGCCAACGGCTATTGTTCTTCGTCCTCAATCTCCGGTCAGGTGCACAGATATCCAGGGGATGGGTACCGCCGCCGTCTGACGGCGTGACCCCGATACAGGTCGCCGCCGTCTTCAGAGTATGAATGTCAGTGGGTAACGTGATGTGACCGTCATGGGTGATGTATGTTAACAGGCCTATTCTGGGAGCCCAATGGGAAGGTGAGTAAGTACATGAATAGTATGACAGTTGTCTGACGGGACACGTGCAGTGTGTATAGCTAGGAGAGAAGAAGAGTAGTATGACAGTGAGATGACAGTGGTATGACTGGACGTGACGGGTCCTGTCACTGTGGCAACAATATGTCAGGTGTGTCTCTTGTGCAATGTGTATGTGGGATGAAAGGTATGACAGATGTCATACCCGGTGGCCAATGTCTGTGATGTTAGGTGTGTCCGTGATGTGATGTGTGACTCTGTAATATCAGATATGACTGTGATGTCAGGTGTGGTGCTAGGTACGTGCGGACAGATGAACGTATGGTCCATGCATGTGTGCATGATTGATTAGTGTAATGGTAACATATAAGATTGGTTGACTGCTGGATGAATGTTAATGTGTCTGAAATGTTAGATGGCAGATGGGCTGTGACGCCCCGGTATGCCGGCTGCCCTTGTGCAGCTGAGCTCAGCAGTTCTGGTGTCAGACGGCAGGCTGCAGTGCGGTGCTGCCGAATTATGCCGAGGTCAGCAGTGGTTCCCACGAGCGGTCGCTCTGATTGCTGCCAAAGACGACTCTGAGAATGTCTCGGATGTCAGAGACGGCGCGACCCGCAGGTGCAGTAAAGTTCACGGAGAGCGAGCCATTGTTGTCCGTCGTCGGATGTTCAGGGCTGTTGCCCTGGAATGCGTAAACCTCCGTGTGACCATGACGTGTGCCCCGGCATGATGCCATGGGCGTTGGCAGTCACGTTTAGCTCGTGGAGAGCCGAGGGCTCTCCCGACACTTGTCACTGGGACTCGCGACCGAGCAGTCGTCGAAGGCGGCTGGCCGCTCTCGGCCAGCCGCCAGGGCCCACCACTTCGGTACTTGAGGTACGTCTGAGGACTCTGCCTGAGAGTCGCTGTGTGACTGCTAAGATGTAAGCTTAGTAGATGAGTGTTGTGGCGCGTATGAAGACCGGTCAGTATGTAAGCCGAATTGTCTGTTTTCTCTGATGCCTTTATGAATATTTGGACTTGTGGTGGGAGATGGGAGGCTGAGAATATGTGACTGTCGAGCCAAGTGAAGATGTGTGGTGGCCTATTGAGTTTGTGTCGGTCAAGAGCGGTTGAAGATGTCAATTGTTGGAAGGTGCTATTGTGGTATTAATTTTGACATTCCTTTTGGATGATTGGAGCTATGATTAATGTAGCCGTTTATCTGTTGATTAACTGCACAAATATAAGTGCTGTATTATGTGGTGCCTGTCAAGATGTTTGGATCAGAGCTCTGAGATCGAAGTACAGAGCCATTGAGCATATACCCGGGGTTTATCACCAACGTCGATGCCCATAAAACTATTCACGTAGCCTAAAGAAGTTTGCCCCCGACATAAGTGATATGCCGGGCATGAAAAAGACTTCCTTACACGTCAAATGACTATCGAACTGCACCCCAAGGACCTTGGCGATTGGGTGAACAGGGTCAGCGTGCCATACAACTCCGTGTTTAGTCTTTGAGAGGATCGTCTGCGGCAGAAGTGAATTGCGACTGTTTTGTCTGTGGAGAAGCGAAGTCCGTTTCTAATACCCCATCTCTGGAGGTGGTTGACCGCAAGCTGTAACCTTCTTGATTACGATGATGTGTTCGAGACATGACCGTGACGCTATTGCAAAGTCGTGGACGAATAGAGAAAGTCCGATGCTTTGCGGCAGTGCATTCTCAACATCGTTTATGACGATAGCAAGCAGGGAAGCACTTAGAACACTGCCCTATTGAACTCCATTGATACGGTGGAAGCGCTCGGAAAGCTCTTATTCCACCCGGACATGGCAGAAGCGATCGTTCAGAAGTTGTTGGCTAAGAATTTCAAATTTCCGCAGATTCCACAATTTCTAGCTTTCAACAAGATTCCGTATCGCCAAGCGGAGTCATAGGCTGCTTCTATATCGAAGAAAATAACTCCCACATGTTGTTTGCGCTTAAAAGCGACTTGAATGGCGGTGTCCGGTGTAAACGATCATCCGTTGTACAATGATTCTTCCTAAATCCACACTGTGCGTGGGTAAAAAGTCCTGTCCTTACTGAAACCAGATGAGTCGTAAGTTCACCATTTTCTCCAGCAGCTTGCAAAGACACGATGTCAAGGCAATCGGCCGATAGTACAGTGGGTCTAAACCGCTCTTTCCTGGCTACAGCATAGGGACCATTACGGCTTCCCAACAAGAATCCGGAAAGTAGTCTTCGTTCCATATTTTGTTCAGTGTAACCAGAAGCGCTTCAACCACCTGCTCAGCTAGGTGTTTCAGCATGTCCTTGTGCATTCCATCAGGCCCCCTCTGCCACGCTCTTTAGGGCTCTTTTGGGCTTCTAGTGAGGCTTCTGAACACTGAATGCAACTCACAATTACTAAATGGTTGGTTGTAACACCGATGTTTACGGTGTGGATAAATCAAGTGACTTATTTTCCAATTTGACTTTCTGGAAAAGAAATTGTTTGTGGTAATTTCCATCTCCACTGCGAGCTGCTAGGACTCTGCTTATTTCCACAGCGACCTCAGCGGATGGGTCACGTCAACACCAGCTACGTGTCGTACGGAGAGGGAGACCGCGTTATATTGGCCAGCAAAATGTTTTATGCGGGACCATACTTGGGTCGCTCGGATAAATTGGTTAATAGTGCACACATATTCTCCCCATTTCTTCCTCTTTGTTTCCCGCATAGTACGGTGCACTGAGGTTCTTGTTTTCTTTTTTAAGGAATCAGTTTTCCTGGTCGCTATTTTTGTTGAATTTCTTACAAGTTCGTTTGCGTGTTCGTATGACGTCATGACATTCTCTTGACCACCACGGAATCGGAGTGCGACATGGAGCACCAGACGTTCGTGGAATTGAGAAATTAGCTAAGTACATAAGCATAGAGGTGACTTGTTCCACCGAAGAAGCACTTACATGAACGTTGCTTGGTAGGCGAGCTGCCATATTGTGCTCACATTTTCCCCAATCCGCCTTCTTCAAATTCCACCGTTCAGGCATGTAGCCAAGTATCACGCTGTCCTTGTACTGTGCAAACATAGAAAAATGGTCACTACCAAGTGCATCGTCAGAAGTCGACCAGGTCATGCAGTGCGCCAGAGAAGGGCTTGCAAAACTCAGGTCGATCGCGGAGGTAGGACCAGGTAGCAGAGTAAAATGGGTGGCTGCACCCGTATTTAAAAGGCAGAGGGCTTCGTCCAGAAATAAAATATCCACAGCTCCGCCGCGGGAGTTTTGTAGATGCACATCGCAACGCAACGTGGTGGGCGTTGAAGTCGCCGAGGAACAAGACAGGCTGCATCAGTTGGGGTGTCAGGCGTTTGAGCTCAACAAACGACAACGGATGCCCAGGAGGAAGATATATACAGCAAATTGTTATTGTGTGCCGATTGAAGCTGACGCTTGCAGCAAATGCTTGGAGAGAGGTATCCAGCGCTACCTCCTGATAAGGGTGTTATGATGAACAGCTAAAAGTACACCTCCGTGTACAATGGCCTTGGATGCCGTATGTTTTTTTTTGCAAGAACAGAATGATGTTCTAGGTGGAGATAAGAGTGCGGTGGTTGCTTCGTCGTGTGAAGACACACAACCATCGGGTAGTGCAAGTTTAATAGTGTCTCTGGTCGGCCATGTTTGTAAGAACCCTCCTGTAGTTCCATTGTAAAATGGTAGACATTCAAATGTTACTTAAGGATAGTAAAACAGTTAAATAGCCGAAGTTGGCGACTATGGTTCACGGGAGTCCTCCGGTAAAATTGGTTGTCAACTCGAGCCTCCGAAGGTCGGACGTATTCCCAGGGATCCACCCCGAGCGAGGATGCCCGCGGCCGCGACCTCTGCGAACCACCCACCGGGGGCAACCCCACCCAGGGCAACACACGCTTCTCAGCACGCGTGCTTGCACGCAGCAACAGTACCTGGGAAGAATCGACCACTGACGCTGGTGGAGGGAGATCGACCCGGGACATGTTCCCCCTCGGGGCCAGTGCGCAGGTCGGGGCCTGCACTCGTCGGCGGGGCGATGAGGGAGTTTGGAGATCTTTCGCCCGGGATGGAGGGGGAGGGCGCATTTTGGAGAGGGACTATTCCCCACAGCTGAAGATCCGGACTGACTCTGTAAGTGCCTTCCGGCGAAGGTCAGGCTGGCTCGTCTTTCGGCTCCCTACCTCTGGAGATTCACGTCCGGAGTTGGCAATTATCTGCCGGTGTTGTCAGCCGACAGCGTCGGTGCAGAGATGAAGCTTCTCCGAAAGTCAACCGGAAGTGGAGGTGACTTGGACCGATAGGTGTCAGGAAGGGCTTCAGTATGAGAATCCAGGTCTCGCTCCGGCAAGGAGGTGCACGCGAGCCCGAAGGATCATAGTAAGTCACTAAGTTGGAAGAGAATCTGAGAGGCACTGGTGGGCTCACGGTGAATGGTAGCAGGTTGTGTGCTTTTTACGTTGCTTGTGTGTGACGCGTTGGGATAAGTATCCGGTAAATTTATCTGGCCTGCTGAAAAGATATGTTCGAGCATATCATGCTTGGTAATTCTTATATCTTCACATTTGCTGGACAGGCTTTGTCAAAGGCAGTGTGCGGTGCCTGTCCCTGGCCACAATTGACACACCACACGCCTTCAGCTTCACATTTCTCACCAGTGTGTCCCAACGTGCCACACCTACCACAGGATGTGTCCCCAGTTGGTGCTTTTTGGGTGCTAATATTAGTACCTATATTTGTGTACAATGTACCGCACGGAAGTGCCTACGTTTAGCCCCAAGCGGTTTCCGCTGGTCCTTAAGGCTACCTAATACACATTCTTTCTCCTCATTCGTTCACATTTGCTCGTCCCATTCAATCTCTCCTTATTAATTAATGAGGTGCTTGATCCTCAATTTGGCTCCAGTCCCCCCCCCTTCTCAGCGGTGCACAAACACATATAGGCTGACCATTGATCTAATTTTGAAGCTATGTGGACCAAATATTTCAACCTTTCACTGCCAATCATAGCTGGCCTCACGATTATTGGCAGCGTTCCTCGCCTGAATAAAGCCTTAATGTTACCATGAGACCCATTTACTGGCTGCGATGGCTTATATAAGTGCTCTGGTGTCTATGACCAACTTACCTAACCTTATTACAGTCGATGCCTCACCTTATTCGCTGAAAAACTGGCGACCAGCCCTACGTATCAAACGGGTGGGCACGGATCCCTACCATGTTTGGTACGTCCCTTGTGCCCTAGCCGGCCTTACTCTTTCAGTCCCGGGACTTACGGCATGCCAAACCCGTCCTTTACATCCTCCGAGCCATTGCACAATCCGTGCCCCACGTACAGAGAACAGAGATGGACTAATTACCGAACAGTGTTTTCCATCCACCCTACTGTCCGGTGCCAGACTTTTGACGAACGCAATGCCTCTAGTCATGCCCTCAATTGCATACTGTGCTCGAAGCCCATCGGCGCCCCTGGGCTACAGAGGCCTGCATAATTTTTCGATGAAAGAACCATTTGATTTGAGCTAAGCATTTGATTAGGATTATTTGAACTAATGCCTCTGAAGTGTTCATTTCACCGCTTCCTCTCGCGGTTAAAAGTTTTACCAATGCAGATTTTATACGGGAATATTCATGTTGTGTACAAATTAAACTCTTTCGGCCTCTGTCATTACTCGGAACGTTTGGTCCATAAGAGTACAGCACGCAGGTCGGCTGCCTCGCTGATAAATTTACTTTATATAGCAGATTACTGCCCTGCAAGTAACCAACCACCATGCGTAACCTATCACTTGTCATGTCGGGAGAGTTCACACGGTACTATCTACGTCTATCTGACGGTTACTGGTGACACGACCCGAGCGAGGGCCGCGAGGCGTACCCCTCAGCCCCCCAGTCATGGCCCGCTATTACTGGTGACACGATCCGAGCGAGGGCCGCGAGGCGTACCCCTCAGCCCCCCAGTCATGGCCAGCTATTACTGGTGACACGATCCGAGCGAGGGCCGCGACACGTACCCCTCAGCCCCCCAGTCATGGCCCGCTATTGTCCCCGGACGTAAATACTCTCCCCCTGACCACCTGATCGCCGAGGAATGTAGCATGCTATCGTCACCGGTCCGGGAGTGTCGTATTTCTGACGTCATCCTCGATTTACGCTGAGGATCGTTTTCCGCAGAGGGTCAACTGACTGCGGTCGTTTAAGAGGCCAGCACGCAAGAAGCTGGCCTACTTGCTCGTGCCAGGGGAGGAGTTGTTGTTGGCATGGCTGGATGAAGGACTTACAAACGGATGCTGGCATAGGATGGATACTTGACTGGAAAGAGATGGACGGCGGGGACTACGAGAGTCCCGGAGGGCACCGGGAGCCCCGGAGCTCCGGAAACACATTCGTGTTTCCACACCCCTTATCGGAGTGGCTGTGATAACCCGAGGGAGCGTCATTTCCATAGCCAGCCGAGTAGCGATGGCTGACCCACTGCGGGGGATCGACTGTTACGTGGCAGCATTAACACCCACATTGTTCACGATAACCACCGAGAGGGCCCACGTTGGTCTCTGAGCATCCTTGTAATATTACAATTGCCAGGCTGATGGAATTCGACCGTAAACGGAGGGAGAGAAGCAAGAAGCAGAGTGGGAGTGGTGGTAGCGTCATACCTTCCACATATTTTCCGAATTTGAACACACGCCCTACGACATGCCATGCAAAGGGACTACTTCAACACGGCTTCTGAACTGAGATCGTGCCCGCGTATCACACCGTTCAGCCGCACCTCTGCCTCACGACTTGGCGCTGTGACAAATTTCGGTCGCTCGATAAGCTACATATTTGGCGTACATAGCGCGTACATGGCTTTTTACGCGTATTTGGCGTATATGGCGCGTACATATTTCGTCTAGAATGTATTGAGCCATCACGACCTGGCTTCATCTGCTTAATTACTTTGAAATGCCACACTGCGTGCCTGTACACCCACCGAGCATGAACACAATCAGGCCCGATTAATGGCGAGGCCGGAAAATCCTCCAGACGGCGCTGCGATCACCTTTCTTCGCCTGCAAGTTCCAACCACTTCAGTGCACACTGCTCTGGCATGACACAATTAGGCCCTACTAATGGGGAGGTCGGGAAATCCTCCAGGCGGCGCTGCGACCACCTTTCTTCGCCTGCAAGCACCGGCCACTTCAGTGCACACTGCTCTGGCATGACATTTATAGCCACTTGGTTCGGCACAGCCGCGGTTGTTGTTCATAATGGTCCCCACACACTCCCAACAACTGTTGGCTCAGCATAGTCCCCAAACACTCGCAACAATTGTTGGTTCAGTATGGTCCCCACATACCCCCAACAATTGTTGGCTCGGTGTGGTCCCCACACACTCAACAGTTGTTCGTTCGGAATGGTCCCCACATACTCCGAATAATTGTTGGTTCGGAATGTTCCCCACATGCTCCCAACAATTGTTGGTTCGGAATGGTCACCACATTCTCCCAACAATTGTTGGTTCGGAATGGTCCCCACACACTTGCAACAACTCATGGTTCGGTATGGTTCCCACACACTCGCAACAATTGTTGGCTCGGTATGGTCCCTACACACTTCCAACAATTGTTGGTTCAGTATGGTCCCCACATACCCCAATAATTGTTGACTCGGTGTAGTCCCCACACACTCCCAACAAATGTTGGCTTGGTGTGGTCCCCACAAACTCCCAACAATTGTTGGTTCGGTATGGTCCTCACACACTCACAACAATTGTTGGTTCAGTATGGTCCCCCACATACCCCCAGCAATTGTTGGCTCGGTCTGAGAGAGAGATATGCGAGTTAAAAAGCTAGAGAGGGAGAGAGGTCTACATGTAGGTGGGAAACCCTTAATAAGAGGAACAAAATAGGTGAGGTACGTCTGACCGCTTGCGCTATGATGCATATTTATCCTGAAAAGTGCTGTGACCTGCTGCCACACAAATAAGTGCTGTTACATGCTGTGACATGCTGTGACATGCTGTGACATGTTGTGACATGCTGTGACATGCTGTAACAAGCTGTTTATTTAGGACAAAGAAACACCGCGCTAGATGATAGCCGAACGTCGATGGCGGCCGCCCCAGCGGCTGCGGCTGGCTGCTCCAGTTGTCGACCTTCCATCTGGCCAACCAGTTACCGCTGGTTCTCACCGCCGGCCCGCAGCCCAGACAGACCAGCCTGTTGCTCGCACTGCATCCGACTGCCGGGCCGACCCACGACCTCACCGTACCCTTCGGTCCACGCCTCCGCCCCAGGTCATAGTCGGTAGGTCATCGCCCAATGGCGGCGGTAGGCAGGCGATTCAAGGAGTCGCAGCACTGACACTAGCGGCCACGGCCGCCAGAGCGGCAAAGGCCACTTCAGTGGCTACAGCCGTTCCAGTGCAGCGGTGATCGCCGCCCCAATGGTGACGGCCGTCCTAGCGTGATGGCTGCCCCAGCAGTGACGACCTCCCAAGCAGCCACAGCCGTCCAAGTGGCTTGACCATACCTGCTGCAGCAGCTATGGTCGCCCCAGCGCTGGCGAAAAAGACAACTTAGCGATAGCCGTGATGACTGCGGTGCCAGTTGCTTCGCTTAGTATCGGTGTGACAAAGGTTAAGGCAAAAACCACCAATTTGTAGCATGCTGTGTGTCAGGAATTGCTGGCCATGCCTCTTGCTATTCCTTACCATATCCCCAAATCTTGTACTTACTTTTCCTCACTAGTATTCACGCCTCATGTTAAGGACGTATGAAGGTGTTGATAATCGCAACAATGTGAGCCTCACCCTTGGCATTAACAACCTCGCTATTAAACTATTACTGAACGTAAGAAACAGCACAATGATGCAATCTGCAATGGTGTCCATGAAAATTAGCATTCTTATTTTTATCCAAGGTAATACTATTCATGATTGAATTAGATGTGGGTTGATGTGAGCCTCACTCTAATCATTATTACCCTCCCTTTTAAGTTATATCTGAACATAGGGGATGACATGAATAAAAAATCGGTAATAGTGGCAATGTAGATGAGTAATCGTGTTTCTACCCAAGTTGGTAATAGTCATGAGCCTGTGGAAATCCATTTACTTGGTGGAAGCAATGAGAAAGCTTATGTTCTACCCGGACGCGGATGAAGCGATCCTTGAGAAATTCCTGTAGAAAAACTCCCAAGTTCCTGCGGATTCCACACTTCCTTCCTTTTAGCAAGATTCCATGTCGCCAGGTTGCATCATAGGCTCCTTCTATGTCGAAAAAGATCGTTCTCACATATTGTCGGCGCTTAAAAGCGACTCGAATGGCGGTGTCAAGTGCTAAAAGATGATCCGTTGTGCAACGGTGCTTTCTAAAACCACACTGTTTCGAGGTGCAGTTTGATAGTCGTTTGACGTACAAACAACATTTTGCAACACTGAGAGAGAAGTGTTTTAAATCACTAAACTTATTGAAGTGCATATCACGAACCTCGTATGGCGCGGATCATAAAACACTGATGACGGTGTACCGGTCGTTGATCCGATCCAAGCTGGACTACGCATGCTATGTGTATGACAGCGCTTGCCCTAACAAAAAGCGTGTCCTTGACACGGTACACCATGCGGCAATGCGCATCATTATCGGAGCATTCCGAACCTCACCAATCGTTTGCTTGCTGTGTGAGTGAGTGAGGTTGTGTTTGACCAGCCTGCCACCTTTGGGTGATGTCGGCTGTTTCCTGTGGGTGAGTGGTAGAATGATAGGAGGATTAGTTACAGGGTGGATAGATTTTCGAGTAGAGTCGGAGTCGTCTTGAAGAGTTGAGTTGATCTGGGCGCTTGAAGAGGTAGAGATGGCAGAGAAGAGTCGTTTGAGAGCCGGAGATGGAGTAGTCGAAAGAAGCTGTCAGTCCGGACAGTGCTAGAGTGGGGTATGGGGTGTAGTGGGTGGGTTGGGGTCGGGTCATCGCCATAGATGAACATTGCAAGAACACGTTGTTTTTTGTTTTTTGTAGTTAGCTGTTTGTTTGTTTTTTGTTTTTTGTTTTGTTTTTCGTTGAGTTCTTTGGTTCTTTTTTTCCACCGAGTTTCAGTCTTTTTCCCGGGCTTTTTTCCCCCTCCTCTTCACAGTTGATCAATTAGGCGTGTCGTAGAGAGAAAGTGGAAGAGAAGTTCGTGTAATGTTGGATAGTCGTCGTTGAGAAGTGTAGTGATGTTTAGTGGAATGTTGTGTGTGCTGCAGTAGTCTGTGATGTGTTGCCTTTCGGTGTTGTATTTAGTGCAGTAGATGAGTATGTGTTTGATAGTGAGTGTTCGTTGACATGTTGTGCATTGTGGTCGTGGGCGTTGTAGTAAGAGGTAGGAGTGTGTAAGTGCTGTGTGTCCGAGGCGTAACCGTGTTAGAGTGCGTTCCTTGAGTCTGGTGCGTTGGTTGATGGTGTGCCAAGGTTTGTATATGGGGTGTATTTCATGAAGTTGCGTTAGTGCTGTGTCCCATGTTTGTTGTATGTGTTTGTTAAGTGCCTGTTGTATTGTGGGGTAGTAGTCAGATTGTGAGAGTGGGCATGGTATGGTTTGTGGTAGTGTTGTGGCTATGTTCGCTTCCGTGTCTGCGTGTTCGTTGCCGTGTATGTTTGTGTGACTTGGGATCCATAGAAGAAGTGGTCTTTGTCGTGCGTTGAGTTTTTGGTGGATGTTGAGTATTTTCTGGATGAGTGGGTGTTTGTGTTTGGTGTATGGTGTGATGCTTTGTAATGCTGATTTGGCGTCAGTGGCTATGATGTTGTGTTCAATTTTAGTGTTATAAATGGTGGAGTAAGCCGAAAAGATTGCGTATAATTCTGCTGTGTAGGTTGATGCTGTGTCGTGCAGACGGGCACGAAGGATAACCCGCGGCGGTGCTACATTGGGGTACAGCATCGCCGCTGTGCCCGTCTGCTGTGTATGTGATTTCGAGCCGTCGGTGTATATGATGTTGTAATTTGCATGTTGTGCTGTGACTTGGAAGAAGAGTTGGTGTATTTCTGCGTCGGTGTATGTATGTTTTGGATGGTTTATGAGGAAGTGTGTTGTGGGTGTTTCGTGTTTCCACCAGGCTGTGGGTGTTGGTAATGGTTTGGCTGTGGGTAGTGTAATGTGTAGTCTGTTTGTGTGTTAGTGGATGCGGCATCCTATTGTGGTTTTGAGTCGTGATGTTGTCATGAGTTGATGTACACGTGTGGTGCGAAGTTTTAGGGCCCGTGTACATGGGTGTTGTGGTATGAGTTGCGTTTTGTAGTGGTATCTTAATAGTGCTGGTGTGCGTCTGTGCTGTAGTTCTGGTATGTGGTTGTATATATGTAGTGCAAGGTAAGGTGAGGTGATATAGGCTCCTGTAGCTATTTTTAAGCATTGGCGTTGGAGGCTATCTAGAAGTTTGAGGTTTGTTTTAGCAGCGTTTTCGAAGAGTGGGGATCCGTATTCCAAAATTGGCCGAACAAGTGATTTGTAGAGGGTAAGAAGTGTGTTTTTATCGGATCCCCAGTGTGTGCCAGAAAGTGTTCGTAGCAGGTTGATTCTTTTTGATGCGCGTTTGTGAATGTCTAAGATGTGTAACCGAAAGGTGAGTCGTCGATCAAATGTGATGCCGAGGAATTTTGCACTGGTGACAAATGGTAGGGTGTCTGGTCTATTTTTAGTGGTTGTTCATCTGTGTGTTTGTGGTAACCGAAAAACATACATTTAGATTTGTGTGGTGCGATGTGTAGATCTAGTAGGTCGAATTTGTTGTGTAGTTCTGTTAGTGCGTTCTGTAGTATTGCTAGTGCGTGGTTTGGTGATTTTTGTGATGTCCAGATTACTATGTCTTCTGCGTAGATTGCAATTTTGGCTGAAAGGTTGTCGGTGATGACTGAATTTAGACATAAAATAAAGAGAGAAGGGGACTAAGAACCGAACCTTGCATTAGGCCGGTTGTGGGGAATTTAGTGTCTGAAGTGTGTTGTCCGATTTTTACTTGGAAGGAGCGGTTTAGTAGATAGAAATGAAGGTAGTGTATAAGTCTGCCCTGTATGTCTATGTTGTGTAAGTGTTCTAGGAGTGATGTGATGTTGATAGTGTCATATGCTTGTTTGAGATCCAGGAAGACGGCGACGGTGGAGCATTTCTTGGCCGCCGCTTCCTGGATGTGTGTGGTGAGATAGGTGAGGTTGTCTAGACATGAGCGGTTAGGAAGAAAGCCTGATTGTATAGGAGATATTAGTTTTGTGTTTGAAGAATATAAAGAAGACGTTTTTTGACTAGTCGTTCGAAGAGTTTGTGAAAACAGCTGGTAAGTGATATAGGGCGGTAAGAGTCGCAAAGAGTTAAGTCAGTGTTTGGTTTAGGGATAGGGATGAGAAGAGCGTGTAACCAAGACTGTGGATATGTATGTGTTGTCCATGCGGTGTTGTAGGTGTCGAGTAATGCGTGTAATGCTTGTATTGGTCGATGTTTGAAGAATGAGTAGTGTATGTTGTCTGGTCCGACGCTTGTGTTTCCTGTTTGTGCTATTGCTATTTGTAATTATGTGAGTGTAAACCTAGCGTTGTAAAGGTGTGGCCGTGTGTGTCTGATTGGGGGTGGGGGGTGTCGTGGGAGTGTGCCTGACCTAGTGTGATAGTTGTCTGCGAACATGTTTGCTATTGTTTGTGGGTCTGTGATGGTGATGTTGTTGTGTATAAGTGTGATGGCTTTAGCTGGGGGTCGTTGTCGGTGTTGAAATGTTTTGAGGAGTGTCCAAATTTCGCCGAGAGGTGTGAATCTATTAAATTGAGTGCAAAATTTATTCCAGGTCTTTTTGGCTTGTTTGATGGTGCGTTTGCATAGTGCTCTGTTCAGTTTGTAAGCTGTGGGTATTTCCGGTGTGCGGTGTCGTTCGTATCTGTGTCGTGCGTGGTTCCTCGCGCGGATCGCCCGGTGGCACTCTTCGTTCCACCAGGGAGCCGCGCGAGGTTTGTGTTGGTGTTGTGGTTTTGTTTGTGGTATGTGTTGATGTGCGGTGGTGAGTAGCATGTCTGCGTATTGTCCTGGTGTGTATTGTGGATTATTGAATGTCTGTGCTGCTAAGGATTCTGAGAATGGGGTCCAGGATGCGTTTTAAGGTTCCACCGTCCCGTCGGGGGGTTGGGTGGGCCGGTGGTCGGGATTTAGTGGAAGGTTATGGTGATGGGGGCGTGGTCGCTGAAATGAGGATCGGGGTCGGATGTCCATGATAGGGTAAGGGCTATGCGTGATGATGCCAGGGTTACGTCAGGGGTAGTGGGGGGGTTAATTGGGACGAGGTATGTTGGTGAGCCGGTGTTGAGTATTGTGAGGTTATGTTGTGTAGCCAGTGTGATGAGTGTGAGTGCTCTGTTATCGGGTTGTGTTGTGCGTGTGTCCCATAGTGGGTGGTGTGAGTTAAAGGCGGTTGCTTGCTGGCGGAAGCCAACGAGCCACTATCGGCGTTAAGACGGGAAGTGCTTGGCGTATGGTACGCCTGCAGGTTGCGTCAGTTTCACACCCACCCCACGTACCCATCGGTGTTCTCGCGTCACACGTTGACACTCTTCCGCAGTGGGCAACATGGGGCGGCCTTGCCTCTCAGTATACGTATCCGGAAGTTCCTTCGGGAGAGCAGAACGAGAGCGTGCCGAGTGATGTGCGTGCAGCAGCTATCGATACCCCCATGGAATCTGGTGTCTCCTGCAGTTGACCTGACACTCGCAGCGATGCGCAAGGGCGGCGATGTTCCACCCGAGCTGTTTCGTATGAAAACTTTGGAGCAATTGGAGACGTATGAAGGCTTCACACGCATTTTTACAGATGGGTCGAAGAGTGACTGTGGAGTGGGATCTGCGTTTGTGTGCGGTTCCTCTGTTTTACGTTATCTAGGTATGCCTCGGTGTACAGTTCGGAGCTCGCTGCAATAATCAAAGCGCTTTCCTACGACGTCGATATTTCTCGGGATGTTGAGCATGTCATTTTATCCGATTCTCTTAGCAGCCTTTTGGCACTGACTGGTTTTTACCCATCTGACCCATTACTCCTTGATATTCTGACTCGTCTGACTGCTATACATGGGCATGGGACGACTGTGCGATTGTGCTAGATCCCCAGCCATGTGGGAGTATCTGGAAATTAACGTGCCGATTATGCGACGAAATGGGCTGCCCGGGGACCACAAACACGTGTTTTTCCACTGCCAGCCAGGGACCATCTCTCCGGAATATTTTAATTTATACACACCAAGTGGCAGAGGAGGTGGAGTGCGCAGACCAGCAATAAGCTACACGCGATAAAACCACACCTTGGAGACTGGCCATCGTGCTACCGCAGATCAAGAAGTGACGAGGTGACACTGTGCAGACTGCGCCTCGGCCACACACATGCACCACACAAATATCTTATCTGCGGCGACGAGAGACCCCAGTGTCCCCGCTGTTTAGAAAACCTGACCTTACGTCATGTACTTGTCTCGTGCCAGCAGTTCTCAACAGAGCGAAGGTTGTTCTATGGAAGTAATACACGGCTCAACACATAACGTGTTGTCCTGGCTGATGACTCGGACAAAGTTAGGGAGTATATTCACGCTTTGGTCGAAGCGCCCTCAAACTCAAATAACTAACTAACTAACTGGTCCGTATCACCGTATTAGTGCAATGAAGATCTGCCGCCTAGGGCCGCTGGGGGTTATCACTCCCGCCAACAATTCCTGTAAGGCGTTTATTGCGGTGACGTCCCTCTCCAAAATGACATTTTTCGAAAATTTGCATTAGTTGCCAACTTCCGTGACATCTGAGCACATGCTATGTTAAGCATCTCACTCTGAAACGACCTATGCATTCAGAATATCTTCATCATCAACCGATTTTTCAGTTAGTTGAAGAGGATTTCGGCTATGTTTCCACTGAAGCAAGTCAAATGCGAAATTCTTAATGTCGCGTCGCTTCCCGCACCACCGAAACCTGCGCACATCGGCTTGCGACCATGCCGTCCATGCAAAGCCTGCCCTCACTGAACCTGCCACGCACTAACAATTCTATTGTTATATACCGAGGAACTTCCACAGTCTGTGGTCAAGGCCCATTGTCTTTAGTAAATTGCAGCACGATCCGGAAAGCCCGCCACCGCCTCAACGTGCCAGACGAACCTTGGCCACGGTATATATTGACGGCAGCAGCCACCAGTAGCGGAAGCCGTCGTCACCACCGTCCAGAGCCAAGCGGTAGCTGAGCCATAGCCCACCGGCAGCCTTGTCACATTCCGTGCGCTACCTGACCATTGGAGATGCGTCCCTTTCTGCTGCTGGCGCTGGTGATGTGCGCTGTAGCCTTCGTTGGGGCCGACGGCAACGGGTGGTACCGCGGCTGGCGCCGTCGCCACCATGGCTACGGCGACTGTGATGACGATGACGATTGCGGCCGTTACTGGAGGTAAGACAGTGAGTGAGTGAGTGAGCAAGTGTGAAGGTGAGATCTACAATCAGCCAGTGTGGGAGAGGGGGTGGGGGTTATGCAAGCGGCCCGTGTGGATGTGGGTTCTGCAAGCGGCCGGTGCGGAGGTTGGTTTTGCAAGCAGCCAGTGCAGCTTTTCCGGTCAGCTGGTTCTGGTGTTCTAGTAGATGCTTCCTCAAGACACATCTTCGAAATGTTGCAAAAAACCTTTCGTGAGTGCCCAATTTTGAACAGGACACCTCGTCTTAAATCTTCCGTTATATAAATATACTTCCTTTGCCAGAAGCGTTCCGCCGCCAGTGGCTCTGATCGATTCATATGAACGTTATGACTCTTATGACCGTTTCGGTACAACCAAGCGCTGGTGCCTCTCGCAGGAACCAGTGTCATTTGAACGACGTTCATTACGGTTACAAACACCTCAAAAGGATATTTGAATCTTTGAATATTTGAATCTTCCTGGTTTTTCTTCGAATTCGAGAAGATTAGTTCCTTGTCCACTCCAACCTGCCGAAAGCGAGTTTCTGACTGTCGCAGCGGTTCCCGCACCATTGGAGCTTGTCCCAGATTAGCCTCCAATGACGTCATCCGTGTGGCAATTGTCGCCACTGGAAACCAACAAGACTCCCAATGCTCTTTTGCAAGCAGGCCGGGATGTTCCAGCGTGATATGGTTTGGTAAGAGCATAGTGGATATTTGCCCTCAGATCAGATATGATGTGGATGGAATACATTCAAAAGCTTGTGTGTGTCCCGCGGCAAGAACTGTTCGGATGTATACATCGTATCAGCACATGTCATTGCACTTCGTTATCGAGCTGCCGATGTGAGCGTCCTGTCGTGGTCGGGTGTGCAGCAGCTGAAGCTGAGACACACGCTTGGGTGCAGCGTCAGGCTATTCATCATGGTCGAGCTGATTCTAGCTCGGTCCAGAGCCCGTCTAATCTGGCCAGAGACGACAACTGGTGCCGATGTCGTGCTTCCCCCGACCGGAGGCAGTGCTGGTCCGAACGTTGCAACTTGTTCCATCGCATTCACTGGTCAGATCATTCGTGAAAGTCTTCCCCACCACCCTGCTGGGTATGGACATGTTCCCTTTCAACGTGTGGCGGAGCCAAAAGCCAATGTGAAGAGCGGAAGATCAGGAGGCAAGCTTCACAATGCCACACTCACGTGTCC
The DNA here is from genome assembly GCA_034440615.1 of Ashinkailepas kermadecensis. NCBI lineage: Eukaryota > Metazoa > Arthropoda > Thecostraca > Neolepadidae > Ashinkailepas > Ashinkailepas kermadecensis. The sequence goes on along the minus strand of JAOTOM010004681.1, from coordinate 338,808 downwards.
GTACTACTTCCCTTATATGGATATATGGCGCAAATTGTAGGTACGAGTATGACATATATCCATGACAGCTAACACGTATCGCAGTCTCGCCAGCCGGACACCACTTTAACGCTCTGTATGCTCCTATACGTGTGTTCTGGTGCTGTCTCAGGTATCATCATACCTTTTTGAAGCCATGCCTTTGACCACCAGACTGTTCTGACGCAGTCCTGACTGTGCTGGGTTATTTCGGTGTCTGTAACATCATAAGCTGTTCATAAGCATAAGCATAAGCATAAGCATCAGTGGGCTGTTCCGACAACGCTTCTGATGTCAGTGGACTGTTTCGGCTCTTCCTCCGACGTGAGTGGACTGTTCCGAAACCAGTGGGCTGTTCTGATGCTGCCTCTGATGTCAGCAGTGTGTTCTGGCACGGTCACCATGACCTCTGATATGAGCAGTGTGTTCTGGCACGGTCACCATGAATGTGTTGCCAGCGAGCTGTTTTCACGCTACCTTCAACATCATGCGCGCTTTCTCTCTCTCTTTCCCTGACAGGCACGGGGACGACTAGTTCTGAGGATGATCAGCTGGTCCGAGAAGAAACCCGATGGGCTCGGTATCACCCGTCGTCTCGTCTGTCCTCGGAATGGTCGGCGGTGTTCAGCTGCTGCACGATGCCCCGCGAATGACGTCACATTGCACTAGCCAATAAACGTTCCGCCGACGGCCGCGGGTGTACGTGCCGAGACACGAAGCGGTGTGTGCGTGTGCGTATGTACACACATGTGCCACCTCCAATGGTGGCCCATGCGTGACGAGGTTTCCTTTTAAGAGTTAGCTGACCTTTTTCAGGGACGCCTTTTCTACCACGAGGCGTTAAGGTGTGTGTGTGTGGGGGGGGGGATATACTGAAGCTTTCTGGTAGGGAGCCACATCCCCATTGGACGGGAGGGGGTGGGGGACAAGTGCCCCCTGGATCCGTCAGTGGCCTGTACATATGCAAAGTGCGGAGATGATATGTGCCTGACACAAGTGTAGGAAAGTTCCTATATAGGTCACATGATAGTCTAGTATGACCTCGCGTTCGCGTCACTCCCGTTGTAAAGTTCAGAAGTTCTCTGCACTCTCAATATTGTGCAACAGGAAGAATAAATAGACGGCAACAGTCAAACACCAGAAAACTAGTACTTAAAATGTTCCACACCGATGAACAATCGTAATATTGCCTGCTGTTGAATTTAAGGCCGAAATCTGTTATTAATTTAGAACGCGCGACCGCCAGCGTTACAGACCCTCGTCGCCTGGCTGCTCAGAGACGACTGCCTCGGGGGGTTTGCATAAGCCGCTAGCCCTCCGTGCAGCTAACGGGTGACGAAAGTACGCGTCACGTGTGTCGGGCGTCAGTCCGGTAAAAGCGCTGAGCTAGGTGCGGCAGCGCCGGCCGATAATTGGACTCTCGACCCGACGTCCGGTCACTGCCGCGGCACCGACCGGCAGCGAGTCGCCAGCCAGCTCAGGCTCGTGAGGCGTTACATTTACAGCATACATTTACGTTACATTTACGGTCGGCTGGCTTACTGGGTCACATCATTTACAGTTACGGGACAGCCAAAAGTGCAATTTTATGGAAACTCTGTTACACATCATAATGTTTTTTTTTCTGTCGTAACGATATCATATAGCGTCTCGTTGTATATTCGAGAAGTGAAATGAAGAAATGTAGTACTGAAATTCACAAATTGAGTAAGACTAAAGACTAAAGCTCATTTTATGGCATTCATTAACAATTGGTCTTCTTACGTATCGGGGAGCTTCCGACCGACTCTTCCTAAGAAAATATGTCGGTTGAAAATATAAATGTTGAAAATAACCCTAGTGATGAATTATACCGATTACGTGTATGAATTCTACCGATTAATTCTACCGATTACCGACGGATCGTTCCCACCCGACGAGAAAACACACGCCAGAGGTAAAACAAGACGCGCTATGAATTACATGGGTATGGTGAGTGATGTATGCTTCAAGATTAGTAAAGAATAGGGAATGTCTAGCATTTCATCGTTGAAATTTTTCGTGACACGAAAGCTCCAAAATCATAGGCGTACTTAAGGGTAAGCCTAGCAGTATCTTACCTAGGATGTATGCAGTTTGGAAAAAGCGGTCTTGATACGATCAACCTACCCACATTTTTTTAACGTTGCGGATTTCGACCACTATTTTTCCAACGAGACTCATTTATTGATTTTTTAATTGGAGTAATTAGTGACTAGTTACTTTCCATCCTCCACCAATCTTTATATGTCGACAATGTTCAACCTCCTGTTAAATGGTTATTTTCCTTTGTGTCCCGTGAGAAGTCAGCTGACATTGCTCAAACTTCACCTGTGTAGATGACAAACATGTCAAATTTCCCACCTTCACGCATTTTCGTCCATCGATCGCCACCACGCCAACGTACGTACACGAGTCCACTGGCCTTGCGCATTCGGCGTATTCCCCACGCTTCGTGCTGTTCTGCGGTTTGTGGTGGGCCACCACTTTTGCTAATTGCTGCCATGTGGTAGTCTTGTGCCATAGCTGACGTCATGTCATCCTTCATCACAGCACCCCTTGTTCCGAATGAGTGCATGTAGCGGTTGCAAGTCTGAAGCAGCCTGTTCGATGGCTTAAAAATATTTGCAGAATATCGAAAACGCCTGAATTCAGATGATATTTTATTTGCATTTCATTTTATTTTACTCAGTGCACTTGGTCCTTGCATGAAGAAGTGCGCGGAGCTGAGCCTGCCCACAGACATCCTACTAAGACTGCATGGCATAACAATCAGCTGTGAAAAGCGCAATAACATTTTTAAAAATTCAGCTGACAGTGGAATATAAACCATTTTGACTTCATCATGTTCGATGGTGCAGCCAGGGTTTTCTTAAGGGGGCGACGAAATCAAGTCCAGGAAATAAAGAACGCTTTCGGCGCGCTCCCCAGGCCGAATATATTTGTTTTTTGAATGATGAAGATCTCCAACTGCCTTGCTTCATTTAGTGCATTCTTGGTTGCTAAAGGGGGCCCTTGGCTGCGCCTCCGATCATGTTCAACTGTCAAACTTTCAGCTTTTGAGGTGAGGCGAAACCGAAAACTCAAGGCCGCTGTGCATATGTCAACGGCATTAAAGTAGGTCAGTGAGACCGACTGTGTCACTTTGCGACAGACTGATGGAACCAAAAACAGAGTTCAGAAAAGGATTGTTTTGGGAAACTTGTATAAGATATATGATCCTGAGCCGTGAACATCCTCGCACCGGCTTCTTAAACTTTGGTGCCCTTCGTCCGAAGCATTGCGTCTTGGCAGGCAGCAGTGGGACGCACTCGGTGTGCGTATGCACTTATCATCAAAACCCCAAAACTGCTCATATCCGCTCTCGGCCTTCCCGGTCTCAAATATCGTGACCTCGATGACGTTGTATGTGGTACGGAAAACCGTGATTACATGATGCACAACCGTGAGTGCATCCGTTTGTAGTATACCATGAGGACAAAGTATTGTGCCATCAGAGCTACTGCTGTATCTCTGACGGCACAAAACACAACACCGCCATGATGCATGTGTTCCTGCAACAGCTTATCCCGAAATTGCGGACCCAAGTACCTGACCGCAAAAAAATATGTATTTCATAGACGACAGTGCAGTCTATGAGGAAGCATAACTTCATCAATGTGTGTCACCGTCAGAACGATTTTGGGTTACCTTGTGAGTGGCTTTTTTTGTCACATCTCATGGCAAGGGCGCTTGCGACGGCATCGGAGGCACAATCAAGTGTTTCCCGGCTCAAGAGAGCCTCAAGCGTCCGCTCAAGAACCAGATACCGATGGGGGAGGACATGTTTGAGCATCTGTCACACAAGCTAGTCAGCTGCATCAAGTTCATATTTGTACCAAAGCAGGAGACAATTTACGTCACGACCGTCCTCACAGAGCTCTTCTCGAAAGCCATCACGGTGAAGGGAGCACAGGGGCACCACAAGTTCGCATAAATGACGCACAGCACCGTATTAGTTCATGAACTGTCTACCGATGCGGGGCGTGTTTTAATGGTAGCTGGGTGAAGTGAGACGTATTAGTGTGCGCGTTGGTACTACAGATAATGTTGATTGATATTATCGCAGGGATATATCATCAGTCTGAACTGGGATTCTGACGAGGTATGGGATGATCTGCAGATCTGTAGATAATTACATTGCATTACATTATAATACTGCACTGTATTGCAGTATTTCTTATATTGCAATAATATTATAGTATGCATTGCATTGTGTGATTATGTTACTTCATTTTATTACACCGATGTAGACGACTCATCATCCAATTCGATTCATTTCAGGCTCAGCATGTGTCAATGGATGCGTCCGCGCCAAATTTTTTCTAAAACAGTTCAAGATGAATACGTTTACTCTGTCAATGAGGTTCATCTTTTCGTTTCCAGAATGTGGGGTTTGAAGCGCCAGAAAGTTGATATTGCAGTGGTTGAAGGTGTTATAAAACCTTCAGTGTTGTCGGTGAAACATAATCGAGCATTTTTGATATGCCGACATTGATGAATAAATATATTGCATGAGGTGAAAACAATTCTGTTCATTTTCACCTAAAGTCCTCCTTAAACCACGATGTAGGATCTCAGAAAGCACCCTTCGTCGCTTCTGCATTTCCAAGATAGTATTATGTGTCTCGAAGGACAAACTAGGTCACGTTATCTTACGTCACAAGCTCACGACTTTAAAAAAAAACGTGTGAACAAAAATATCGAAATTGACACAACATGCAATGTATCATGACGAGTTCAGCGATATATAACTTCGTGCAATTCGTGTTACTCCTGATTGAGTTCCAGGCCTCCAAAGACTTAGGTGACCTCTGAAAAATGTCCGAGGCTATAACCCAATAACGGTTGCTCCGATCTTTCTCAAAACTGCACAGCTGGATAATAAAGGCAAACTAACCCTATATAAGTATTTTCATCTTTTCATCGAAATATGAAGAGTAGGGTATTATTTTGGTACGTTCACTAGTCGATTTGTCGTAGAATGGGCCACCATACACATTTTGGAGACATTTCCGCCATTTCTGTTTAACACTTGACCTTACAATGAGTTAGAACGTTTGTGCAACACAACACTTAAGACCAAATGACTAACATTATCATCCAATCATTTTCCTCGAACGTCAAAAGGCTTGCATTTCAATAATGTAATGTTCTACACCACTGGCGGATCTAGCCCACCGGTTTGGGGCGGGGGGAAACTTTCGGTTTTCGGCGTCAGCCCTACCCCCCCCCCCTCCCCCAGTGGCGTACCTAGGAATTGCATTAGGGGAGGGGTCGAACGGATTTGGAGGGTGCCCATTCTCCCACTATTTTTAGTTAAAAGCACAGGATTTCGACCACTATTTGGCAAAGGGGCCCATTTAACAAAAACTAATTAATGACAACATAATTTCCTGTGTAGAGGCCACAGCCTACCTCCACCGTTTCTAAGTTACCGGATTTTTGTTCTTGTTTACCAAAACGTTCACGTTCACGTTCAACGTCTTGTACCACGTCAACAATCGTGCACGTGTACACACTGCTGGATCCGATTTTGTCAACTCTTGCTGTAAGCAGAACTTGAGCAGTATGGAACCCTCGATGTGTGTCAGAATCTACTATGCTACTATATTGGCTTCCATACAATTATAATAAATACCTTTAAAATTGGAGATACTTTCATTTCGACGCTATTTCTTAACCTCGGCAAATTTTACTGCAGTTTAATTCAGTTTACTTCCGTTGGTTTCGGGGGGGGGGGGCAAAAGACACTATGGCCCCCTTTTAAGCGCTTCGGGGGGCATGGCCGGAATGGCCCCTCCCTGGATCCGCTACTGTTCTACACACATATTAACGCAGGCCACGATAAGCTTGCAAAACAGCCATGCATGACTGATTTAGAACGGATATGTAGAGTTTTAGGGGCTAAACCTTTTTTTTCCTGTTTCGCTTCGAAAGATAAAATATCGAACTTCATTTCTGCACTTCTTCAAATCACATTGTGACGGTCCCGAAAATTAAAGTAGGTCACGATGTCGCTATTTCAAATACCCCGCAAACGACGAAGCCGAAATAGCCAAAAGATACAGCGGATTATTGTGAGTTCACCGATATATACTTTTGCACAATTCGGAATGTTATTCATTGAGTTGAAGACCTCAAAAGACACCCTTGTTTGGCGACATCTCAGAAATGCCCGACGCTACTTGACCGTTGTTCTTCGTCGCTCACGCCTAAAAAGGTCGTAACAATTGATGATGCCTTTCACGGAGTTTTTCGTCTTATGCAGAGACCAGCATCGGGGTGGCAACATCATGGCTCCCCTCATGATTACGGATCGTGAACTTAAACTCTGTAGCTGGCATTGCCTTTTCTGCGTCCTCGCTGTTTCCGAACTCTACCTCAAGTCCATCGTTTCTCAGTCGTTTACACCTCAGGATGGATCCAAATCGGTCACAACCATCACGGCGCTGGAAGGGTGACAAAGTCGCAAGCGACCTTGATCCCTTCAATGCTTTGAAAACAAGTGTGCGAAAGCTATGGGTTTGCACATTACAATTGGCCACGCGCCCATACCTCTCAAGGGTTTGGCTACTCTGGTCCTTACGAGAAGTCCCAGGATTTGAGTTTTGATTGGAAATTGCCATGCAGAATGATTTGGTTCGGCTCTTCGCGACACCCCACCCCCTGGGAGGCTCAACTAGGACGCCGTGATCCTGCGAATGGGAGGACGCCAGGTGACCGAGAAGCTATACGGGGCGGGCGGCACCATCACCCGGCCGGGAGAGAGAGACTCACCATCCCGACCGGGATCCGACGCCGCCCACCCCTTGACCCCTGCCGACCAGGCCGACAGGCACTGGACCGGGGCCCAGATCTTCGACCCGAGGCGACAAACCGCTTGACCCGTATGGGGGCCTACGGGCTCGCCCGACCCTCCGGGATATCGTGACCACAGAGGCGTGTTGGTCTCCCGCCGCAACTAGCACCGTGCGACGGGGGACCTCAGCCTCCAGGACTCCGTCAACCCCAGGGGTACGGGCCGAGGGGGCGAGACTACCCCGATACAACTGAGCGTACGGGTAGACCAGGGGAAGCTGGTCTACCTGCTCGTGATAAGGTAGGGGTTGGTGTTGCAGGGTTGGATGAGACATACAAAGGGTCGCTGGCACGGGGTGGATACTGGAATTTGAAGAGAGGGATGGACGGCGGAAAATACGTGTGTCCCCGGAAACAACTACGTGTTTCCACACCCCTTATCGTTGCGGCTGTGTTACCCCGAGGGAGCGCCAATTCCCTGGCCAGCCGAGTAACGAGGCTGACCACACTGCGGGGTCAGGGGCGTGCCCCGAGGACATTCTGCCCAGGGGTGTGCGCCGGGGACATACTGTCCATGGGGTGCGTTCCTGCGACATTCCTTAACCGCTACCTGGACCGGTGGATAGCAGAGTAACTATGATAACACACACGAAAACGGGCGCAAATATTCCCATGGATTCTGCACACTTCAGCGACGTTGCTGACATTGTACGGAGAAACAGCGGACTACCAGCTGATATCACAGCACAGCACAAGCACATCCTGTACAAGGCAGCCGTGGCGGTCAGCAGCACACCGCCGCCACTGTTCGCTACACCACGGTTGACGTCACTAACATAGCTGACGTCACCACCATTGCCCAGGTCTCGCACTTCAGCAGCTGACGTCACCACCGTGCCCAGCTCTCATACATCACCAGCTGACGTCAACACCGGGTGCAGTTCTCGCACGTCAGCAGCTGACGCCACGGGGCCGCGCCGCTCGTCTGACCGCGTCACGACCTCTGACCTCGCTCTGTTCTACAGACCACGCTCTCGACTGTCGGCGGTCCTCGCTTCGAGTTGTGCGGCTCCGCCTACTCGCTCCTCGTCTTCGGTCGTCCTCGCCCTCGGCTCTGCGGTTTCGGCCGCCCCCACAGCCTCCGCGGAGGACGAGGTCTCGACAGACCTCAGAGAGGCGCCCACGAAGCCGGTGGCGGCCAGGTAGAGTTCGGAGGAATCGCTTCGACACGCCGACGGACGCAGCAGACGGACCGCGCCGAAAAATGGCGCCAAACTCTGCCGCAGCCCAGCCTGAAACGTCGCACAGTTGACTCAATGCTGACGCCCGACCACATGCCATATCACTACACCGCTGTATGGACTGTAACGCGCTGCATCTAACCATATACACCACATCAGTAACGCACCGCATATCACCAATCACACTCACCATATCACTACACCGCTGTATGGACTGTAACGCGCTGCATCTAACCATATACGCCACGTCAGTAACGCACCGCATATCACCAATCACACTCACCATATCACTACACCGCTGTATGGACTGTAACGCGCTGCATCTAACCATATACACCACATCAGTAACGCACCGCATATCACCAATCACACTCACCATATCACTACACCGCTGTATGGACTGTAACGCGCTGCATCTAACCATATACACCACATCAGTAACGCACCGCATATCACCAATCACACTCACCATATCACTACACCGCTGTATGGACTGTAACGCGCTGCATCTAACCATATACACCACATCAGTAACGCACCGCATATCACCAATCACACTCACCATATCACTACACCGCTGTATGGACTGTAACGCGCTGCATCTAACCATATACACCACATATCAACCCACCCACCCTTTATTAACCCATCTAACCATAACCATCAGTAACGCACCGCATATCATCAATCACACTCACCATATCACTACACCGCTGTATGGACTGTAACGCGCTGCATCTAACCATATACGCCACGTCAGTAACGCACCGCATATCACCAATCACACTCACCATATCACTACACCGCTGTATGGACTGTAACGCGCTGCATCTAACCATATACACCACATCAGTAACGCACCGCATATCACCAATCACACTCACCATATCACTACACCGCTGTATGGACTGTAACGCGCTGCATCTAACCATATACACCACATCAGTAACGCACCGCATATCATCAATCACACTCACCATATCACTACACCGCTGTATGGACTGTAACGCGCTGCATCTAACCATATACGCCACGTCAGTAACGCACCGCATATCACCAATCACACTCACCATATCACTACACCGCTGTATGGACTGTAACGCGCTGCATCTAACCATATACGCCACGTCAGTAACGCACCGCATATCACCAATCACACTCACCATATCACTACACCGCTGTATGGACTGTAACGCGCTGCATCTAACCATACACACCACGTCAGTAACGCACCGCATATCACCAATCACACTCACCATATCACTACACCGCTGTATGGACTGTAACGCGCTGCATCTAACCATATACACCACATCAGTAACGCACCGCATATCACCAATCACACTCACCATATCACTACACCGCTGTATGGACTGTAACGCGCTGCATCTAACCATATACACCACATCAGTAACGCACCGCATATCACCAATCACACTCACCATATCACTAAACCCTTTTTTGGAGTTTAAAGGGCCTCATTTAAACATATACACCACATCAGTAACGCACCGCATATCACCAATCACACCATATCACTACACCGCTGTATGGACTGTAACGCGCTGCATCTAACCATATACACCACATCAGTAACGCAGCGCATATCACCAATCACACTCACCATATCACTACACCGCTGTATGGACTGTAACGCGCTGCATCTAACCATATACACCACATCAGTAACGCACCGCATATCACCAATCACACTCACCATATCAACCACACGACACCTTGTTGCATATCTGCATATGCACATCCTACTGTGTCCTGTGAAGCGCCGTATCAGCAATGCACTGTATCTCACCAATCGCACACAACATATTGTTAATGCGCCATACCTCACCAACCACGTACATCACATAAACAATGCACCACATCTCACCAACCACGTACACCACACAACCAATGCACCACATCTCACCACCCACGTACACCACACAACCAATGCACCACATCCCACCACCCACGTACACCACACAACCAATGCACCACATCTCACCAACCGCGTCCACCATATAAACAATGCACCACATCCCACCACCCACGTACACCACACAACCAATGCACCACATCTCACCAACCGCGTCCACCATATAAACAATGCACCACATCTCACCAACCGCGTCCACCATATAAACAATGCACCACGTTGCAACAATTCGCCGATGCGCATTTCATGAATATGAATACCCAGTTCACCACTAATGCACCGTAACAGACCAGATCACACCTGTGAACATGGGGGCAAACTTGGCAAAATTATTGGAGTGGGGGAGGGGCTCAAGCACTTTCAAATTCGATTTCACTGAGTATTCTCCCAGTGTTATAACGGTTATATAGATGGAAAACCTGGGGCGGGGAGCAAATGTATGGCAAGTTCTACACATGCTCACACGCCACCACGAATGCACCGTATCCAATCAATCATACACACCTCGTCACAGTGTGCATATTTGTATTGATACCGCATTATTTATCATCACTTATGGCCATCTCACCATTAATATAGCATATATCTAAAAAGCCCTCTCATCACCACTGTACGAATCTCGTACATACCAATCTCACCACCACTAACACCCATCATCGCCATCTAACTCCTCTCGACCGTACCGTGAGCACCGCTCCACACCATGCGGCGAGACAGCACGACACCACCCGCACAGGTAGCGACTGGCCTGATCGTCACAGTCACGGCCGACGGGACGCTGCGCGTGACAGTCCGGTACACTGTCATGTGCCATGGCCTTTCGGACGCCAATCACAGTGGCGGGAGATCATGGGATCGCACATGCCAATCACAGTGGCAGGGGATCATGGGATCATACATGCCAATTACGGGGTGTGCGGGACACGAGGTGGCCCGAGTGTTGGCGTGATTCCGCGGAGCCGGTAAAACACTCGCGAAAACTAGTTTTCGCCATGCCAGTAGAATTAACCGGTAAGAGCAATGCACCGTCAGCAACTGTGCAAGCAACTACGCAGTGAATCACGATGAGCCTACATCTCTTAGACCCGAATAACCCCTGGTCAAGAATCACAAACCTGACATGGTCTCCAGCACAATGTCGATGTGAATGTTTTTGTCAGGTCCCTGGTATTAACCAGTTAATGTGTACACCTTGGTTGGTTATTGGAGTTTAGGGGCGCATCGACTGCGTCGGTCATGCAGCGACCATAACGTCGTCAGTCAAACAATGGTTGGTTGGTTGGTTGTTGGAGTTTATGGGCGCATCGACTGCGTCAGTCATGCAGCGCCCAAGTCAAACAATGGCATGAACACGAAAGTCAGTCGACGAGACAACTGCATGAGAAGGGGTCGACGTACGTGTGACATCATGCTGTGCTACGATCATTTTGTCAGGTGTAAAAACGAGTTAACGAGGGGCATACATCACATACAACTTTATTTCTGATAGGAAGCAAAAAGCCGCCCCGATTGAACAGTGGGAGACTCGTCCCTTACTACCTCCCTCCCTAAGGGAGAGAGAAGCACGTCCAAAATGGCGCCTTCGCTCACGGGTAAGTCGGCTGCAGGCAATCAGTACGTGCCGCACCGACAGTGCAGCATGGCACCTTTGACACAGCGGACCCTTGCCAGCCCTGGTATTATACGTGTGCGCGCATGCGTCGCCCCGCGATTCGTACCTCCCCGGCGCCAGCCCACAGCTTCATCAGCAGGCTGCCGCCGGGCGCCAGCTGGCGCACGCCGAAGCGCGCCACGCTGACGCACAGCGCTACGATGCGCTCGTGGTCAAGCTGGCGCACGCCGCTGGCGGCGGGCGCCATGTCGCTGAGCACGAGGTGCGGCGCGGCCGGCAGCAGCGCCACCAGACGGCGCTGCGTCTCGGCGCTGGTGAAGTCGCCCTGCAGGTGGACGGCCGGCGGCAGCGGCCGCACCGTCAGCAGGTCCACGCCAATCACGTGGCCCACCGGCAGCGCGGCGTCTGCGCACGTCAGCTGCGTCAGCAGACATCGAACACGCTGGCGGACTACACGGACCGGGCATCGATATCTGAGGAGGCAGCGATCTAGTATGTGGAGACATCAGCTCGACACGGGAGCACACCAGTCCAATACGTGGAAACATCAGCTTGATATGGCAGCACAACAGTCCAATACGTGCAGACAACAGCTCATTACGGGAGCACATCAAAGTCCAGAGCAGAACCATCTCAACACCACATACTGGACCACTTGAGACATTTGCTTTCGGTTAACGTCTTTTGCTTACCATTAGTGCTGTGCTAGTGCTGCGGTATCGATCTCACAAGGCGTGCTATGTTTTGGGTTGATTCTAATCCGGGCTTTGCTCAATTAAACCGGTTATTTATGAACGGTGTAAACATGCTATGTCACAACGAAACCAAGCCTTAAGGATATGATAACGAACATAAATGGGATGGATGTCGTCAGTCCATCGTCTCCCAACCCAGAGGTAGCCACCGCGAGCGGTCTCACCGCGCGCGTCTGCGTTGACGGCCCGCAGCGCCACCTGTGACCAGGCGCCGGGCGCGGCTCCACACTCGACCACCACGTGTCCGGGCGACATCAGCGTCAGGCGCGCCTGCAGCTCCAGCAGCTTGTAGGCCGACCGCGCCCTGTCGGCACGGCGCCGGCACGCGGTCAGCTGCACTCACGGCCACTTCCCGCCACGGTCACTCACCGTCACAGCCAAACACACGGCGGACGGCCAGACCCGCCACGAGGTCAGCTTGGGCTACGGCCGCTACACCCTCGGCCACTTCCCGCCACAGCCACACACGCGGCCACTTCCCCCGCCCGGCCACTTCCCGCCACGGTCAATTCCCGCGACGGCCACTTCCCGCCACGGCCACACACGCGGCGGACGGCCGGGCCAGCCACGGACGCAGGCTCAACACGTGCCACGTAATGCCAATCATGTCCCGGATAACACACGGTGGACTGTACGGCTACTAGACCGCTGACCCAAAACGGTGCGACGAAGAACTAAACGCGCGCACGATGGTCGCGCCTCACAGCAAAACACTTCCATGTATCCACATCACTAACATCGTATACCCCACACATACCAACGCACACACCACTACAGGGCTGACCACAACACAACGCACCCCAGAGCCCAACACATGACCCACTTCCACAACTACAGCACCACTTCCAACACCAGCACAGCACTTGCACACGTACGGGCCAATTATCAGTACCGAAACCCTGGCAACTCAAACAAAACAAGGTGAAACCAAGCCAGGTCTTAAATCGTATCGGCAACGCAAAATCTAATCTCTTTGGTACTGTTATCGAAGTTGAAATTACTGCCTGAAAATAAGGTGAACCCAGTGAACACGAAGGCAATCTTTCTGACTCATGCACCTCTACATATTAACGAAATCGCCGTCAATTCCACAACAAACCGGCGGGCCTTCATATCATTGCCAACAACTATCTGCAACATGGCGAAATATACCGTAAAGCGATCCGCATATCCCGATTTGCGAAACACAGTAACGCCTTGCACGCTTTAAATGAACGAGCACAATACATCCAGCTGATAAACGAAGCCGTGTCAACTGAATTCAGGATTATCAAGTTCAACTAACACATTCAGTCAACTTACTAACTGTACACAAGATGGCAGTAGAGTGCTACAGACAATTCATATCACGATATTACCTGTAGTTTTCGAGCTTGGCCTTTTTCACATAGGGATCATTCATTTGTCGAATGAGCCACCCCTGAGAGCTTGTGCTTCTGCCCTTCATCTTGTCTGGAATCTTCTTCAAGAAATTTGTTGAAGTCCCGAAGCACCTGGGTCCACAGGTTAAAACAGGATTCATGGCATCTGGAAAATATCACAGATTGATTATGAATCAATAACTATGCCATGCAAATCATGGCTTGCAAGTTCTTAAACAGCTTGAACCATAAGTTCCTAACCAGGTTAACAAGCAAACAAGCAGCTTACACCATCGCTTAAACTGTCTGTCCAAAACTAGCTTCAGACATATGGTGGCTTATGCTGGCTCTAACTCATTCCATTCTAAAGCTAGAGCTACTTTGTTGTAAAGGTACAAAACTTACGAGTACCAGTGATAAAAAACTGACATTGTGTAAGGATCAGTTCACACCATACAGGTTGAACTTGTGATGGATGTACTGCACTCTTTCACCATGGTCAAAACAAATGCTTTCTGGACCATTGTAGGGAAACATTCACTGGTAAAGAACCTGGTCATAGACTTCAGACCAACTACGAACAGTGCTAGCGATTTTGAAGTAGTGGCCGGTCGGCAGAAGTCACTGGCCGGGGTCAGCCGCCGCCAGTGCAGCGATTGTCTGTCGCCCCTTGCATGATACTGGCCCGCAATGTCGGCGTCCGGGGCCGTCGTTGCATGGCACTGATGCTGCCATTTTTCTCAAGGGTTGGTGCACCCAGTGTGTCTTTTCTCCCTATGCCTATTTGCATCAGCTGGTCCTGGTGTATGTAGTGTGCCTCACCAATCTGACTGCCATGCTTCAGTCTGCGATCTGACAATGTTAGAATGATACTTTAATGCATGTGAATTTGGGTAACAAAATGCCATGTTTATGTGTGAAAACTGACAAATCAATTGTTTTGAAAACAATCAGCATGGTTGAAAATGATATATCCATCAAAATGCACCATAATACTGCCTTCAAAGTTCTCCAGTAATTTCAGCATAAAATAATTACACAGAAACAAGCTTGACAACCTGGTTGAGCACCACCTTGCCACTTACTAGTCTTCACGCTACTTTATCTCCTTACTACTTACTTGACATGGGGCTGAGGCTGAGCAGGCCACAGCAGATCAAGATGGTAAGGCCAAGAGCATGCTGAAGATGCTTGATTTTTAATGCAATTTCATGGCTTCTATATGCTGGGAAATAGGCATGGTATAAATATTTCAGTGACATATTAAATGGTTTTGAGGATGATAATAATATTTCTGGGATGACCCATTTTAAAAACAATTCATAAGCTTTCGGAGCTCTTAGCTGCACTGTCGTCAGATGGTATAATGATATACCATCCATCAGATACCATAGATATACCATATAGCTAGATATCCAGATATAGATATATTATAAGGTATACCATCTGACGACTGAGCTGCCAAGAGTTCCGAAAGCTCACGAATTGTTTTAAAAAGGCTCATCCCAGAAATATTATTATCAGGTATGGGTATACTTGTCACATGTATTTTCGTCTCATGGAACAGCCAAGATTCGAATACCCCAGCGCATAAGGCAAGTTAGGCCTATGTACCTAAGTGGGTACCTACCTAGGTTCTTATTTGATAAATCCAGCTATGGATTCAGCTTTAACAGTCAGGAACGACACCAGGCTGAAGCGCGCTGTTCCAGTTATTGCTTCCTAAGAAGTGAAATTACTCACCCGACTTAAACGCTTGTTAACTAGCCAATTAATACACACAATATTCATATTCTATTAACATTGTCTTTGCTGCGCAACAGATGAAAATGTACCGAGGTTTAAAAACAAATCTAGCATGTTGATGTGACGTCACTGAACCTACCAGAATTCTGGTAGTTTGTACTAAAAATCTCGAACATTCCTTCTCACGTCACGAGTGCTGGAACTAGAAAGCATACTAGATTCTGTTGTACCCGTTAGTATTAGTACCCATGGTAGATGTCGTTCTGACCGAGCCTGCAGTTTTCGCCGGATGCATACGCAGATGTCGCCCCCGGCTGCACATGTTGACGGAGACGGTTGTTTTCAGTGGCATAATTCTGCAATCATGTCTGATAAATATTGGAATATAGCGTCTTTGAAATGAAAGCCTTAGATAATCAGACCTTATTTAAAACTACCAAACAAAATAGTTTTTTGATTTCCCTACCGATATGTTTTCCGTAGCCAACACGTAATGCTTCCAAAATGGTGAAGGGAAAGATGGGAATAACCTCCATCACAATGAGCGATGCTGCCAATATTCTTTGGGCGGGATTCGCGACGCACGTGGCAAATCCCTGAGAGCATGTGGTTCAGTGGGATTGGGTTCTAAAAGCAGTCGGGTCCAAGGCCATATAGTCGTCGGGTCGAAAAGTGAAACTGTCTCGTATATACTGCGTGTGCAATGTGGTCCTGTGGTCCTGCCCGTCACGGGTATCGAAGTCCTGTGCAAGTGCTTTGTCTCGGTAAGGGGCCGTATGCTGGTTATGGGTGGTAGTTGCCTAGGTATTTGGGTATTATTGTGGTTTAAGGTGATAGCAGTGTTTTTTTTTTAACGCATATCTGCCTCCATAAAGCAGAAATGGGTTAAGTTTGGTTAGGTCAGCTCAGGGTTAAGTTGGAAAATCTGAAATTTCATAGAAAACTTTAAAAAAGCCAATTATTTTTCTTAAATCATTGTTAGGTTACATTAGGCTGGGTTAGGTTTTTGAAAATTTAGAGAATTGTTAGAAGATAAATTTCATTAAATTTGTGTTAAAAGGTGTTTTGGGAATTTTTGGATTTTGTTTTCTTCAGAATACTGTTTATGAACATGATTTGGAAGGTGAGACCACTCGTTTTTGGGGTAATCTTTACCTTTCGGCCGACACATACTGCCAAGGTTAGTGATTTGTAAAGAGTTGTATAGTGGGGAACAGTGACATCACAGAAGTCAGGCAAGTGACGTCACAGGAGTCGGGTGTTGGTAAAGATTACCACCTAACCTAGACTAAGATAATATAGCATAATATACAAAATGTATGATAGCATAATGTAATCTAACCTAACCTAACCTAACCGGAAAACCAGAATCCTCCGAAGCAAATTTTTCGGCCATGTCATGAAATATATGCGACATTGTATGCGACACCTCTTTCCAAATCACTAACCTTGGCAGTATGTGTTGGCCGAAAGGTAAATATTACCATTTTTGGTGCTCGCTTGGTGGTCTGAATGCAAATTGCAAGAAATCAAAAACACCCTTTAAGAACACTACCAAAATTTCCTTACATTTGTCTTCTCTAAAGGTAGGTTAAGATAGGTTAGGTTATGTTGCATTTTTGTTCAATTTTTAGACATTTCTTTTGATGCTATGGAACAACTCAAAGCCCCTTTTTGTTATTATTTTGCTCAACCTGAAAAGTAAGCATTTGTATGAAATCTGACTCACTTGAAACAAATTATTTTTCCTCAGAATTTTCCAACTTAAGAAAATTCAACCACTTTTCCTTATCTAGCCTAACTGGCTGTTGAAATAAAACATTTTTTCCCAAGTTTTCTAAATGCTGTTATTGTTCACCATATGTATGGTGTACATCAGTTTCCTAAAATTGTGAAATTTGAGTGGAGATGCACACTTAATGCAAATTGTATTGACTTCATTTCCCTTCCTTTTAACATCATTGATTGCCATGTTTGCTTTTTTATTTTGTATTGTGGGTGATTCAGATATTTGAATGCACTTATGGTTTCTGGCAGCAACATTTCCCTGATTGGTAAAGGCAGCAGAGACATACATCAGTATGCAGTCAGCAAGTTCATAGGTTACTCATTAATAGGCACTATCTATATACATTTACACATTTTTAAAACATCAGTTTGATCAACAACATTCGGATGTTGAATTATATTAATTACACAAACTGAATGTTCCTGGATGTAACCTGGAATTACACAACAAGAATAGTCAGTATAGCAAAGAACTAGGTTAATATATGTGTAGATCAGGTCAGTCCCAAAATCCCCCAGTCTTCTACTTGAAAGCTCTGATACGAACTGAGCATGTCTGCACCTGATGCATGGATCACCAGTGACCACGTCACTGAACGCCGATCGCGCCACTTAGGATTTGATCAAACAGTTCGCCACCGTCGACCATCCCATATGTCGATTGATATATTACTCCATATATTACTCCTTCAAGTAGGCCCGTGGCCTCCGTTGCCAACGAGATATCGTGGGCGTGGACACGGGCGGAGGTTCCCGGTGCGAACGGAGTCGAGGTGACGGAACGTCGGCGGCTGTGGGCGCATCTCGGTGTCAGTGCCGTCCTGGGCGTCACGTCTTCGGGTGACGCGCACCGTCTCGCGGCAGCAGGCGTCGCGGTTGTAACGGCCTGCTCGTGGTCGGGTGCAGGCGGACCGTCGGCACTGGGATTGGGGTCCGTCCACTGGACAGCCTGCGGCAGCTGTGAGAGGAGCTGATAGCGGTGGGCGCGGGCCAGACTTTGGATGGGTCTTAGGTACCGCCTGGTACGCAGTCACTCGCCCCGAACCGTGTACCTTGATGAGGTACTGGTCGTGGGGTTTGGCCTCCACAACTACGCCGGTTCTATCCCAGCACTTCGAGTAAGCCCCCATCTGGTTTTGCAGCAACACGGTTGCGCCTGGCATCAGCGGTGCCAGCGCACACGCATGGTGTCGCAGGTCGTCCATCTGCCTGGCGAACCTTAGCCTGAGCGCCTCTTCTTGGCGCACCGACGTCTCAAGCCACACGGGATGGACCGCGGTGCTGGTGAGCACCTGCGTCTTTGGTGCGAAGGGCAGAAGGTCGCGCAGGTTCTTGCCGAAGATGACTTGCGCTGGTGGCATGCCGGTCTCGGGATCTCGAGTATTGCGAAACTGCAACAAGCCGGCCGCCACAGCCTCCGTGTCGATTCCTCCATGTGCATCTGTCTGCGACGTGAGAAAGCGTCTCATATACTTGACAGCAACCTCAGCTCTCCCGTTTGATTGCGGGTGATAAGCGGATGACGAGCGATGTCGCACGCCTCGGCGTTGCAGAAGGGCGACCGTCTCCTTCGCGGTGAACTCGGGCCCACCGTCCGTGCTAAGCTCCTCAGGCACGCCGAAGGTCGCGAAGTAGTTGATTAGGGCCCTGCCGAACCCCTGTGCGCCGGACAGAGAGGTGTGGCCAGCCGCTGAAGCGGTCCACCACGACCAAGTATCCGGCGTCGCGCAACACACTGTGCGGCTGGGAGGGCGACATTCTCCAGCAGTCGTGGCATGTGGTGCGTGCGCTCTCTATCTCTTTGGAGATGCCCGGCCAGAAAGCTACTCCCTGTGCCCGACGCGCCATCTTTCTCACTGATGTGCCGCGTGGAGTGCGCGCAGCACCTCGTTGTGCAGGGTTTGTGGCACCAGGACGCTGTCGTCCATCATGATGACCTCATCCACTGCGGACAGCCCAGCGTGGGAAAAGTGGTTCGCTGACCTGGAGTCGGAGAATAAAAAAATTGTCTCGGAGCCCTCCAAAAAAGAAGATATTCCTGTCCATGGAGTCGGAGAATACAAAAATTGGCCTGACCCCCCAAAACAAAATGTCGTGCCATTCATATCACGCACCACCTTAGGCCTGACGTTAAAATATGCAGTTATGGATGCCTCGCCCCCAAACAGTATATAAACTTACTGGACCCTAAGTCACTTCAATCACGCCCACTTAATTCACCCGCACTTACTAGGTTTTTCTCCGGAAAGCCCTCAAAACTTTGTCTCAACCCGAGTATACACAACCAATCGAGACAAAGATCTTCGCACAAAGGGAAGGGGACGAAGCAGCGAGGCGATACGCGCGATCAAAGCGTGGTCGCTGTGTAAACATGACTGCAGTATTTACACAATTTCAAGACCGCTGCTTGACCTCAATTCCTGTCGCCTTTAATAGGATTTCATACGTCAATACGGTATTACCTTTTTCCTTCAGTTATGTAGGAATCAATACACTGAAGATATATGTTCATGATCGTGAAATTACGTTGTCTTTATCCTGGATCAAAACATGAATCGGGCGAGACCGTCCCAATAATTTGTTAATTCTCCTACTCTAGTACGGATGTTGTGCGCCTTACGGCGACGGATCCAAGAGTGGTCGTATCAAATGACAGATTTTCGTAACTATTTTAAATGACGTCTAATTGTGGCCATAAATAGCCCGGAGAACGTTTAAACTCCGTACATGCTCAGTTACTGCAGTTGCTGAAGTGATAAAACTACTATTCAGATGATTTTCTCTTGATGGGTTACTGTAGTTTTGCGAATTGAGGTGGAATTCATACCAAAGTAACCCAAGGTTTTTTGCATTTTTTTAGCATTTACATGGCTCACAAAAATAGGTCTTCTGCCATCAATGAAGTTCGCTAGCTGATGCTATTTTATGCATTTCAATTCGAAATTGAATGCTCTATTTTATGAAATTAACAGAATTACTGAAAACTGCCTGAGATGTCCAGAATTACGTTCTCCGGTAGTCTCCGATTGGAATGCGGTTGGAGAACGGACCTCGGGTGGTGTTCTACAGCCTTGCCTCGGTTCCGATATGCGAACATTTGACGTCATTGTATATATTTCGAGTTCCAACTATGTTGGCAAGATATGGCAGCAATACGAGAGGTTTTGTAATGGAGTTTTTTATGGTGTAATGCCAGTATCTCCCGGAATTATCAAGAAGAATCGTGGTATTTTCCAATCTTTCCTTCTAAAGTGTCATTTCGACAGAATTCTGAAGACATACGAAAAACTAATCCCTCATATCTTTGTTATTCATAATGAGACGAGATTGGCGCAAGCCGAATGACGATTCATCTGGGTTACAGTGCTTGCGCTTGGCCGCCGTCCTGCCAGTGTGAAAATATCCTGGAGAGTAATAGGCTGAGGTAATAACTAGCTCAGAAATTTACATTATTTTGTTCTCTATTGCTTTTATGCTATGTTGATGCTTTTGTTTCGTTCGGATTTGTGGGCATCGTGCACACCAACGATTGACCTGAGTAGCCCCCCGAGTTCGGCCTTGATTGGGGCCCAAACTGGGCCAGGACATAGTTTGTAAC
Organism: Ashinkailepas kermadecensis; assembly: GCA_034440615.1. Lineage (NCBI taxonomy): Eukaryota > Metazoa > Arthropoda > Thecostraca > Neolepadidae > Ashinkailepas > Ashinkailepas kermadecensis. The sequence goes on along the minus strand of JAOTOM010004681.1, from coordinate 317,895 downwards.
TGTGCGATCCGTAGCTATCTGATATAACCAAGGGCTCCACCACAAATGTGTGGGATTTTGCAGCCACATTTCCTTGCACCTTCAATATCAGTTCTTCCAGGCAAAATAAATGTATAGGTATAGCCAGAGTTGAATGTATTTATTCCAAGCATATTTGCTGATTCATACACACATGCAATAGGTCACATGCATAATATGCAATAGGTTTGACACATGCACAATGCAATCCAAACAACCACCACAAACTTGTAGGCATTCTGATATAACATGATATGCTTCCTGGGCAATTGACTGCAATCTGCATTTCATGCCTTATGGCCTGCTATGCCATGCTCTTCTGTTCTGTTGTCCAGGCTTCTAATTTGTATGATGGACTGGAAACTGCAACTGCATTGTTGGTGCTGGACTGAGATCCTGTAAACAAAATGTCATCCATTATTGGCACATTTCATTCGGAGAATAAAAAAGTTCAACATTTGTCACAATCCTGGAGAATAAAATGTCCTTAGGTCTCCATACTCCAGGAGAAGCCCAAAATTCCCACCCTGGGACAGCCTGTCCCTGTACTGGCAGTACAGTTGAAGAGCTTTGTGTACGTCGTCGCGAGATGGTGGAAACCCCGATTGGATAAGCTGGATGAGCTGCTGGAGGACACTATCTCTGTGGGTGACCTCCTTGACACACTCTCATGTGACCGCCCGTGGAGCGCGCCCGTGGAGGATTTCGTCGCAGCGACGACGGTGATCTCCAGGTCATCGTCCGCCCGGAGCGCGCCCGTGGAGGATTTCGTCGCAGCGACGACGGTGATCTCCAGGTCATCGTCCGCCCGGAGCGCGCCCGTGGAGGATTTCGTCGCAGCGACGACGGTGATCTCCAGGTCATCGTCCGCCCGTGGAGCGCGCCCGTGGAGGATTTCGTCGCAGCGACGACGGTGATCTCCAGGTCATCGTCCGCCCGGACGACGGTGATCTCCAGGTCATCGTCCGCCCGGAGCGCGCCCGTGGAGGATTTCGTCGCAGCGACGACGGTGATCTCCAGGTCATCGTCCGCCCGGAGCGCGCCCGTGGAGGATTTCGTCGCAGCGACGACGGTGATCTCCAGGTCATCGTCCGCCCGGAGCGCGCCCGTGGAGGATTTCGTCGCAGCGACGACGGTGATCTCCAGGTCATCGTCCGCCCGGAGCGCGCCCGTGGAGGATTTCGTCGCAGCGACGACGGTGATCTCCAGGTCATCGTCCGCCCGGAGCGCGCCCGTGGAGGATTTCGTCGCAGCGACGACGGTGATCTCCAGGTCATCGTCCGTCCGACACGGTGATCTCCAGGTCATCGTCCGCCCGGAGCGCGCCCGTGGAGATTTCGTCGCAGCGACGACGGTGATCTCCAGGTCATCGTCCGCCCGGAGCGCGCCCGTGGAGGATTTCGTCGCAGCGACGACGGTGATCTCAGGTCATCGTCCGCCCGGAGCGCGCCCGTGGAGGATTTCGTCGCAGCGACGACGGTGATCTCCAGGTCATCGTCCGCCCGGAGCGCGCCCGTGGAGGATTTCGTCGCAGCGACGACGGTGATCTCAGGTCATCGTCCGCCCGGAGCGCGCCCGTGGAGGATTTCGTCGCAGCGACGACGGTGATCTCCAGGTCATCGTCCGCCCGGAGCGCGCCCGTGGAGGATTTCGTCGCAGCGACGACGGTGATCTCCAGGTCATCGTCCGCCCGGAGCGCGCCCGTGGAGGATTTCGTCGCAGCGACGACGGTGATCTCCAGGTCATCGTCCGTCCGGACGACGGTGATCTCCAGGTCATCGTCCGCCCGGAGCGCGCCCGTGGAGGATTTCGTCGCAGCGACGACGGTGATCTCCAGGTCATCGTCCGCCCGGAGCGCGCCCGTGGAGGATTTCGTCGCAGCGACGACGGTGATCTCCAGGTCATCGTCCGCCCGGAGCGCGCCCGTGGAGGATTTCGTCGCAGCGACGACGGTGATCTCAGGTCATCGTCCGCCCGGAGCGCGCCCGTGGAGGATTTCGTCGCAGCGACGACGGTGATCTCCAGGTCATCGTCCGCCCGGAGCGCGCCCGTGGAGGATTTCGTCGCAGCGACGACGGTGATCTCCAGGTCATCGTCCGCCCGGAGCGCGCCCGTGGAGGATTTCGTCGCAGCGACGACGGTGATCTCCAGGTCATCGTCCGCCCGGAGCGCGCCCGTGGAGGATTTCGTCGCAGCGACGACGGTGATCTCCAGGTCATCGTCCGCCCGGAGCGCGCCCGTGGAGGATTTCGTCGCAGCGACGACGGTGATCTCCAGGTCATCGTCCGCCCGGACGCGGAAGCCGGCCAGGACGTTCTGGCTGGTCCTGCTGTCGAACTGGGTGGTGGCTGCTGGGTATCTTGATGCTGCGTCTGTCGCCGGGATGTCCTCGCCGGGCACGTGTACGATCTGGTATCTCCACATCAGCGTCCGTTGATTCAGTCGGAAGAGTCTTGGGTTTTGGATGTCGTAGAGTACCCGGTCTCCGAGAATCTTCACTAGCGGCTTGTGGTCGCTCGCGATGACCGAGTCACGGCAGCCCATCGTGAAGAAGCGGCTGTCTTCCAGGGCCCAAGCTACCGCGAGGGCCTCTCCTTCGACTGGAGCGTAACGCTTTTCCGCGTATCTGAGGAAGCGTTAGCCGGCCAGCGTCTCTCGCCATCCATTGCGGCAACAGCCGGGAGTCAGCGAGGCACAATCGCAATGCTTCTGGTGGAGCCAGTACCCCACGCCAGTGGTGGACTAGTCGGGGCTGATGCAAGGCCGGCGGCTGGAGTCGAATCTATCGAGCCCCTCCTCGATCTCCCTGATAGCCGCCTTGGATTTCCGGAAGGCCTCTTCCAGGTCTGGGCCGAACCAAAATCCGACTTGGACTCAGCAGAGGCATGAATGGTGCCATCAGTTCGTCTCGATGGCGCCATCAGTTCGTCTCGATGGCGGCAACATAATGGAACATGGCTTCCACGGGATCACCAGCTGCTCCCCGGTCGGCGTCGGCAAGATGGGGTGTGCGATGTCTGTGATTTGACTTCTTCCAGCATTCGAGGCACGTTGTAAACTCCTTCAATTTTCCTCTTAAAGCCGAACTGAGGTATTAGGCAGCTGCACCCACATCTGAATTTTCTCTTCAGTTTCTCTTGTTCTTCGTGGCCTTGCGGTGGCTTGTGGGTTTGCCGTCCCGCATTCCTGTAAGTGCTTGCGGCCACGCGAGGCCCGTCTGTTGACATGGCCCGCGCGGCTGTTTCCTTGCTGTCCACCAGTGCGACGGTCTCCCCGATGGTCTTGCTATCTATATCCTCGGTCCGGAGTGCTTCTTTCCTTATCTCGTCATCCGCTAGACCATTCAGCAAGATCATCCGGACGATTTCGTCTGTGCAGTCCACACTCGGTGTGCCGGTACACCAGTGTTAAAATAATGGTTTTTCGTTAGGTGTGAGATATCGAAACGACAGTGGGATGTCGAAATTCGCCATGGAAATGATGTCTCTTAATATGACTTAGAAGCTCTTCAAACACAATTTTGATCCAACAGCATGCTCATATGTGCACCTTTTTCATTTGTTTTCAGATAACTAATTTAGGAGTAACTATTTTACAGATAATGATAAAACATACCTATCCTTATCAACTGATATTGTATAACAGGCCACATCATAGGTAATCCTCTTACCTGGAATTGTCATAAGAGATGTTCGTGCATCACAATCCGCAATGGTAAGTTTCAACATGATACTTATAAACAAGATACTGTTAAATATTAGATATGAAGACCTCGTAGCGACTCATTACGAAGCACGATATCGATTCTCCGCTGGGAGGCATGTCAATTCAGTGTTCAGAAAGTGGTATATTCCACCCTATTTCACGAATAATTTATCATTGCGGTACCCTCTGCGGAGCTGCACTGGACCGTCTTAGTGCACTGACACACGTGTGCCAGGCCTCGGAGGCGTGCTACATATTGGCGCACCTGTTCCTGGTTGGCGTTGAGTAGTGTGGTGCGTCTGGCACTGAGTGCTACTTTGATGATTGCCAGTCGCTTCATTGCGTTCATGTCCTGTGCACTCTTGCTGGCGATGTCGGGGTACTTACGGAATAGAGCTGTCTCTAGCTCCGGCTCGCAACATGCAAGGAACTGGGCGGTGACCTGCGTGGGGGCCATGTCAGTGCCATTACTGAACACCCCCCATCGCCGAGCGAAGGTCACCCAGTCGTCTTCCCCCGACACCCTGCTGTAGGGATGGACGGTTGATTTTCGGGGGCCTATGGCGCACGCTCGGCTCGTGTACGTTCGTCTGAAGTTGCATTAGGACAATGTATGCTGGAAGGTCAGCAGCCCTCTTGATTTCTCCGCAGCCAACCGCCTCACACTTGAGGGTTGCTTGAGACATGTGCTAGGCTGGTCGACTCTTGACTTTCGTTGGTAGTTATTAATTCAGGAGCATGATCAAAACGATATTCAGATTTTGAATTATAATAAATACACAAACTGAATGCTCCTGGATTTAACCTGGAATTACACAAAGAATAGTCAGTATAGCACAGAACTATGTTAATATACGTGTATATCATTTAGATCCCGACATAGTTGGCCTTTTTAACACAACCCTTTCAACCTCCTCCACCTTACTGTTGCGTCTTGTATGTCCGTACTTCACGTATCGCAGAACACTCATGCCACGACTTGGGTCTGTATATTTCAGTATATGCAAGTTACCAAAACACTGGAGAGCAACCGTCCTTAACAACGTAATGGCCGAACCACGGAAGTCCCTCATCGCCAATTTTCGAAACATATGAAAGTAAACAAATACACTTACGACGCCGTTGCGCCGATATGGCAACGGGACACAACACTTCCAACGATTCATTTCAGGATGTTGGTGTATAACCATAGCAGTTATGCACTACGCATATGGTGTGCAACCTTGGTAGTTATGCACCATACACATAGTATCTAGATCTACCCACTCCATACAAAAGACATGCAGGTGTTGTTTTTTAAAAGACCTTTTTCATGAAGAAGACCAAGAAATCATAGGAGGAAGTAGATATATCCAGCAATCTTTGTCACGTTCCCTTGATGTTTGTGTTGTGTCACTGAAGACATGAATTGATGATGAATGTCATGCTCCAGAGGATCATCTCTAGGCTTTGGAGTCTGCCGTTCAGGAGTCTGAAGGACACAGCATGCCCCTGCCACAACAGTGATGGGAGGTAGCACATCATAGTGGGGGTGGACCCAGGAATTGTCATGGGGTCACATGTCTGTAGAGGGGCTCCATTTCTTCAGAGGGCTGCCATTATGAAATTCAGTTTGTCCAAATTGATTTTCACTTCAGTGTCAGATTCAAAATGATCTTATTAGTTTGATATTAACATATTAAAATTGCTATAAAGGTGTAATTAAGATACTGGTTGGTGTATAATTCATTTTGCATTTAGCTTTATCACATTCTGGGTCTGCATACAACCCACCATCATTTTAAAACCAATCTGTGGCAAAGGTCATTCATGCTTGCTGTTTTTATTGCCAGATGCCCATTTGTTTGGTGCATTAGTGTAGACCAATGCAAGATGTCAAAAGCTAAATATCTGATTTAAGGATTGTCTTATGTGTTACTTTCCACCCAAATTTCCAAATTTGTACATGCCGGTGAAAGTACCTTGAGGGGCCTCTGGGGCTGGACAAAAATCGAGGGGGTGCACTTGGACACACTGCGGTGGCTTCATCTTTTTTCCAGCGGAATCTTCCTCAAGCCTTAAAAGACCTGTAAGGGGTATCTGAGGGTTTTTTGAAACATAACAATTGTATGATTGTGTCCTATCAAGCCTATCACAGTTGCACCACGGCCTCAGACAATTTCAGGAAACATTAGGTCCTGAAAGACCCACACCAGACCCACAGCATCACCCTAATTGTGTTGCATGGCAAAATTGCAGCAGCAGGAATGTGCCCTTTCCAGTAGAGATGAGATGGTCCTTCTGACTGGAAAAGGTACCCACTTAGGGCACCACAGTGCGTTCCTCCCCAACTTAGTTTTTTTTTCCGCCGATGGCGCCTCAGAGTAGGCGCCCAGAGACAAGAATATAGACCGTTTGCAGAACGGTCTGGAGAAGTGCGAACTCCTCCAGATAAATGTACCGGATCTGACTGCCCATTCCTCCTATCCCAGATCTTCGGCGACGGCCGTGCCCATTGATCCGCCGCTGCCACCATTGTCCACAGGCCCAACTGTGCCTCTCTCTTAATCTGCGCGCCACTGCGGTCGGCATCAGAACGCGCCCAACTGGAGGGGCAGATTCTGCTCCCTACTTGAAAAAGTTGCCTGCCGATCTATTTGCCTCTGACGGAAAACGACGGAGCTCAGCAAGATGAGCCCAGACAAGTTAGGCTTATTCAACTGTGATGTCACAGGTCAGTCCAAAGCTTAAAACTCGACATGTGCTGCGAAGTTTTTTTTACTTATTGTCTAGCATCATAAAATCAAATTAAGACAATAACAGTGGGGGCTAAATTTGGGTCTGGTCATGGGCCCTGCATCATAAAATAGCTAAGAAAGGCATCCATGGTTAAAGATAAGATCGAGGTCATGGTGGAATGCTTGATACAAAGGAGTGCATACATTTTCTGATATAGTGAATAAATAACATGGCTTAGTCATATATCACTGTTCATTTTTTCCCCCAGATCATAGTGACAGGTGAAAGGCAGTGCACAATTCCAACCTATTATCCATATGCAAGAAGGCACTCACTCAAGAATCACCACTCGGACACTTCTGTAGTGTATCTGTAGTGTCCGCCTGGAGTAGGACTGGCTGATTAAGCCACAAATGTTTTAATTTGGAACCCCAGCACCACTCGGCTCAAAAACACCTTCAGGTCATCTGCATCTGTCTGAGATCTGATAAAGACCATATCACACTTTATTGCACAAAATGCCAACGAGTACCAACCCAGCCTTGCTGTCCAAAGGAAGAAAAACATAAGCACCGTTTGGGTTAGTGAAATTTTCGTCTCTATCACAGCATTTGTTAGTTGAATTGCATCCATGTACAACGTGATATGGAGGCGTAGGTTCCAATGAATAAACAAGGGGATACTTTTTCTTCATCTAGAAGGCAATGATCAACACTGTATCGAGTGGGACTGGACTGCTCGAGACTGATCAAGCCACAAACACTGCATCAAACAATAGAGGGGCCACAACGTACTAAAGCCAGATATGATCTGGGGATCAAATCTAGCTTGAACCAAATCACAGATCTGAGGGAAGCGACGACAGCGCGCAACGTACAAGGCGAACGACGCCCTGCTAGATGACTAGCTCCGGCATCAGAACCTGCAGGGGGAATGAACAGGTCTTACAAGTCAAGATCAGCTCAAACAAGTCACAGCCACAGCTACACAACAAATTGCATCAGTATATCTGGAGGTAAAATGCCACCATGCCCTTTTCAATGGTAAAGAAACATGCTGTGCATGCTTAGTTAAAAATGAAAAAATCCTATCATGTCTTGCTATCTGTGCAAAATTACTTTCATTCTTAGGGACCACGGAAACATTCTTGTTCAAAAACCTACCATATCCAAGTGCAAAAGACATAATGACTTGACTGAAAATGAATGAATTCTCTATTCATGAAATTCAAGAAAACTATCACAATTCACATACCAACTTGGGTTCTGCACAGTGGGTTCTGATTTCACCATCAACACAGTGGGTTCTAAACAACACAGTGGATTCTGATTTCACCATCTACAGTCCCAATGGGAAAACTAACATATGATGACATAGTTTGGATATCACTATACATTCACTGGACTGGCAAAACCAGTCAAGTAACATGGACAAAAACACTTATTACTGGGTAATTTGAGCATTCACTTGAGTGGTAATTTGAGCATCTTGGTTCAATCAATTCAATGGTATTATCACAAAATACAGTGAACACTGGATTTTGAACTGCATGGAAGAGCTATGAGCAGTAACATAATATATGTGAGTACTTACCATTTCAGCAGATTACTGACTCATGAAGTCTGAACAGTCAACCTTCCAAACTCAATGTCTTCAACCTTCAACCACTGCAAACTTCAGTCAGTCTGTGGACAGTGCCAGAGTTAGAACTACAAGTCTAACTAGGCCTCATTGGATGTGTCAGAACAGAGAACAAAAGTTGTCAAGTGACTTTGCATGCTGCAACCAATGACAGACAGCTTCATATCACAACCATCACAACTGAAACTGGTTTTGACAATCAGCCAAGAACTTCAACTTCCTGGATTGTCAGTTGATTTGTTGGGTATTTCATCTGCCACTTGGGTTTAGGGGCACAACTGCATTGGTTACACACCAGCCATTAACACCAAATATGATATATCATGTTTATGAACACGATTCTGGCATTTCTCAGACATAATTAATGGGAAATTAAACACTCCTTCACACCAAAAACACTTCTTTCAGCCTTTTCCTCATATATCACAAACAACCTTGCTCACTAACATCACAACAGAAATGTGGCAGACATGTGCTGCTGCCATTATCCACCAGAATATATTACTTTAACATACAGGAGCTTGAAATTTTAATGGCATAGTAATGAAATAGGAAAGCCTAGCATAACCCATTTGAATTTAATGTAACCTAAAGTAATATAATCTCATTGTACTTCTTGAAATTAACAAGCAATAACTACTAATTCAAACAATATGATAATTAAATAGGAAAACCTAACTTCATCGAAACTAACAAACTGAACTAATCTAACTAAAATATATTATAATGTAAAAAAACAAGTTTTGACTGGTTCAGGTTTGACCATATAGAAGCAGCAGTAGGGCTCTTCTAGATAGGGAAAGCAGGGGAGGGTAACCAAACAAGTTCTATTTCCCGAACACCTACCTTTGGATGTCTCCTGCATCACATTCAGTGTAAATAACAAGATTGTGGTATTCGTGAACAATGGAATGGTCTCTATTGAAATAGAAAGGTCTGATTGCATAGTTCTTGTGATTCTTTGTGTACAGCTAGCAAAGGCCACAGGTACCATTTTCAGGTGTACAAGCTATTGGTTTAAGAAAACAAGGAGGAAGTGTCCTACAATTCTTTTTTGAAATTGCACAGGTATTTTTTAGTGGCTACTAATAACCTGTACCACAACAGCTACAGTTAATTAATCCTGCACAACCGCATGTGCATGTTCAGAATACAGCACACTACTATGAAATAATTGTTCTAAAGTTGCTCTTTGTGAGTGGTTAGAGGATTTTAAATGAAAGGAACTGTTTGAATATGGATAGTTGGTTCACTTTTGCATTTGGTAAACACCATACATTTACTGGTTTGCCATACAGAAGCAGCAGCAGTAAGGCTACTTGTTGCAGGTTCCTAGGGTTTGGAAAGCCCCCTCAATGGTAAATGTCTTAAAAGGTGTTTTTTTTTCTTCAGAATACCATGCTTATGAAGGTGACTAAGATGAGACCACTTATTTGTTGCGTTGCAAATGCTTACTTTTTTATTGTGAGCAAAATAATGCCAAGATGCCTTGAGTCAGGCAACACCATAACATAAATGTAAAAAAGCATAAATATGATACAAAAACAAAAACAAAAAATAAATTAAATACATAAACAACAAATTAAAAAAAAACAATCTAACCTACCTTTAAAGATATAATTTTACAAAAATATTGAGGAGGGTTGATCGACAGATTTGGTGGGCAACTGGTTCAGTGTTCAAAGTGCAACCAAGAAGGGCCCTTGTGGCTCATAGTTGCACTGCTCTTTTATGTCTTTGTAATTTTTTTTAATCGAATATCAAGTATTTTAACCCGCGCACGTCCGGGGGGGCAGATATCTGCCCCCCTGCGGTTTTTCCTACTTTGCCGCCATACTAATCGGGTTAGCAAGGCCAAACCGCGCATGGCTGCTCAGTGGTCTTTTCCGCATATCCTCATACATTTTTGACCCTGGGTCATCTCAAGTCAGGTCACCAGGTCAGGCGAAGTGACCTAACGTCCCTCCGAGTTCTAGGTGGCATCACTCCCACAATAATTGGGCGATTGATTTCAAACTTATATCACGTCATGATCTTATCAGGCTCTATAACATGTATCTCACGTTTTTTCGTAGCGTTGACCTGAGTTCATGTCGTGGCCATGGCTTACCCATTATAGGCCTATGGAAAAATATACAAATGGTTCCTGGTTACATATTTGCTCTCGGAATGACCTCCAACCGTTATGGCGTGTAGTTGGAAGCTATTCGCAATGCTATCGCTGACATTTTTGCTCAGTGGCCCCACCAAGGTCAGCTGAGGTCACCTGAAATCACTAGCACATTTCTGCGCATTATATCGCAATGCATTGAGCTAGAAGGCTGAAATTACCGTCATTGTGCTTGTATCGCCAAGACGTGTCGATTGATATATTACATGACCTCCCTACTCTACCACATGACGTTGACATGAGGTCATTGTTTCGGTGACCCATCTGTTGACCTGACCTTAAATTACACAGCGTATGTCGATAGCACATTTCAAGGGCTGTCGAATAGCATTTGCAGTTTGTTTCTATCTGTTACAGGTCCTGAGATATGTGCCAATATCTGAGGGTCCCACCCGATCTGGTCGAATTTGACATATGATGAACCAGCGACCTAAATATTGACCTGAGCGAGAAAATGACCGAAATACTTGCGATAGAGCTTGTCACCAGCTATCCAAAGCCGTTTTCCGTTTGTCGCTACCTAGCATAGTTCTCGAGATCTTAGGGGGGGGGGCAGACATCTGCCCCCCCCCCTCCGGACATGCGAAATTGGCGCGGACCGCCGGACGTGCGAGTGTTAAGGTGAAAATGATGTTGCGACCACTCATTTTCTCTGCACATGATTACTTTTCAGTTGGCAAACAAATACACAATCATAATCTTCACTCTGAAAATATAGCACATCTCATAATTATCCATACCTGGTGTGTCACAGACGTGATAAAGAAAAAAATCAACACTTCATGCACTAGATTTAATACTTTGACATCAAAAACCTTATGTTTCTGCCTTAATTCAACATTTATTTCCGAGAATGAATGCTCGCAACCCCACGTATCCGCAGCCAAGGCCGGAAGTTCCTTTTGATGCTGTATTATTTTTTCTTTAATATATTTGATGACTTCATGGCCGAAAAATTTGTTTGGGATGATTCTGGTTTTCCGGCTAGGTTAGGTGAGATTATATTATGATATGATATAATATATTTTACATTATGCAATGTTATCTGCCATTCTTACACTGCGTATTGTTACTGCATATACTAGAGAACCAACACATCCTTGGAAGTTTAGTAGGTATTATTACTAAACTTGCCTATGCAGATACATACAGTGTGACCGGAAAGGAGGACGTGAAAGTTGGCCGTGTTCTGCTTATGGTCGAGTTCAATTACGTATGATACATAATTTTACTATGATAAATAATTACATATTATATATAATATAAGAAAATTAAAAGAAGAAGAAGACATTGAACACTTCATGCACTTGATTTAATGCTCTTCGACATCAAAAACCTTATGTTTCCGACTTCATTCAACATTTATTTCTGATGTTTCTCATTTATTTGTGGGCGCTACATGACCGATGTAGTCGATGCGGCCTGAAGCCCTAATAACTAACAGACATTTATTTCTGAGAATGAATACTCGCAACCCGACATGTCCACAGCCAAGGCTGGAAGTTCCTTGCATTGCTGTATTATTTTATTTTTATATATTGTTACATATATTGTTACAAAGAATTTGTTTTGGATGATTCTGGTTTTCGGTTAGGTTAAGTCAGATTATATTATGATATAACATATGTTATATATTATGCTACGTTCTTAATCTAGATTGTGTTAGGTGTTATTTGAAATAAAAATTATTTAATCTATTCATATGTAATTTTTGAACTCTTGACCATAAGCAGAACATGGAAGTGTTCTCCAGTATATGCTGTAACAATATGCAGTGTAAGAATGGCAGATAACAATAACGTAGCATAATATAAATCTAAACTAACCTAGCTGGAAAACCAGAATCTCCCGAAAATGTGTTTGCCCACATGATACTTATCAACAAGATAGTATTACAAATATATATGAAGACTTCATAACTACTCACCATGAAGCACAAAGTCGATTCTCAGTTGGGAAGGATGTGAATTCAGTGTTCAGAAAGTGGTATATACCGCCCTATTTTACGGATAATGTATCACTGCCAGGCAGACTAACGAGAATAACTTGAATTTACAATGCTCACAGGGAACACAACATGGTCACTACCCCAACTGTCACACCAGTACCTAGCACCCGATTTTCTTGCAATTCGCAACCGGACAAAAAGAAACAATCGGAAACGACCTCACCTCACGATACCGAAACACCGGAAATACCACACACGACGGAACACGATCAAGGGCAGAGAGGGCGCCGTAAACTATGGAGCAATTAGCACATCACAGTGAGTAACTATGACCTACAAAAAGGCTCAAAATTGAAATCTGATAAAACCAATCCAGGAAAAAAATTAAAGAAATAATACTCGTTATCAATTATTATTTAGACAAAATATATGTAGACTAATCGGATTAAATTCACAGTCAATTTTTTTGGGGGGATGTCTGTGAGATTCTCCGTGTCCGAGTGGCATAAACAGTATTTGTGTCACAAATACGTGGCGTTCTGAACCAATGCATGCCGTAAAAACGAAAGACACTGAAATTTCTGGTTGTTTGGTTGTCTATTTTGTCACAAAGTCTTAGCAGGTTTGGAGAACGTTTTGGACAGTTGTGGACAATTTTCACACGCAAATTTCAGTTAATATCTTTTGTGTATATGGCATAGGATTGATTCAAATTTGATAAATAAACATTTTATAGTTCGTCAGTTGATGCAGCACATCCCAATCTTTCAAGAAGCATTACAAATTAAAGTATTCATTGTCTTTCTTCGCAGCGGTTTAAAAAGCTCCCGAAAGAGTGGCAGCTGTAGAGCCATGATTCTCCCCCGTCCAAGAGCTTGTACATTTCTAAGCCGAGTCGGGGAGTGGTAGTTTCCCTTTAGTAGCCGTGGGACGCATGGAGGCGTCCTTCATTTGAGAAGGGATTACTTCGTGCTTTGAATTTGGAAGCCCAGAGATGCTATTTTGTGGTAAATGTAACTTGTGCTGTGCTTTCGTGTTGGGATATAGGCATTTGGATAATTAATGTACCGGGAGGCAGGGAGTGAGAGTACTAACTGCTGTGGTGTAGTGTCGGCAGACGTAAGCAATTAGGCTCGATTGAGTTATTGAAATTGAATGCCTCTCATTGCCGTTGGTTTGTAAGGGTCAGTCATGATCAAAGCACGATGCCTTACCTATGGATACATTGCACGGATGTACGGATATATTGCACGGATGTAGGTAGGTAGGCACCTAGGCACTACTTTTTCCTTTGATTTTCTATTCTTTTTGATTTTTGTTTTGATTTGATTCTGTGAATTTTTGGAATACGATGTATTTTAACGTGATTACGGCGATGCGACCACTCAGTTTCTCTGCAAATGATCACTTCAGTCTCCATCCCACACTGAGTAGGTACCATGTTTGTTTGCCCTCCCACTTTCTAAAAAAAAAAATGCAGTGGCCAAGCATGGCTTGCACCTACCAAGGTATAAATAAATGTATTCCCTCCATGTCTCTTTAATCACATTTGTGTATGGACTACTCTAGTTTGCTTTCTGGTTCTGGCCTTTTATTCTTCTGAGCACTTTTCTTCTGGTCAGAGCATTTTTCATGAATGGAAAATGTACAAATGAAGGCATGGATGTTTATTTATTCACATGTGCCAGACATAACAATGACATTGTATACACGTGACTTGCACCATTTTATTAAACATTCAATGTTGTTAAGGCCGCATGGGAATCACAACTTTGGCCTCCATTCTGTATGCTGGTAAGTTGCCATTCTTCAAATCTCATGGGCATCTTATCTTCTGTTCTGCTCCATGCATTCTCTTTGAATGTTTCTGTAGGTCTGATGATCACCTGAAATAACAAATGTGCATTAATCCCAATGATATGGCCAAGTTGTGTCAAGGGCCCAAATGGTTATACAAGATGATTACTAGAACTACAGTGGATCTCATCACTACTAGCCATAGGTCACAATATAGCCCATGGTACATGCTGCTCACATGAATATGCTGAACATATATGAACAGATAACATGTTACTCAGACTATGTTCACAATTATCACCATTTGATGCTGGCAGAACTAGCTGGGATTGCTTGTTATGCTCTTCATCTGATATTTGGCAATGCAAGGAGTGGAATTTTTTGGGAGTGTATAATTCTTTGGACAGGCAAATGTCCAAAAACGGCCATTTTTCCAACGCTGGTCACGGGAGCTGTTCGGTTCATCGGAATCCTCCGAAGACCCTGGCTGTCCACTGCTCCTATAGTCTCTACACTCGAACTGAACTCGTTTCCTTGGCTCCGCCCTGGCCGATCGGATTCGACGACCGATCACCGCATTGGTTTCATCGCTCTGCAGAGACTTCTCTCGTCAGCTCTGTCACTCACATGTACGTTATAGCTGACAGACGTGAGAGAGGGCGTTTTTCGTCCGCCGACACGCCAGCCAAGAAATGCCGGTACAAGGCCGCTTGTTACGACGGCGTACATGCCTTCTTAATGCGGCCGTCGTAAGCGAAAAACTCTGGACACGCCTGCCGCACCAGCTGTTTAATCTTCAAGGCATATTCCTGCACCGTCATGGTGCCCTTCGTGCACGTAGCCAGAGCTTGTACAGCGCTCTCCACGCCACGGCTTCCCCAAAATGTGCATCGAGTACGGAATTGGTCGTTGTCCGGGAAAGAGTTTCTTCTCCTTCCAACTACCTGGAGGTAGTTCATGACTGTCAGGACCGTTCCCCTGCAATTCGAGGCTATCACGCAGCACAGACGATCCCCAGATAAGCCGCCAAGCGATGCGAGACGCGAGCACTGCTTGAAGAAATCGTCCGGTTCGTGAGAGCCGTCGTACAACGGAAAGTCACTGATAGCTATCTTCACTGGCTCCATGTTCAAAATTGCACCGCTGCCACCGTGTCACTGTAACGCAGAAGCTCCGTATCTAACTGATGCTCTGGTCAGACTGTATTCCTCTGCCGACCAGCGGGCTACCGCCGTGTGAGCTGGTGCTTCCCGCACCTGTCACCGGAAGTTACATTCCCCACTGTAGAGCTGAAGCAGCTGGTTACCGAGCGTCCTCTCCTGTATCAGTTACTCCTGGGCGATTGCAACGCTCATCGTTTGAGTCTGCTCAGACGCTAACACACGGGGCCGCATCATTCAGTCTTTAATAATCGGGGAGCGTCTGCCTTCCACGTACAGGCGCACACACACACACACACACACACACACACACACACACACACACACACACACACACACACACACACACACACACACACATAACCTGACCATCCTATTATGCCATCTGGCCGGACGTCGGTATTATACTTGAGCTCAGTCAGCCCCTGATGCCCCAATGTGAGTCTGCCCGCTCTATCACCATTTGTCTAGCATTCAGAGGCGTCTGGCGTCGCTCTTGTCGTTCTACCGTCGCGGCGGCAGCGGAAAATTTGGTCACGTGGCTAGCCTGCGAGACGGCTTCGAGGTGCAGATGCCTGACGAAATTGGTGCTGAGCGAGCCGCATTTACATGCGACATGAGGGGACACCATATTCCAGCTCTGATGGTTGTGACCGCACGGGACCTAAATTATAAAGGTAATTTGACTGATTCATCTGATCAGTTCTACTTTCTAGGCCTCAAGTGGTGCAGTTATTCGTTATTTGGTCAAAGTAATGAAATCGCCCGATGGAAATTGTCTGGAACACTCCAGATACGAATAGCATGTCATTCCATCCCTTGCAATTAATCCTACTATTCCTTTTTCAGACAATGGAACGACTTCATCAAGCCCGTTTCTGCGAGGATTCCGGACAGCAATGCATGAACTAGGCTCAATTCTGAAGGTGAACATCGTCTTAAGCTACATCAATGGTAAGCCCCCGACTGTTGCACTGGCTGACGCCGCACAGTCAGTTCCAGCAATGTTGTTTCAGTGGTACGTTCCGAATGGGTCCACTGGTATGGTACACACCACCTCCAATGGTACCACTTTCCGCTGACACTCCTCACCGAGGCCTCGGACACGTAACTCCGGCCAGAGCCACTGTCAAACAGTCACGTGGCAGACACTGGCCCATCCACACCATGGACCACAACACTGGCAGTTGGCAGAACAATTCACCGTTTATCACCACCGTTGCACGACAGGTAAGCCTGAGGATGAGACTCATCAGCACACCGATCAGTGCCGGACATTCGCTGAGGCTTAGCAATCCCCGCGCTTACAACATCGCCGGCTTGCTGCTTATAGCAACACAACGCGTTGTGGTTACCATGACAGGACTCGCATTGCCCACCCGTATAGCAGCTTCTAGCCTGGTGGCCCTTCTTCCGGCACAGAAAGCACAGGCCAGCAAGCCTAATTTTCCTCATACGCTCACGAACTGGCAAGCGTAACAAAACGTCACACTTATCTATCCGGTGAGGCTTCTGGCAGAAGCTGCAGACTGGATGAGAGATCGACTGAAGAGCTGCTGCAGAGGCTCCTCTGCTCTGGAAGCTCCTACGGTCCTGTCGCCTGCTGCTCCTCTGCTGCAGACTGCGGCCGCTCGCTCCTTGATGGCAACTGCCAGCTCCCTCGTGAGAACTGGCTCCCTGGTGAGAGCCGGTTCCCTGGTGAGAGCCGGCTCCCTGGTGAGAACTGGCTCCCTGGTGAGAGCCGGCTCCCTGGTGATGGGTGCCGCCCCCATGCTGGCGGTCACCAGATTCTGCAGCTCCGCCCAAGCCATCGTATGCACCGGACAGCTCCCGCCGGTGGATCTCCCTGCTCAGAAATGTCATGAGCCACTCCAAATCAGTTTCCCTGCAAGACCCATCACGGGCCCACTCCAGACGGATAGCTGTCGGCAGCTTGGACAAGACAAGTATGGTGTGTTTCTAACCCCGCTAATCACCTCCCACATCAAGGGTCTCCAAACTGCGGTTGTGCACCAGCAACTCGTCTTGTAAGCCTTGAAGAGACTTAAACTGAACAGAGCCAAGCTCCAGCAGTAGGCTGTCCTACCATACCAATATCCATATTTCATTCGATCCACATTTATTGCCGCATTCGTTTATGCAAGAAACCACCACACTGAAAGAACTGGACGGTTTGTTCAAGATATAGGGGTCCCGCAAGTTGGCATATTTCAGAAATGGGTACATATCGCGCGGCAGGGATCGGCGGTCACTCGGCAATAATAAGATTCACACACCGGGTCCTTCAGACAAAGCGTCAACTAACCGACCTGTATGTAGGTGTTACACTAGTCGCTCAGATCATCATTTCCTTTTTTGTTTTCTTTTGGATCAGCTTTCTATTCCCATGCACTGCCTTCAGCAGGAACTGCCGCTGCTCTTCTGTCGTTGTCAGGGCGTTGTTGAACTCCTTGATCAAGGCGATCGCTCGTTCCGCGTGGTCGTTGACGACCGCAAGCCGTGACACGCGCTGCTTGCCCGCCTTGTACGCGTCGTTTTCTTCCCACGACTGGACTGGTGTGCTCAGGAAGCTACCGTCCAGGTCCAGAGCCTCCAGCAGCACTGTTGTCCGTGAGGTGACGAAATCCAACAGGTTTTTTCCCTGGAATGGCCCCACATTTTTATTTTCGAGTCGCTTCAGTGCCTTTTTCTTCGCAGGCTTTCCGAGGTTGGTGACCATACACTCCTTCTCACACTGCGGGACAGCTTGGTCGAAGAGTGCCAGCCCGACCAGAGTCTCGGATATATACCACAGATGGCGCATCATGGCTTCCAGAGCTGTTTGCGCACAGCTGCAGCTCCCCTCGCGTGCAAGTGCCTCCAGGTCCTGGAGGAACTCCAGGTCCACACGTGGTGCGAGATCCGCTCGCTACGCAAGAGCCCATGCTCTCGAGTAGACCAGCGCCACGAAGAGGCTGACGGACGTGATGCCTTTGAGTTCGTCGGACGTCATCTGGAACTGCCGCTGCAGCAGGAACAGCTTCAACGCGTATATGCCCTTAGCCATCCACCTCGCATGATGGTGCGCTCCTGGTCCCTTCAGGGGGATCTCGTCCACCGTCGTCTCCCCCAGGAACAGGAGCACGAGCTGCAGCAGCTCCTTGTAGTCGTTCCGTGGCTGCGCCTGGACCAGAGCCTCCGTGCTCACCGGCACCGTTCGGGCTTTCAGCGCGGACAGCGTTCCGCTGGCTTCGATTTTGACGGATGGAGTATCACTGGCGGTGGTGACATCAGTCTTGTCCAGTGAGTTGCACTGTCTCTGGAACTTATCGAAGAGCTTGTCGTCTGGCCCGGTGGAAGGGCCCATAGCAGACTTCATGGCGCGGGAGAGAGCGACCTCGTACACATGATGCCTGCAGGCGAGGTGAAGCAGTTCCCTTTCCAAGAGTTCCTCGAATTTCACGCACGCTCCTACATAGCAGCCAGTATTTGAAGCGGTAGTGTCGAAGGAGAGGCCCCTGACCCTTTCAGCCAGCTGGTGCTCTTGAACCAACTCAAACCCGACGCGTGCCATTTCGACTCCTGTGCCAGCTGACACTTTGGGGATGCCAAGCAGTTTCTCCTGTCCACCGCCCGTGACGACGACAGCGATGCGGTCCACCTGTTCCGGCCCTGCTCCGTCAGGCAGGAGTTTGCCATCCCAGTGCAGGACCAAGGACTCACCTGGGCAAAACTCCTCCGCCTGGTACTCCTCTGCAGCCCTCTTGCGGTGTGACTGACGTGTGCGATGCATTGTTGAGCGTGACACAGAAATATCCTTCAGGTCGTGTCCGAGAGATCTGGCGGCCAGTGCATATGACATCGCTGCGTTCCTATACGACACGTTCATCCTGTCGTATGCCACGGCTACCACCTTGTCGATGTAGTTCTTAGGCTGCTTCCTCGCTGGGGCACTTGATGTTGACGGCCTGCCTCTGACTGGCATGGTGACGAAGTCTTCATCATCCTCAGACGGCGCAGCCGATGAGGAGGAACTGTCTTCCAGCGCGACAGTCTCCCTAGCCCGCTTCTTCCGTTCGTCCTCCTGCTCCCCTCGCGTCTTCTCCATTTCTCTCCTCTGCTGTTTCTTGACTTCCTGATTGTGAAGCTGCGCGTCCGCTGATCCCATGCTGCTTCCATCTGGATCCTCCCGCTGACTGATGTAGAACGCTTTGTCTTCATTGTCGGCCATTACCGACAGCGCCTGCGCGTGTCCAATGTCTATAATTTCATTCTTCACCTCATCTTGGAACATCTCCTCGGCCATACGATGTTTTTCCTGCGGCTTGCGACGATTCTGCACCAAAGCATCATATCTCTTCAGGAAATATTCCATCTTCCTTAAACCGCTGTCACGCCTCATCGTTGGAATTCTGGCCTTGTCCCAGAACACCAACACGGCGTCTAGACATAGGTTCAGACTTTTTGTTCGCCCAAATTTCTGGTATTTGCAATGGTAAAAAAACTTCCGCAACACCTGGCACTTCGTCGGGAGACGGCATCCCAGAATATCGCAATTGGGCTGGCCGACTAGCCAAACCTCCGTCGCCTCACGAGTTTCCATTGTGACACTCGTAAAATATGTAGGACACAAAAAACAAGGTTATTGTAATCAGTGCGGCGAAAGTGCGGCGAGTCACGTCACAGCAGCGCCGAACTAGCTGATTCCGCCTTGCGAGTCACGTCACAGCAGCGCCGAACTAGCTGATTCCGCCTTGGCGGGGTTCAGTCAGGCTGTGGCTTGGGCCACGGCATTTTGGCTTGTTTGGAAGCAGATATGGAAGCACTGTAATGGGGTTGGGGACAGTTTTCTAAGGTATGTTTATTTATATGCCAAAAAAACACATTTTATTTTTAATATACAAAAATAAAATTATACAATTCAAAACCTTACCAATCCTTCAAAAACGTCCGAAAAGTATATTGAGAATCCAGGGTGAGGAATGCTGAGACGGTATCCGCCAACCGTCATGGCGTTTGGCGGATACCGTCATGACGTCACAACTTAGCAGAATTTCTCCGGACAAAAACTGCGCATCAGCGACGTTTATTCTGCACGGCTAACCTGCGTGAAACATTGTGTTTTGGTAGTTTCAGCGTGAAGGTTTGATGCTGTCAGAGTGGAAAGTTTATACATTTACCCGTTGTTTTTCACAATAAGCCTGATCTTTATTAGTTTCACAGGGTATATGAGGGATTCTGATGGCTGCGAAAGCTAATGTTTTAGAGCGGGGGTTTGTTAAAGCAACCCCTCAGAACTTGCCATACCTAAGCGTTTTGTCCATCGTGCATTTTATCGAGAACTCGGAGAAACATGTGGCAGCTGAGATCAGGAATACGAAGCTGAATAGGTGAGTCATGCATATTTCTTGGATGTATTTCCCATTTATTTATTACCAAATCAACTGACTGCAGCAGAATTGACTATTACTTGACATGCAACTGTGAGCAGGGGTGTTGTTTTATGAAAATGATTGGTAGGGCCGAGCAGGGAGGGCGCCAAATTTCGGCGCAGTTAAACATAGTCCAGTTGATATAACGTTGTTGAGCGGGGGGGGGGATGGGAAGCAACTTTACTTCAGGGGTTAGGGGTCCTCGACCAGTATTTGGTAATTAATGTGATTTCAGGGGGCCGTGCCCCCCCCCCCTTCTGCTCGGAGGCGGATCCAGGACTGGCATTTTTCGGTTGGGGGAGGCAAAACTGGGGAAATTGTCAAAAATATGACTTTTACGAAATATATCACACTTTGGGGGGAGGGGCAAATGCCCATTTTGCCCCCCCCCCGGATCCGCAACAGCTCCTGCTCCCAGCTCAGGGGGAGGGGCAGTCAGCCCACGCAGCCTCCTCGGTGGCGCCGCCCTTGACCCAGGTCATGCATATTTTGGCTATTTTTGGCATATACATTTTTCGCACAATTTTCTGTCCAATGGTCTTGACGACCATCCGATGGTGCTTCCGCCATTTTGGCCGACGAAAATGCAAACTTTTGCAAATGATTCAAGTCAGAAATTGGCCAAGTTTGACAAACTGTCGCACTTTTTCACACATTTCATGATCAGGTATTGACCCGCTCATGCATCAAATCGCTCTATCTTATTTTGCAGCGTGTTTTATGTATATAAATATATATAGTCGAGCAAAAAATTTGTGGGGGGGGTGCAAATTGACCCATGCAGTCGAAATGCCATAAAAGCGGAATGATGATCATACATACAAATATGAAAACCATTCGTAAACCATCCATTCATAAAATATGACAAACTTTCATAAATGCAATAAAAAAAACACGTTTACAAGCCTTTTTACGTCATTTTCAAAAGTAAAAACTTTTGCAAAGCGTACGCACTTTGCCATCCTGTCAAGGATTACCGTTTTCTAATGAAAAACTCGTGTTCTGTCTCAGATCGACGAGAGAAGATTACGGCGATGATGCCATTGGCTACGTTCAAGTGCAGAGTCAGCCCGGGCGGTGCGTCGTGAAGGGGAGGGTCACGCCGGAACATCGGGTCAATACACCGCCATATGCAGTAACAGTCATCATAGACACTGCGGATGATATGATCGAGGAGGCGAGATGTCACGGGTGTCAAGCGCGTAATGGCGGATGTAAACACGTTGCAGCATTCTTATTTTGGCTGCAT
The DNA here is from genome assembly GCA_034440615.1 of Ashinkailepas kermadecensis. Taxonomy (NCBI): domain Eukaryota; kingdom Metazoa; phylum Arthropoda; class Thecostraca; family Neolepadidae; genus Ashinkailepas; species Ashinkailepas kermadecensis. The sequence goes on along the minus strand of JAOTOM010004681.1, from coordinate 296,078 downwards.
AGGCGCAGTGCAGAGAAGGCGGTGACGGAGGTATCATGTTATTGGACCAAGCCGCGACTGTCCAATGTCTCCAACCTCAGCCCGATGAAGGGAAGTGACCTGGGCAAGCGCAGACAGGTCGCTGACGTCAGCGAGTCCGACGATTTTGTTGATCGCGTCCTGGAAGAGGTAGAAAAAGGCAATCATAAGCCTCAGGGTGTCTTTTTTTAGATGTTCGCCCAGAAAGATCAGAGTGCTGTGAATCCTTTGGCGGCGACCATGAGCACAATTTGCAAAGACTGCCCCACGTCTGGCATGATAGCGGCAAGGGAGTTCCTTTCCACGAAAGTGGACGCAAAACTTTCTGCGGCTGTTCGGCATGAGACTCGGGGACAAGCGGACTCGCCTGTGTGGCACCACGCACGACATGGCAGGGTGACGGCTTCAAAATTACTTGAAGTGGCGCGGTGCTCGAAGACATCAGGCTCATTGGTCGAAGGTATCTTAGGCTACAGGAAATTCCGAGGTACCAATGCTACTCGCCGGGGTCTGGCTTTGGAGCCGCAGGTGCTGAGTGTGGTAGAAGAGATGCTGGGCGTCGAAATATGGCCGACAGGACTCCACATCATCCAAAAACGACCAATGTTCGCGGCGAGCCCAGATGGCATGTGCATGCTGGATGGAACGTTTTGCGCCGTAGAGGTTAAGTGCCCAACTGCGGCCCATACGCTCAACAACTACGTGGACGAGAACGAAGAGATCGCAACGAAGGTTCGTGCTCAGATGCAGCTCCAGATGTTGGCGATCGGCGCCAAAATGGGTTTGCTGTGTGTGGCTGATCCTGGATTCGAGGAGTCCGCCGGCGTGCGCATTTATCGCGACAAACTCGACCTAGACTTCCTCGGCCCAATCATGGAGAAAGCAGAGTTTTTCTGGTTCAGAGCTATCCTGCCAGTATTCGTTTAGTGTGTATAGCCAGTGAACTGCGCTCATACGAATGTTCTTCAATTCTGGACTCATTCACCCATTCCATTATGGAATGGGTCGATCTACTGGTGTAGCGATGCGCTGATATGATTGTAGTTGCCGATGAGAGGATGTGGGTTTTATAGTTAAATATATGTTAGCCGCCTTCATATTAATTTGTTGATACATATCTGCTTAAATTACAGACGTCGCCGCCCCTGCTGTCTGCCACCTGGTGAACAGTAAGTTCTCTGGAAGTCTAGGTCATTCTAATGTATTTGTATATTGATTCAGACTGGATGCATATGGTGTATTTTCAGCAACGCTGTCGACTGTTTTAGCACGAAATTAACTGGCAGATGCCTGTTTCTACCTCGCCACAAAAAAGCCTATTGACTTTTACCAAACTGTAAACTACTTTCAGGACACTGCTGAGTGACCGAAATCCGCGTGATTATAACTTGCATTAAATATAACACTCTCATTTGCCACAAACAGAGGTTCCGTATTCGAGAATATATATTTTACAGTCAGGCGATGAAACCAGTAGAACCAACAAAATACCACTTCACAGATCAGAAGTTCTGTGTTTAATACGACATCCGCACATCATTACACACCGAAAGCGACCCCCTACCTGGGTACTGCGCAAATGTCAACACTGATGCGATGAATTGGTGAGACAATCGAGAAATATTCCACAAAGATAACTGGCCCACGTATTGAGCCGGCGGCACATCGACATTGGACAATAATCTTGGGAATATATACAAGGAATCAACTCTTGAGCCGCTGGGCATATCCACCACTGGCGAGTGGCTGGGGAGGGGTGGGGACAAAAAATTGTCCCTCCTATGGTTTATCGAGAATAGCACCGGAACTAATGCAGATACACAAACAAATTTCGCCATTGCAAAGCTGAATAGCTAGGCTATCGTTGGAAAAAATAGTTCAAGGTCAGGTCACCATGATGGGGGAAAACCGATTTATGGGCGGTGTGATGACCGAAAAGTTTTTGATGAACGACCTTTCACCTAATTATGATCGAGACGCTAAATGATTACGCTGAGTGACTAAGTGGAACAACCTAAAAAGCGATGTCTCGTACGTCATTGTGACCTGACCTGACATGACCTTGCACCAATTGTTTTGCCAAAGGTGCGCTAGCTGTTCATTTGCAGCTACCGGCGAATATAAAATGGTTAGCCCAATTCGTTCGCGTGCTACCACAGATAAATTAAAGCGGACACTTTTCCTTCCCCTCCCCACCCCCAGCGCATGTGTGTAAATCTAATCCCACCGAGAACCTTCTATATACCCGGATTTAACACTATTTTACGAAAATTTCCATAAAGGACCGAAATTTGTGTTCACTGAAAATGTATCTGTTTAATACTGTGGGAATAAGGATGCGCGTGAATATCAATACTTTAATCCGTTACAGGATGTATTATAAAGTGAGCGACCCAAAAATCGGTGTCAAATCCAGGTATCATGTTACCATTACCCGATGACAAGCTGACTGCAATGACTTACAACAATCACATACAATCCAGCAAGATGTTTTATATCTTCGTGAGACGGGGCTGGAGGTTCATCAGGCCACACGAAATGCGCACGCACGCATCAGTCAGCGGCAAAAGCCTGGTGATGATCCCAGCATGTGGACTCAGCATGTGAAACTCACGCACCCGCCTGATGGCACGCTCGACATGGATGCGGAGACTGGCCACCTGCTTGCTCCACTTCACCTGCTCTGCATCATGTACGACACCGCTGACCACGCTGTGTGGCCGGATCAGGGTGCATCCGTGCTGACTGAGCAAGCTTTCAATGCCTTTGAAGCCCCGGTCAGCCATGACGACTGATCCGGGCTCCAAGTGCGCCAGAAAGCCGCACCTCTTGATGATCGCCATGTCGCTGGCCCGACCACCGTATCCGGACGAGACGAAGTTAATCAGTCCGTTTGGTGTTATGGACAGAAAGTACTTGATGGTGTTACACGATTTGTAACTTGACCACGACATGGCCTGCTTAAGTGATGAACCCGGTTTTTCGATCTCGATCTCCAAGCAATCGACTATGGCTACTACATCCCTAAAACGCGCTTTAAAGGCGAGGGGCAGATGCTCCGCGATGACGTCGTCGGACGGCCAACGAACGAACTGTCCTAGAGCCGACGCCAAAATTGGGACGTACCGCGAGAACAGTTTACCTGCATAGGATCTGGAGATGCCGAAATCATCCGCTAGGTAGGCCATTTGTCTGTTCTGTTTGATACGCATCAGCACTAGCAGGCATACGTCCATCGGCTCGAGTCGCACGTGGTTTCGCCATGATGGTGTTATTTTTTCCCTCACGATCACATCAAGGACGAACATCGCATCGGGAGGCACACCAATATACCGCTTTGGATATTTGCGGCACATCATTCGTGTCCTCTTCAACGACAGCTCATCCACAGGTGAAACTTCCTCTTCCTCAGAGCTATCATCACACGTTGACGGCTCATACTCGGAGAAGGCTGCCGGATCTTCCTCTGTATCAGTGAGCTGGTTGCTCACTGATACCGTCCCAGCAGCAGCAGTCGCGCCTGCCGTCCCAGCAGCAGCAGAGGCGCCCGCGATTGTAGCAGCAGAAGACGAGGGGAAGTCGCAGTCCATTGCCTGGATATCTCCACCACCATATTGTGCCTATGGCAAAAGAAATAAATTCCGTTATGCCCCATAGTTATTGTATGCGTCGAAATACACACGGCTAAACATTTATCACACTAGCTGTTATGAAAGCATGACTACGTGGTGATCATCTCGTCATGCATCTCACACTTTAATACTGTTGAAATTATCGCCCAGTTACGGTTCCACTAGATTGCCTACACATGTTCACCAATCACAATGGCATGGACGTGTGAATCATAAAGTTGTGTGGCTTATTCCCTCATTTGGTCTCACCGAATATTTGGCATTTTGACACTTGGAATATTAAACAAACTCCATATGTACACCCCCTGCAGTTGAATTGATAGCTACTGGTGAGTGCCAGGGACGGATCCAGCGCTCCAGTTGGGGGGGGGTGAATTAACCAGGACTTGTCGACCGGGGGGGGGGGTAGGCGATGTTGTCGTGGTGTTGTGTCGTCGACGACCGGGGGAGGGGAGCGATATAGGCGTGGTATGTCGTCGACCGGGGGGGGGGGGAAGCGATATTGGCTTGATGTGTCGGCGACCGGGGGGGGAGGGAGGCAGTAGGAAGCGATGTTGGCGTGGTGTAATATCGTCGACGACCGGGGCGGGGGTGTGGGGGGAGGGAAGCGATGTAGGCGTGGTGTGTCGTCGACCGGGGGTGGGGGGGGGGGGAGAGCGATATTGGCTTGAAGTGTCGGCGCCCGGGGGGGGGTAGGCAGCGACGTTGTCGTGGTGTTTTGTGTCGTCGACCGGGGGTGGGAGGCGATGGAATCCGGTTAAAAAAAAATCCCCGAACAGCTTGCCGCCGTTGGGGGGGGGGGCGGGGCAAGAACGTGGTTTTGCTCACACGGAGGGGGGGTAATTGCCCAGTTCCCCATCCCCCTGGATCCGCACACAAAAGGACAACTCGGAAATGGTTTGTGCAAAACAGCTGAAAAATCGCACACAGATGTATGATGATCACATCTATCGACAAGGACATGTTGGATTGTGGTTCGATACCAATAGGTCCCGTTATTTTGCCAAAAAAATGAATTGGGGTGTCACTGGCAGCTGCAAGTTTTGGGAACATTTCGGGTCTGTTTGGTATTGGGACACAATGAAACATGTCAATTTGATAGGAGTGAGCATGATATGAGTGATGACACATTTTCAACTGTTCTCATGGTCTATCGCCGGGTAAGAGCCCTTTTGTGCCCTTTACTAGTACTTACCGAATAATTCAATAGTGGGAGGGTGCACCTCTTGACTGAAAACGAACTACCAATGTAAATACACAAACTACCTTTGCGGCGCTCGAGAGTCTGGTTGTGCCGGCCGTCCCGACAGCAGCAGTCGCGCCGGCCGTCCCGACAGCAGCAGTCGTGCCGGCCGTCCCAGAAGCCGCAGAGGTGCCGGCGGCAGCAGTCGTGCCGGCCGTCCCAGAAGCCGCAGAGGTGCCGGCGGCAGCAGTCGTGCCGGCCGTCCCAGAAGCCGCAGAGGTGCCGGCGGCAGCAGTCGTGCCGGCCGTCCCAGAAGCCGCAGAGGTGCCGGCGGCAGCAGTCGCGCCGGCCGTCCCAGCAGCAGCAGTCGTGCCGGCCGTCCCAGAAGCAGCAGAGGTGCCGGCGGCAGCAGTCGTGCCAGCCGTCCCAGAAGCCGCAGAGGTGCCGGCCGTCCCAGCAGCAGCAGAGGTGCCGGCCGTCCCAGCAGCAGCAGTCGTGCCGGCCGTCCCAGAAGCAGCAGAGGTGCCGGCGGCAGCAGTCGTGCCGGCCGTCCCAGAAGCCGCAGTCGTGCCGGCCGTCCCAGCAGCAGCAGAGGTGCCGGCGATCGTAGCAGCAGAAGACGAGGGGAAGTCGAAGTCTATCGCCTGGATATCACCAGCACCACCTTCTGCCTATGACAAAGAAACACAAACAAACTGCGTTATGACCCAGAGTGGTGTCAGGTGATGGAAAACATCGTGTAGCTAATTTTCTGCGCCGGGCCCCCCGGCTCCGCACGGCCTCCCTGAAGGGTCGCCCCTCCCCCCTCGGTGGCTTTCTGGATCCGCCGCCTCTGTAGAGCAGGGGCGTCCTGGACGATTACCGACATTGCTTTCGGATTGTTTTTGTCCTGAAATTTTTAACATGTCATTCAGTAACATTACACAGCCCGAACACCCCCCCCCTCCCCCTGTTTCACGCACTAGCGGATCTAAGGGGGGGGCTAAAGGGGCTTTAGCCCCCCCTAAAGTGCGCGATTTTTCGTAAAAACCATATGTTTTTGACCATTTTGCCAGTTTAGCCCCCCCAAACCGATCAAAAATGGGAGTCTAGATCCGCCAATGGTTTCACATAGGTGACGCTCCGCCTCCCCCCCCCCGCATAGCAGCATAACGTACTTGATGGATGGACCCTTTGCTGATCGTGTTTATAATAAAAATGCGGCCATCATCTGACACATGCATCATTCTATTTTCTATATGAGTTTTTCCCACCTTTGGTTTTATCATGCTGTATGAATTTCAAATGTGGCATGTTGCCCCATTTCTATATTTTGCCTCTAAACTAAATAATCAAGTGATTAGCATTTTTGCACCCTCATTTGAGCATTTGCATGCTTCAAGTATTTCAATATAGTACTTCATAGGGGAATCGTGTGTGTGTGTGTGTGTGTGTGTGTGGGGGGGGGGGTTATTAATGGACACACATCCATAACTTCCCCTTTCACCTCCACCCTTTGCACAACAAATCCTCACCTGAATGCCATCGACGCTATTCATTATTTCATGTACAAGCTTTCTCCTTGCTCGTGACACAGATGACTGGCGCTGTTGTTCCACCTCGCGTCCTCTTTGGCAGTTGAATTTATGAGGAACTGTGCCTTTCTTCAGCAGCAGCTTGACAGATGGACCCATCAGCTTGTACTGCATGTAGTTTTCAAAGTCCTTGTCAAGCTGAAAAGCAAATGCACATGGGTAAGGCATTTTGAAGTTAACCATTCAGATCCTGGGCCTATCAGCCGCCTATGAGCAGCTGGGGGGCAAAAGTTGGCCCTTCCCCTTTGGTTTATCAAGAATAGCACCAACTAATACAGATAGACATGACATGTTCAACATTGCAAAGCTAAACAGCTAGGCTATCTTTGGTATAAAAATTAGGTTGAGGTCGGTCACCATGATAGTAAAAAAAAAATATATATATAGCCAGTATGATGACTTGAATGTTTACAAATGCATGACTTTGGTGCAGTTTGTGTCCATACTTTGGCATAGAAACTGTCAATAACCATCTGGTCATGCACAGTAGGTCTTCATTGCATGTATTTTACACTATTCTGTGTTAAACTTACCAACACTGTGAATGGTTACCATGGTTTGTGAGCCTTAGAAGTGTTGTGATTTTAACCCGCGCCCTGCAGGGTTATTTCGCCGAACGCGCCCTGCAGGGGGGGTAAATTTTACCCCCCTGCTTATATCCCTTTCTATAGGACGTAGGAAAAAAATAAAAATACCGTCAGATAGCTCGCGCCAAGCACTTTCAAATTTATTCCTGTCATTTTTCAGCTCAGGTCAAAATTAAGGTCACCAGAGGTCGTCTAAGGTCAAATCCAGGTGTTCCAAAAGATTCGACTATATCTCGGAAATAAAATGAACTAGAAACGTGGGGTTGACGCCAGTCGATAGAAAAAAATATTTTTCTTTCTGCAAGGTGTCGTCAAATTTGAACAACACCAGGACCGGCGACACGACAGCACAACACCAGGACCGGCGACACGACAGCACAACACCAGGACCGGCGACACGGCAGCACAACACCAGGACCGGCGACACGACAGCACAACACCAGGACCGGCGACACGACAGCACAACACCAGGACCGGCGGCTGTGACGCGGCACAACAGCACAAAACCGCCAGGTCCGGTGACACGACAGCACAACACCAGGACCGGCGACACGGCAGTACAACACCAGGACCGGCGACACGGCAAAAATAATTACACAGAAACAAGCTTGACAACCTGGTTGAGCACCACCTTGCCACTTACTAGTCTTCACGCTACTTTATCTCCTTACTACTTACTTGACATGGGGCTGAGGCTGAGCAGGCCACAGCAGATCAAGATGGTAAGGCCAAGAGCATGCTGAAGATGCTTGATTTTTAATGCAATTTCATGGCTTCTATATGCTGGGAAATAGGCATGGTATAAATATTTCAGTGACATATTAAATGGTTTTGAGGATGATAATAAATGACAATTCCGGTCATGCCAGGACGTGTATTCACTGATCGTGCCCCAGTCAGACTGTCCCCCGGCCGCGCCGGGGGCCCTCTCATCGCCTCGGGTGAGTCAAGCAGTTTCGTCAGCCGGCGGCTCCGGTGGCCCCCTGCGTGGTCGTGACGCACCATCACGCCACCCTCGCGTGGCCGCCGCCGGCGCCGCGCCGAGCCAACCGGAACCCCTGACTCACCGTGCATCCACAGCACCACAACCAAAAACACACTACATTCATGTAGTCCCCGAAAACGTTTCTGAGATATTTCCGATGTCGACTGCTCCAGTGTAATGACAATCTCCAGTGATTGTGTTGCAAACAAACTTCTGTACTTGTCAAAAATACACACATTTTTGTACCGCTTTTTCTGAGGTGACACCCGGCACCATGCCTAAATACTCGGTGGAAGACCTGGACAAAGGGAAGAAGCTGGTGACGGATGGAGCCAGCATCTACAAGGCGGCCAAGGACAACAGCGTACCGTACGAGACACTCCGCCGTCACATCAATGGCATCAATGTCACCGGCTCCACTGGCTCAGGGCGGCCGGCAGTACTGACGACGGCCGAGGAGCAAAAATTGGTCGAAGTGATTGCTTATCTCGCCCGCCAAGCGTTCCCACTCGACTCCAGCGACATCTGTGACCTGATCCAGCAATACCTGAACAACCTCGGCCGGGAGACGCAGTGGAATGACAACCGGCCCGGGAAGGACTGGCTGTCACGTTTCAAGGCCCGCCACGCCGGCATCCTTGCGTCGCGCAAGCCCGAGATTCTCACAATCGCCCGTGCAAAGTCTCTCACAGAGGAAGTGGTTGACGCCTTCTTCACAATGTACAATGAGGTGATCATCGACCTAGGCCTGGAGGCCAAGCCGGGCAACATCTACAACCTCGATGAGACCGGGCTTTCGACTGACCCGCGCTCGAAAAAGGTCATCGTATCCAGTAAATCATGTGACACCTACCTCAAGACGGCCAGCGGCGGGAAAGCGATGTATAGCGTCCTCTTCTGCGTGAACGCCACCGGAAACTACTTTCCCCCCTTCGTTGTGTACAAAGCCAAGCATGAGCCGTTTGACACGTGGATGCATGGCGGCCCGCCGGGAACGGCCTATGGAACCACACCGTCCGGCTGGATGGAGGGCGACATCTTCGAGAGCTGGTTCCAGACCATCTTTGTCCCACAGATCATCCAGACGCACGGTGGCGAGCCCACGGTGCTCGTCTACGACGGGCACGGCTCGCACGACATATCGGACAGCGGCGCTTGCGAAGGAAAACAACATCACAGTGGTGTGTCTGCCACCACACACCAGCCACGCCATCCAACCCCTCGACGTCGCGGTGTTCAAGCCGGTCAAGGTTGCCTGGGCTGCAATCCTGAAGCGGTGGCAGCGCGAGTCACGACTCGTCGCCGTTGACAAATCAGTGTTCCCGATGCTCATCTCCCAGCTGTGGAAGGAACTGGATTCGGCCCACGCCGTGGCCGGCTTCCGCAGATCGGGCCTCTACCCCGTCAACGCGGAGAAGGTCCGCAGCCGGATGGTCGGAGCCTGAAACACGGCACGCGATGACATCTCGTCCCCAGGCAAGGCACTCAAGGAAGCCGTGCTCAGTATCCTCAGCCCGGAACAGTCGGATGAGACAAAGGCGGCCCTCGCCAACAAAACAAAGCGCCGCAGCCGCGTTCAGAACAAGAGCGGCGAGGTTCTGACGGCCGAAACTTCTCTTCAGAGGCTCGAGCTGGAGGCGATGAAGCGCACCGATAAGCGGAAGGAGCTGCCATTGGCACACAAGATCAAGAAGCCCTCCGTGAAGCGAAAAATTATCGAGACTAGCGACGAGGACGAGATCGTCGAGCCGTTCCCGGATAGTGATTCGGAGCCAGAGGCACCACCGCCGCCGAAAAAGGAGGCACTTCAAACTGTACCATATCAGGAGATAAAAAAACTCCGAATTCGTCATTATCAAGCTGGACAAGAAGAAGCTCCTCGCCCAGGTTAACGAAATCCAGACGAACTCCACGGCGACTACCAGGACGGTGCATGTCCTGTTCTTGAAGAAGCTGCCGGACTCGGACAAGAAGTTCTACTTCCCAGAGAAAGATGACAAGTCGATTGTCTATCCGCACGAGGTTCTCGGAAAGGTAGAGGTGACGCCAGACCGCCACGCCTCCGTGTTCGAGATCGTCGGCGACGTCCGTGATCTCAACTAGTAGTTTGCAGGGCATTCCCAACTGTTGTATTTTTCCGTTCGACCATTGTGTTTATTTGTTCCGACCTCAGCCAATATTGTGTCTTTAATAAAGTGTAATTACCAGGAAACAGCTGTCTCATATTTTGTTTTGATAATTGCATCGTCTGCGAAGTCAGTGACCTCAACTAGTGTTATGCAGGGAATTCCGAACCGTGTCTTTTCCGTTCCTACATCAGCCATAACTACGCCCTTGTTAAACTTGGAATTATCAGGAAATGGCTAGTCTCATTTTTTTTATAATTGTATTTTTTAAAACACCCATAACCCATTTTTAAAACACACATTTTTGGCGTGAATTTCAGTGTCGCAAATCCAGTGGATTGGGCACAATTGGCTGTCGAAATCACCATACTCATTTTTTGCGAAAGTGCAAAAAATGAGTATAGTCGACTTTTCTCGGAAGACATGCTTGCCAAAGAACACCAGTTGACCAATAAAAATGTGCCACACTGGACATCGTAGTCAGAAAACGTAATGTCAACATCCCATTAACCCAGTATTTATATCTTTTTTGGTTTGGAAGATATTACACTGGAAAGGTAAAACTATACTCATTTTAGCCGACCCTACCCTATAGCATGGCTTGTTGAACTTATATTTCCTGGCAATGCTCAGAAAATATGTAGTTTATGTCAAGCTTAAATGCCACTTACCTACCTCAGGTTCATTTGGCAGTTAGTTGCTGGCTGTCACCACTTTTTGAACACAACATAACCTAACTCTTACAAAAAAGTGAATATTTTTCGTGGAATGTAAGCTATGCATGAACTAAAATATCATATTGACTGAATGTGGGACAAATGCCACCCTAGTGAAGGGAACATTGCTTTATTTTTGTCTAGGGCACACCACATTGTGTATTTTGCTCCTACAATGCAGAAACTCACTAATTCTAGTCTCCTTCATTGTATAGCTCTTGTAATTTTTTACACTATCTAGGCTGTATTAGAATGCTTAAAATATGTTGTGTTTATTTGTAGTGGAATAAGCTGCAAAAGTGGTCCCAGTTTTGAGTCATTTCCATTCTTGCCCCAACCCGATCTTGTTAAGCCTGTGTTTAAGCCATGATTCGCATACGCTATCCATACGGTAGCATGCGGCTGGCAATGGAGAAGGTGACACGGCTGACTTGCTTCTTTTTCACGACACGAGTCCGAGTTATTTTACAAACGTGACGCAATTTTCTGCGCAAAGACTGCCGCAGTTAAGGTTTATAATATCCAAAACGCAGTCGGTGTCTGCATTTCCATGTCTTCTTTTCGTTGCTGCGATTTTTTTTACTGGGAGGTTTATAATAATGGATGGCGTCAAACCGATGAAAAAAAGACAGCCGGTGACTGCATTTTTTTTATAATAATGGCTACAGCTGCTTGAAAGTTCTTCCGCGCTTCTTCGTCTTGGATTTGGCGTGTGTGACGACGCGCCCGCCGTATGGAACTTCGGGAAAACGTCAGATCAGAAAGATCGTGGCCCAGGGCCTGTGCAACAGCGCCAGCGACGAACGCCGCACCACGATCTGGGAGATTGACTCGATCCAAGGCGCCGACGACTTCAGGAGATTTGAAGATGTTCTTGTGCCTCTTCGCGGGAGGACCAGATGTACAGGCTGAAGATGAAGGTCGGTAGTCGTCTTCAGCCTGTGACTCCTCCGACGATGTGGAGCTGAAACTGAAGGCCCCTTGAACTTTGGCCTCTCGTCCGTCGTATCTCCGCTGGAGAGCAGCTTCTTGCTCCTTTATCTTACCACGCCTGGCCTCGACTCCAGATTTCTTCGCGTCGATCCCTGCAATGCTGCACGAGAAGACGTCCTCACGCTGCATCTTGAGGAACTCCTTGTCTTCTTCGTTGGTAATGGTCTGCAGGGCATCGCTTGTGGCAACATCGAAGAGATCCTGAAGGTCATCCAGGAACATCTTCTCCTTGACACGGTCCGACTCTCGCCCACGAGTCCGGTGTTTCTTGAGCGCTTGGAATTCGTCATGGATTACTCGAAGTTTCCTGACGCAAGCATCCAACCGCTGTGTCGGGATCCTGGCCCTCTTCCATACAGTGAGCACCTTGCCACATGCCAAGTTCAGGCCTTCCGAGACGGTCTTCTTTTCCGCGACTTGATGGAACAGGTACAACGACAGCACATCCCGCGTACTTGGAAGACGGACACATGACAGGGAATCAACAGTCTTCCCGAGAAGCCAACACTCGGGGCTCGAACGAGTACTAGCTGCCATGACCTGAAAATAAGAAGAAAAAAGAAAAGATTAACCCTAACAACCTTGTCCAAATTGTGTATCATTGAGCCTACACAGAGAGAAAACGTTTTTATAGTTAATAAACACGACACACGACGGACACATGACAGGGAGTCAACAGGCTTCCCGAGAAGCCAACACTCGGGGCTCGAACGAGTACTGGTTGCCATGACCTGAAAATAAGAAGGAAAAAGAAAAGATTAACCCTAACAACCTAGTCCAAATTGCGTATCATTGAGCCTACACAGAGAGAAAACGTTTTTTTATAGTTAATAACTATTAACTGAATAGTAATAGTATGTTAATAACATACTATTAACTGAAAATAGCACTGTTGTTGTTGGACCTTAGCCTTGCCAGCCCACAGCTGATTAACAGTTTTGAATGGTCGGTGGACCAAGACCCATTAGGAAGTCACCACTTCCCCATTTGGCTACATTATCAGGGCAGTCCTACTCTGGGACAGCGCCCACAGCGATGGAATTTGAAGAAGGCTGACTGGAAGATATTTGAAGAGCGACTACAGCTAGCCTTCTGTGCTCATTACGATAGACCACCAGTTTCAATAGAGACATTTACATTGCTTCTTCTAGAATGTACAACTGAGTGTACCCCAAAGACCCAAAGACAAAGGTTCTCCTCGGCGTACCCCAGTCCCATGGTGGACACAAGAGTGCCGGGATGCTATTGGAGCTAGATGACGCGCTTTTAAAGCATTTAATCGCAACAGCACCACCTCGAACTTAATTGAATTCAAACGTGCTCGGGCTTTCGCGCGCCGCTCGATTCAAGCGGCAAAATGAACCTCCTGACGCGAATATGTCAATTCGTTGAATCGTTGCACACCTCAATCTTTAATATGGTCCAGAATTAACAGAATATCGGGTCAGTTCAGCACGACACCTCTGCCTGCGCTAGTGATTGGCGATCGGGAGGTATCTCACCCAATGGATGTGGCCAACGAAATCGGAACAGCACTTTCTCAGAGAAGCCGAATCGGAACCACAGATCCAAGCTTCGCTTGTTACAAAGCCCGCTGTGAAAGGACCTTGGTTGACTTCTCTACGCCGCAATATCATTCATACAACCGACCGTTTACCCAATCAGAACTAATATCTGCCATTTCATCACTTCGGAGCGTCGCTGAGGGCCCGGATGAGGTACATAACGACTTCCTGAGACATCTGCCGTCGGAGGTGATCACATTGCTTTTGAGTACATTTAACCATTTATGGGAGCTTGAGCTATTCCCTCCATCGTGGAGGGAAGCTACGGTTATCCCCCTACTGAAGCCTGGAAAAAGTGGCACTGATCCTTTGAGCTATCGCCCGATCTCCTTGACGTCTGCCTGATGCAAATTACTTGAGAAGATGGTAAATGTTCGTCTTTTATGGTTTTTCGAAACACATCATGACCTTGCAAATTATCAATGCGGCTTTCGTAAAAATCGTATCACCATTGACCACATAGTGTCCCTGGACACAGAGGTGAGAATTTCTTTCCGGAAAAAGCACCACCTAGGTGCTGTTTTATTTGACATTGAAAAGGCATACGACACAACTTCGCGCCACGGAATTCTACTTAAACTTTTAAACAAAGGAATTCGCGGACATATGGGTGCATTTCTGCAGAACTTCCTGAAAGAGCGACGATTTCGCATACGAATTAGCAACCACCTCTCCCAATGGTTTATCCAGGAAAACGGCGTCCCACAGGGAAGCGTCCTCAGTGTACCCCTTTTCGGCATCATGATCGACGATATTGGTGACGTCATCCCTTGCAACATGGGACGTACGCTGTTCGTGGATGACTTTGCCATTTGGTACGGTGCATCGCGAACGCCACTAATGCAAAGACAATTACAATTAGCAATCTCGTGCCTGGAAAAGTGGGCAAATAACAACGGGTTTTAATTTTCAACAACCAAGACTGTCGCCATTCATTTTAGTCGTCGCCGATCTTATCAGGACATGGTACTCAAACTCTATGGAAGGAATGTACCGGTTCAGCCGGTGGCGCGGTTCTTAGGAATATAATTTGACCGACGCCTTACATACAGGCACCACCTCACAAGTTTACGGCTCACCCCCATCGAAGTCCAAATTAGATTTTTTGAATATCAAGAGGCCCACCCACAACACACCTTCTTCTACACGGACGGCTCACGTACCAGCAATGGTACGGGAGCCGCCTGGTGCGGTGGGCCCGACACTGGTCAAACCAAATTAACACTTCACCATTCGGTTTACACAGCAGAACTAGTCGCCATACTCACTTGCCTACAACACATCATTGTGCAACGCATTACTACCCCTACTACAATATGCACTGACTCACGATCCTCCGTGGACGCCCTCGCCTCAATACACAACACCACACACCCCACGCTCCACGCCATCCGACACCTCTACAATGCCAACCACGCACACCTTCCACTCACACTGCTCTGGATCCCTGGACATAGGGGCATCCCGGGAAATGAACGGGTTGATGGTCTCGCCCGCGCGGCGATTGACCTCCCCCGATAACAACGGAGCCCCAGTACCCCCCGGAGATCTTTTATCCCTCACAAATCATCTGTTCAAAAAGTATATTCAGGCCTGCTGGTCACACAACACCACACACCTACACACCATCAAGCCCACACTTTCCAGCTGGCCCTCCTCCAACCAGCACACCCGTCTGAACGAGGTGGTTCTCACCAGACTTCGCCTGGGCCACACCGATTTGACACACAATTTTCTTTTTCATAGACCTCACCGCCTTCCACTTTGTACCACATGTCATGTTCGCCTTACTGTCACTCATTTCTTACTTGACTGTCCAGCATATGCTCTTCACCGTCGCTATATCATGCAATATGTCGCCAATATCCACTCACAACTTTCGCTTCAAGCTCTCCTCGGGAATGACCACCCAGAACTACTTGATTTACTCTTTCGCTTCCTCCAGGACACCAAACTCTCCGAACTGATATAAAGCCTCCGTCGCATTTTCCTTTTCCAAGCTAGCCTGATAAAAGATATCCGACACGCGCCACACTCCGTACTGGCTGTATGACTCCGCTCCACATCTCTTCTTCTCCGTCGTCGCAAAACACGTCCATATAGGTTATCTCACACTAGGTAGACAGGATCCGATCCAATTTGGCTACTACGGACGGACTTCCTTTTAAATTGCGCTTGGTTTTTTACCCTCGGGTTTTCCAAGCAGCCTGGTTTTCCCCTTTTTAGGGGTTTCCAGGCTTTAACTTAAAACATACACTTACACACACAAGGTCGGGCCCGACGTCCACGACTCGCCCTGGGCGTCGGGCCTCCGCTTCGCTTTTCAGGTCGCAGGTGGGCAGTGGAGCCTCTCCGGAGGTTACGATGCTGCCCACCCTCCAAATGTCCTTCCATTGTCATGAGTGTCTGTATGTATGTATATGTACCTGTATGACATGCGTGTTTCGTCTCTACGCCATATTTCTTGTTTCACGGCGTCTCTCCTTTCTTGACTGGTTGGTATAACCGGATGTCACATAAGCCGGATTAACGTAACTCCTTCTTTAACGTAGCAATCTCTAGCAGATGGCACTTTGCCTCAGCTAAAGATTTAGGGGGAAAAAAAAAAAAAAAAGTTTACGGGAAAAGTGTTTTAGCGCACTGAACATTTTGAAATGTGTAGCTCGTACCACGTATGGTGCAGATCGGGAAACGCTTATGCTGCTGTACCTTTCGCTGGTACGCTCAAAACTCGACTACGCCTGTTTTATCTATGACGGTACCGCTGCAACAAACAAACGTAAACTCGATACTATCCACCACACCGCCATCCGCATTGCAACCGGAGCATTTCGCACCTCACCCATCATGAGCCTTTTAGCAGAAGCACATGAGCCACCGCTATGTCTGCGCAGAGAATGACTCGGAATGCGATACGCCTGCAAGCTTCGGCAGTTCCCTGACCACCCTACCTACTGGTACGTTTTTTCACGACGACTACAGTACATTTTTCCAGGGTAACGCCATTGCAATGTCGCCCCGTTTGGTGTACGCATTCGAAAGCTCCTCCAAGAAAGCCGAGTAAAACTCAAAGGAATCTTGAGGGCACAGGACATGGAGACACCCCCATGGGAGTTGATAGTACCGGATGTGGATGTGTTGCTTGCGAAAACAAGAAAAGCTGATGTGGCTCCAGGAGAGTTCCGGGCGCTTGCCCTCGAACACATCGCATCGTTCCAGGAATCGGTTGCAACCTATACGGATGGGTCTCGAACGGATGATGGTGTGGGCAGTGCATTTGTTTGTGGATCCGCCGTCCGATCGTTTTCCCTCCCGACGTAATCATCCGTGTACTCATCAGAACTTGTCGCCATTCTGAAAGCTCTGTGTTATATAGAGGTGTCGGAAGGTAATCGACACGTTATATTAACACTGAGCAGCCTGTTGGCTCTGAACACATTTTACCCATCTAACCCCCTTTTACGTGATATTTTGAACCGTCTTACTGCTATTCACCGCTTGGGACGGCGTGTGGTCCTGTGTTGGCTCCCTAGCCATGTGGGAATTTCTGGAACTGAGTTGGCGGATGCTGCGGCGAAGCGGGCAGCGTGTGCCCCGTGCACCAGGTCATTGCCACTCCCTGCCACTGACCATTTCCGAGATATCTCCATTTTCCTCCTAGACAAGTGGCAGGCAATTTGGGACGCGACACAGGCGAACAAACTTAGAGCCATTAAACAGCGCCTGAAACAATGGAGCTCGTCCTGTCTTAAGCATAGGGTAGGGTGGGGTAAAATGAACATGTTTGGGCCTTTCAGTGTTTAGGGTGTTTTTGTTTTCGACGGAATCGTTACAAATGTATTCTCAGCATGACATTACAGCATTAGTGACTATAACCATGTACTCTGTTACGCTTAAACTAGTTCATAGTCTGCGGGAGATTACTATTTTTTTAAAAATAATTGATATGTTCATTTTACCCCATGGGTGGGGTAAAATGAACATACATGTTTATCGTTTGATTTGTGCAGAAGTGGACACATTTACGAGCGCGGGGGAGCATGGGGGAAAAGGAACACACTTTGAAGTTTTAAAAAATGTTAAAAAGAGACACACTGCGGTGGCAAATGCTGTTTTATCAACAAACACTTCTTGGATGTTCACTCAGCATTCGAAGGTGCTGCTGAATTCGGAACGTGCAGCATCAACGTTTGAACGGGTATCAACAAACCATCGTACTCGTATAATACCATGGATCAAAACACTGTTGAGCATTGGCCCTATGACAGTTCCGAGCAGTCGTACTCCACGACTTGGAAGGTGGATCCCCGCCGATCCATCTGAACGTTTCGGACGACTCCGAGGATCTCGTGTGGATAGACCACTGACAGGTCGGGGACCTCCGGGAACGTGAAGCGGCGAGTCTGCGCACCAGGCAGCTTCCTCAGGTAGCTGACATGGACAGCCCGAGTGCTCTCAGTTGAGTTGGTCTCGATGCCAGCCACTTGAGCGAGGAACGTCTTGTGCTTGAGCTGGATCACGACGAAGTCGGAGGTCTTGATGTCCTTGTAGTCGACTTTGTCGAGGTGCTTCTCGTTGTGTCTGCGCTTCTCGTTCCGTTTGTTGTCGGTGTTGGTCTCTTCATCCGAGGAGTCTGGTGGTGGGAACGGTTCTTCGGGAGGCAGAGGGGGGTCGTCCTCCTCCTCCTCCTCATCGAAGACGAGTTTCCTCTTCTTCTTCTTCGGCTGCCTCATCGCGGCAGCCTTCTTGCCGCGCTGTTCTTCCTCTTGCTCGAGCCGACGGAGGGATGCTTCAGCGGTCAGAACTTCACCAACCTTCGCTTGAACTCTGGAGCGCCGCTTTGCCTTGTTGGCCAGGGCCGTTTTCGTGCCTTCGGATTGTGACGGCGAGATGACGTTCAGAACAGCTTCCTTCAGGGCTTTGACTGGTGACGAGACTCCAGTTCTCTTGGAAAATCCGTCGCCGCCAACCATGCGGGAGCTCACCTTCGCTGGGTCCAGGGGAACGATCCCAGCACCACGGAAGCCGGACACGGCGAGCTGCGGATCCAACTTGGTCCAGAGTTTGGACAGCAAGTGAGGGAAGGTGGTCTTGTCCACGTTTGTGAGCCGGGACTCACGGGCCCACATCTTCAAGACCTCACGCCACTTCGCCTTCAGAGGCTTGAACACAGCCACGTCCAGGGGCTGGAGGGCGTGGCTGGTGTGAGGTGGCAGACAGATGATGGTGACGTTGTTCTCCCTGGCCAGAGACGCGGTCTTGTACGTCATATGGCTCCCGTGCCCATCAAAGAGCAGAATGATGGGCTCCCCCGCGTGCTGCTTCTTCGCATCTTCGAGGAAGATGGTACAGAACCACTCCTCGAACACGCCGCTCTCCATCCATCCAGAGGGGGTAGTCGTGTAGGTCGTCCCGGGAGGGCCGCCCTGGGTCCACGTGTCGTAAGGTGCCCGCAGCGCTTTGTAGACCACGAACGGCGGTAGGAAGCGCCCTTCGGCATTGCAGCAGAACAGGACGGAGTACATCGCCTTGCCGGCCCCCTGACTCTTCAAGTAGGCGTCTCGCCCAGACTTCTCGACAAACACGTGCTTCCCACGTGGGTCGGTTGAGAGCCCGCTCTCATCCAAGTTGTACACGTTTGCTGGCTTGTCCGTGAGCTTGAGTTCTTCCATCTCAGATCGAAGCAGCTGGAAGAACGCATCGATGACGGCCGGGGTTAGTGACTTGGCACGGGAGACGGTGAGCAGCTCCGCCTTCCGCGTGGAGAGGACCGCGGCGTGGCGCTTCTTGAACAGCCTAACCCAGTCATCCCCCGGACGGTTGTCGACCCACCCGGTCTCAAGTCCGAGGTGGTTAACGTACCCTTGAACAAGCGTCTTGAGATCGCTCGTGTCGAGAGGGTGCGCGAGCCTGGACAAGTACACGAGCACCTGGACAATCCTCGTTTCGTCTTCTGGCGGGACGATGGTACTACGACCGGAGCCAATCCGATCCGTTTGGTTCAGGTTGAGGGCATGGCGTCGTAGTGTGGAGAGTGGCACACCAGTGGCTTGAGCAGCCGCATACACGGTTTTTCCCTTGGCGATCGTCTCCAAGCTAACCCGAAGATCCTCGTCCGTGTAGGTCTTGGATGTTGTCTTATCGTAAGTCCGAGGCATCGTTAGCATCAACCTGTGAAAGAATGTTGAAATGTTAAAGTTCACCTTTAGCATTGGTTTTGGACTGATATGTGGTGTGCAGACATGGGCATTGAGTCCGGACTCGGACTCATGAGTCCGGACTCAGTGGTTTTGGCGGACTCATGGACTCGGACTCGAGTCCGCTATACCAAGGCGTACTGACTCGGACTCATGGACTTGAAGAGTTTGAGTCTGACTCAGACTCGGACTCGAGTCCAGATACTCTGACCTGGACTCGGACTCGAGTCCAGAAATTCTGACCAGATTTGAGTCCAGACTTGAGTCCAGATATGTAAATTGAGAAAAATTGCTCATAATTTGCACATTACAGACAAAATATTGATGAAAAGTAATTTATAGCTGCTACCAGCTTACATATAGTAGGTAACAAGGGGGTAGGACAGTAGGATCTTTAAATAACCTGTATGAGTCTGGACTCGGACTCATGAGTCCGGACTCATGGACTCGGACTCGAGTCCACTTTTCCACACTTCTCGGACTCGGACTCATGGACTCAAAGAGGTTGAGCCTGACTCAGACTCAGACTCGAGTCGGAAAATTTTCCAAGTCCCATGTCTGGTGGTGTGTTCATTTTACCCCGTGGATTTCGTAGGGTATGTTCATTTTACCCCCATTTTTATATCTATATTTTTTAAAGTAACGTTTTGAAGTAGGACGTCGAAAACAAGTTGAATGTGTAACTACATTCTTTGTTCACCTTTTCAGCTAAGAACATTTCGATTTTCGGTTATACCACAGGCCGTAACAATCACTTTTCAGGGGTCACTTTTTTCGATCGTTGATGGGTACGACACAAATATTGAAGTTGCTCAAAATTCCAAATGTGAATAGGAGCTTTCATGACGGTTTCGGGCGGCCCGTCTATCGTACTAAAATTAATACTGTATCATTCTAGACTGTATCATGAACCAATTATACATAAACCACTTTTTTACAGGATATGTTCATTTTCACCCACTGTTCATTTTACCCCACCCTACCCTAGACAAGAAGAGCTTACATTGTGCCGCCTCCGCATTGGGCATACTTATGCCACTCACGGTTATCTGTTGTGCGGTGGCGAGAAACCTCGGTGCACAAGATGTCGTGCACCACTGACAGTTCGCCATGTTTTTATCTCGTGCCCACTTAATGCTGAAGAGCGTAGACGTCACTTTGGATCTACACAGGTAGACTCACTTAATGATATTCTGTCTGACAACTCTAGCAATGTTCAACGAGGACAATTGATCGACTTCCTTTCTGACGTGTCGTTCTCGGTAATATATTCTCCACACTGATATGCAATACATGTAAAATATATAGCACAGTAGCACCACTTAGATCTTAGATATCATATCACCTTAGTTATGGGCGCAATATGACCATAGTTGTCGACGCGCCCTAAAGCCCAAATAACAAACAAACAAATAACAAACATTTCGTCATGTTTAGTGCACAGGCAGAAGGGGTCAAGTTTTCCTGAAGAATGACATCTTGGCCACATGACCCATCAGCTGACAGCTGAAACATGCTTGGGTTTCTCAACCTACATCGGTTACGGGCGCAGCCCTGTAACCGGCCCCTGGTGGTGGTTGTGACAATATTGTCATATGGCGTCGCCCGCCTCTGACGCTGGCAGGGAGGGCGGGCATTGCGGGGAATCGAAACCCGTACCTCTGGCGTGCCAGACACTCATCTTAACCACTGAGCTAACCGGCCCCTGATATTGCGCAACGCCTGCCGGGGAATTTGCGCATGCGCGCTCCGGCCGCCCGCCGGCTACCGGGAAGTTGTTTTCCACGAAGAACACGGTCGCCATCTGAATGGACCTGAGCAGAGCGTCGCATATGATGGCCACAGACTGTTTTACATCTTTGCACTGCCACACTGTTCCTGTGCCTCATTGTGTATGGTCGCAATGTACCCGTGATGTAATGTGCCTGTCATTACGCTGAACCAGCCGTTGCGAATGATCAATTCTGGTCGAAGCGCCCTAAAGCCCAAATAACTAACCGTCGCTTTTTCTGCTGGATTCCACCTCTGATCTATTTCTACCAAGCGATGGAAGGCCTGGCATTGCAGTCTGAACCGGGCGAGTGTCTCTGCACTACATGATTGTGTCTGGTGTGTCGCCATTTTCTGCGAGTTTCCCTGCAGCTTCTCGTGCCGTTACGTGTGCCTTGTGGATGTTTTTCGACTGAGTGGTGCGCTACCGTGGACTTCTCTCTCCGTGACCGTGGTTGGGTGTACGGTTAGTGGTCTTGCTCACGCAAGTTGTGGGTGTTTTTCGACTGAGTGGCTATCCGTGACCGTGGCTGGGTGTACGGTCAGTGTTCTCGCTCAGGCAAGTTGATTGGAATGCTGCCACGTTTGTATATGGAGAAATGATGTGGACGATTTAGCGGCGATGTGGTCAGTCCGGGAAGAATTCACCTGCGCACTTCGTCCTACCGTATGTCTCAACAGCACCTGTGTTGCTGTTGAGACGTTGAGAAAAAGATATGTTGGTTTTTGAGCACGAAAACAATTTGGCGCCATGGTCGAGTTCGTCTTCATTTTCCGATTCCAAATAATTTTTAATTTTCAAATCTTCCCTAAAATGGACACCTCCGAGACAAAAACATGTCAGTCATGGCCACATTAACGTCCCTAGTGACGTCACTTTTTAAGGGGAGACAATTTTTGTGGTTTTTTTTTTTCTCCTTTCCCTTTTTTTTTTTTTTTTTTTTTTTTTTTTTTTTTTTTTTTTTTTTGGTTTTTTTTTTGGGTTTTTTTTTCCCCCCCCCCCGGGGGGGGGGGGGGGTTTTGCGGGGGGGAATTTTTTTTTTTTTTTTTTTTAAAAAAAAAAATGGGTTTTTTTTGGGGCCCCCCCCCCCAACGAAATGTTCCGGATGCGAACATTCCCCCCCTTAAAAAACAATCCATTGGCCAACACGATAATAGTGGGGCGGCTTAGCAAACCTGTTGTGCATTTTGTGATACAAGCACCAAATTTGGCACAAATGTACATTAATATGTTGCGAACATTTTCAGATATTGGGCCACTTGAAATTCTGTCTTTATGTCCGCCATATTGGATTTCAAAATGGCCGCCACTTGAAATCTACATTTGCTATTATCTCTGGACGTAATGCAGCTATTGACTTGATTCTGGTATCTAAATGTATGTTTTTGGGGGCAAGGAATCCAATGGTACCAATTTCAACTTAATATTATCTATCACAGTGTGTTATATAATTTTATTTGGAAATTATCTAGGCAAATATTGGATTCAACACAATACTTTGAAAAGAATGTCTCAGTTCTGTAAATGTCTTAGGTATAATACTGACATGCTACATGGTCTAGTATTTGAGGCTAGGTGTACTGGTATCTGAGGCTAGGTATATACCGGTACTGAAGATACGTGTACATAAACAGTGTCATGTTAACAAGTTCAGCATTGCCACAAGTACATGTATGTTGTTGACTCATCGTCATGTGCAGTCCCCTTCACACACACAGAGGGCTGTGCACTGAAGGGCAGCCTTTTTGCACTTGCAGCGCCTCACACACCCTTTCTTGCACTTGCAAGAAACCAGCTCAATGCAGCTGTGAGCTGCCTCAGTTAGCCTGGTCCAGTAAGGTGTGTACTGTCCTTCTCCAGTCCTTGACCAACCCCAGTTGGTTGGTGGAGGGAGCTCTGGTGCTGGCAGCAGTATCTGACCCCACACATGTCCACCTTGATACACTGCCCTCTTGACATGTTCCTCCAGAGCTGCCTTCGTTGGAGGGATGAGCTGCACATTGTTCTTCCTTGCGAAGAGTTTCCTCCTGGCCTTGTCAATGTCTGTGCATTTGCTGGTTCGATCATACAACAGGATCACGAACCTCTCGATGATGCGCATTGCATCGTCTGGTATGTCACGAGGTGCAGAGGACAGCAGCAGCAGCGCCTCAGTGAGTTCTGGCAGTACCGTCCAGACTGCCCACGCAGTCTTCTTGCCATGTCTATGAAAACTAGACACAGTGTCGCATCCAGTTAGAGCGTGGAACATTGGCAGTGCACGAGCCTTCTCTCGTCCCAATCCAGCTGCTATTTCGTGTGCTGCTAGGTATCGGAAACTCTGGCCTGTTCCGAATGCCAGCCACAGTTTGTCTTCTGGTTGCAACTCCTGTGCCAGGGACACTGCCAGCACCACAACATCGGTGTCTACAGTCCGGATGAGTATTGCATGGTGTCCATGCTGGGCTGCGTGAGATGCATGCAGCAACATCCGACTGTCAGCTTCTTCATGGTTACATGGGGCGAGTGAGGTCAGATCTGGCAGTAGTGGCTTGCTGAGCACTGCCTCTCCATCAGTAATGACGAGTTGCTTGTCCTCCTGGTCAAACCATTCCATGAGAGCTGCTGAGAGGAACCTGAACAGCTCGGTCTTGTTGCTGTCCACTCGTAGGAAGTTCTGCCAGTTTCCTGGTATGGCTGCGGCAGCCACCACACGTCTCCGCACACCTTGTCCCCGCTTTGCACGTGTACTACCTTTCAGTGAATCAGCAAGGTAAGTATCCCAGACCAGATCCAGGCGTGACACTGTTTGCAGCTTCGTGGACATATATGGGATGAAGATCTGTTGTGCATACTCTTCAAAGGTCTTTGATGCAGCCGGCTTCAGCATCTGGACGATGGCTGCTCCATCAAGCACAATACAGGTCGTGACAGGAGTCTCTGTCTTTGCGTCGGAGACTTCTTCCAAGCATGTGAGGAGATCACTCTTGGTACCAGTGCAGAGGCTTCCACCATCAGACAATGCAGGAGGACATGCCTGATTCTCGTGACGAAAGAACTCCTCAAGGTTTCCATCCCTCGTCTGGCAGCCAATGTACAGGCGTGCGAAGAGTTCACGGTCATTCTTGATGGAGGCGAGCTGTTGCTGACCTTTGCTCTGGCTTCTTGGAGTGGAAGTGCTGAACACCTTCAGCTTGTTACGAGGAATGGGTTGGTCCACTGCCTTTGTTCTGTCCAACAGACACTCTCTGGTGAAAGCCTCGAACTGCTCTTGGCCAATCCTCTTGGCATTCATCACGGTCTCCACAGCAGCAGGATCTGCGATCTCCTTTGTGTCCAGTTTGACTACATCCTGACTCTCCTCCTCGAATGGGTTGCCCATCTCCTCTATGACACCGACGAGAGAGCGAACATCTTTCACAAATGAGGCCTGTACACTTGGCGTCTGATCATGATGACGTGTGTCTGCTGTTTGCCGTCTCCAGTGTTGGTTCCCATCCTGGAATTCTTCGATCACCCTGGCAACTTCTGGTCCCGCAACCATCCAGCGACGTAGGGCACTAGGGTTGTCAGTGAGCCCAACTGCTCCACCGTCTCCTTTGATGCAGGCATTATTCTGCTCATGTGCCTGGTCAATCGGGATTGAAGAGAACACCCTCTGTGTTTTCTGAACGGTGAAGTGGCTTTCCCTGAATTTCCTGGCTACATCTGGGTGTTTGATGGTGAGTTCGGCCATGTCCTTCAGGTGCACTGGTATCCACCTAGCATAGTGGGTGTGATCCAGTGCATGGAACCAGGGGACCAGCTCTGTCAGAGCATCGAGGTACATCATTAACGATCCCTGCCTGAGAGAACGCACATACACTAGAACCAACAGTTCTAGTTCCAGCACGGTTGCCCAGTATTGAAACTGGGGGATGTCTTCTCCTCTCTGGCAACACCAGTCTTCAAACTCCGGAAGGTCCTCTGCATCCCTGGTTTCTCCCAGACAGTAGTGGTTGTAGGCACGGTGTTGCAGGATGTACAGTGCTGCTGCAGTCACTTGATGTGCTCTTCTTGTGCGCAAGACATGGGATGCTCGCAGGAATGAGTCTGCTGTCCCTGCTGTCGCAATCTCGGCTTGCACAAGTGCTTGCACCCAACCACTCCCTTTCAGCCAGTCCCCCAGTGTCCTCAGTGCCGCCATCTCTATGTGGAGGCCACCAAACATCACCACTATCTGGTCTTCACCATAGCTCTCTGGCCACTTCCACTGTATCTGCTTGGCCAAAGCAAACAGTGGCTGATCAAAGGTGACCACTGGTGTCTGTCCAGGATTCAGGTGTTCCACAGCATTCTTCACGACGTCCATTGAGTGCCGGATCATGGCCACTGTGTGGGCACTCTCCAGGAAGAGTGGAAGCAGCGACGTGGGGCAGATGACTCGAGCATCTGGTGGCTGTCGGCTGGCATGAAATGCAGCCCAAGATGTGTTGTCATTGTCCACTGTACCAGTGTTGTCTTCCAGGACTCGCTTTGCATTGCCTAGCCATTGGTATTCTTCATCAGTCTGCTGTTTGAAGTCTCCTCTGGTCAATGACGCCACTTTAGCAGCTGGGACAGGTGACTTCTTGATGCTGCTAGTGACAGGGGGTACATCAGTGTAGTAGTGCGGCAAGGGGGCGACTGTCTTGGACCGTGCATCCCCAGATCCTCCAACAATGACGATACTCCGATCCACTCCTTCACCAGTGTAAGAAGGATGTTGTATGAGGGAGATAGCGGTACCATGGAAGGAGTCCTTTGATGTTGTTGCACTGGGGTTGTGATCTATATTGTCTACAGCGGCAGTTGTAAACACTTTGCCACGCATCTTCGGAGGGCAGACCACTCGTTCTATGTGAAACTGTTGGCAGACACTGTTGCCCATCTGTGCTGAGAGCTGGAGCACTCTATCATAGGAGATGCTCAGGCCAAGGTGTGACAGTCTGTCGACCAATTCCTTCTTGCGTGTATGAGCATGCAGCATCATCCCTATGTATATTGGAAGTGGGGTCTCCTGTGCAACACTGTGCCTGACACTGGTGGATGATGTGGTGCCACGTGTTCGCTTGTGTTTGATGCTGTTGAACTTCAGTATCTGAGCTGTGGCAATTGCTGCAGGGTTAGTGTCTGCCATCTGTTCCTTGATGCTGGGTCCCTCTAGGATCATACTGACTAGGGCAAGCAGCAACGGTGGCACAGATTCTTCTTGACATACTTCAGGGAATCCTGTGAAGGGCTTGGCTTCTCCAAACATGTGACGGCGAACAATCTGTGCAGCATGGGCAAGATGGACTGCATCACTATCACTGTCCAGCTCGCAGGCTGTGGCAAGAGCAGCACCGACATCTTCTTCAAATGCCATCAGGATGTCTCTCCCCTTGGTGTGTGCCCGCATGTCAGGAAACTGAGCCAACAGTCTCTGTTTCAGTCGTGTGGAGTGGACTCTCGTGTCGAGCTGGACTCCTAGCTGTTCCATTCTGGACTGATAGAGCTGGACAAGGTCAGCCAATCTGAATACTGGTGCCGTCTCCTCATCTTGTCTGGTTTCTTCAATGTAGAGGACGAGTTCAGCGAAGACAACTGCCGACATTGCTCGCTCTTGTTTTGTGTCCTGTGATCCTGTTGACTGGGCCTTTCTTGTGCGATTGTAAAGTCCTATCAAGCACCGTGGGTGATACTGGGCGTCCAACGCTATCATGTCCCCACCACTGAGACGGCCCAGCAGTTCTGTATCACCAAGAAGGCTTGCACAGGCACGCACCCGTTCGTCCATTTGGAATGTTGCAGCTTTCCGAAGACTGTCAGCCCCAGCAGGTTGTTCACAGAAGAAACAATTTTCTGGGACCTTCTTCTCTGTACTCGATGAGCGTGAATGTAACCTGGTGCGTTTGCATGCAGCTTGTTCCTCATCGCTCTCACATTCTTTCTTG
This sequence comes from Ashinkailepas kermadecensis, assembly GCA_034440615.1. Taxonomy (NCBI): domain Eukaryota; kingdom Metazoa; phylum Arthropoda; class Thecostraca; family Neolepadidae; genus Ashinkailepas; species Ashinkailepas kermadecensis. The sequence continues at coordinate 268,798 of JAOTOM010004681.1, read as the reverse complement.
AGTGCTCTCTTTTGTGCTCTCTGCAGTTTGGTATTGTTGTACTGGAGCCTGCATGTCTGATGATATTTTGCACCGTGTGCAACCATCGCAGCTTCAATGCCATGACCATCATCGAGTCTTTCCAGGTGAAATGATCCTGGAAGCTCTCCAAGTTCACTGAATTTGACCAAGTTCTCTGCGAGTGAACTGTACCCACTCCCAATGTCTTTTCTCTTTGATTGGTCAGGTTTGGTCAGTGTCTCCGTCTTGTCCTCTTGACATATAAGGCATAACTTCCAGTCAGTTGTGGTGAGGTGCTGTGATGTTGATGGTGAAGCTCGCTCAACATCAGCTAGTCTGAAGCTCTTGGACATGGTGGAACTGTCTTCTGAATCTGCAACGATACAATGATATAATGTTAAGATTATGCCGGAATTAAATTTTCACCCATACCGGAGGCAAGAAGAGAAATAAAATCACATGAGATTCTTTAGTTAAAAAATATTCCCCAATTTATTGAATATTTACAAAACATTTGAATTCATAAATTCTTACAATATTTACACAGCCAAGATTTAAATATAAATCAGTCTAAACTCTTATTAGGTTGGACAGTACATTTTCCAGACATACCCCGTTCTGTTAATTACAGCCTTCGTGTTAAATTCAGAACATGTCAAAACTATAATGACAACATTTTATGGATTTTTCAACTTCTTATGTTTATTAAACTGGCAACGTTTCGGTGAATATGCTATCACCTTCTTCAAGCCTATGAGGTAAATGATACATGTAACAGATTATATACATTTTTATAGAATAATTAATGTCACTGATAACTGTTGAGTAAAAGGTGTCATCACATAATAATGTTCAGTAAATAATAGGAGATAATTAAAAGGTAATTAAAAGGTAGTGGGCTCCTAGCAGTAAACATAGGTAATAGGCAATAGGCTTCTAACAGTAAACATAGGTAATAGGCTTCTAACAGTAATCATTATAGGTAATAGGTTGTGAGTTGTTATATTCTTAAAAGTTCATCATAGGCTGGAGGAATAAAATATCCATTGTCTCTGTTCAATTCTGGCTTTTGTCTTTTAATGTGAATGGCCTCCATCAAAACTGTCAGTGTGGAATACACACTTCACTCAAAATACTACTTTATATAAAACATTTCTAATTTAAAGCCTTATAGTAAGAATTTCAGATAAACCCCAAAAAAGTAAGACCAGGTTGGCTATTAGACAACCTGCCTCTGTCGTGCCCACCAGACAAGTGGTTTAGCCAGCACTTGAACTTGTTAACATGACACTGTTTATGTACACGTATCTTCAGTACCGGTATATACCTAGCCTCAGATACCAGTACACCTAGCCTCAAATACCAGACCATGTAGCATGTCAGTATTATACCTAAGACATTTACAGAACTGAGACATTCTTTTCAAAGTATTGTGTTGAATCCAATATTTGCCTAGATAATTTCCAAATAAAATTATATAACACACTGTGATAGATAATATTAAGTTGAAATTGGTACCATTGGATTCCTTGCCCCCAAAAACATACATTTAGATACCAGAATCAAGTCAATAGCTGCATTATGTCCAGAGATAATAGCAAATGTAGATTTCAAGTGGCGGCCATTTTGAAATCCAATATGGCGGACATAAAGAGAGAATTTCAAGTGGCCCAATATCTGAAAATGTTCGCAACATATTAATGTACATTTGTGCCAAATTTGGTGCTTGTATCACAAAATGCTCAATTCTTTTGAATATTTGGGCTAAGCGCCCCCACTATAAAAGGTAAAAAAAAAAACAGGAGCCAGAACAAGAAGACACTTGGTTAAATTAATTTTTTTGTTGTTTTTGTAGGTTGTTGTTTTTTTGTGGGGGTGTTTTTTGTTTTTATTTTTTTCCATTCGTGCGTGTTCAGTGGGGAAGGGAGTGCAGATAGTGTCGGTGATGCCGATGTATGCGCGTTGACATTCCATTAAGGGTGATTGTATGTCTATGACATGACATGCTTCATCAGCCCACACGACACCAAGAACACCATATATTGTGGAAGCTCGACGCGGCGTCAAACAATGGTTCAACGAACACCTCAAAGACACAATCGACAAAACGCAGAATCCTCCTCTAGGCGACTACACCTGCAGCAGCCACCCCCATGACACGATTACACCACAATACTTTCGCGTCAACACCCTTCGAACATGCGAAGATGTAGCGGAACTGAAAATTGTCGAGTCCATAGAAATCAACAACCATAAACCTGCCCTCAACAAACACGCACACGCACACACACACACACACACACACACACACACACACACACACACAATGCACACGCATACACACACTTCATTCTGACGTTTGCTCACGCCAGTCCCACACAATCCACCCTGAATGGAATGTTAACGCGCATACATCGTCATCACCGGCACTATCTGCACTCCATTCCCCACTGAACACTCACGCACGAATGTCGACAAGTAGACCAACACAACACCCACACATACACACCACCGACGTTCAACACAAACTGAGCGATCATCCAACGTGGAGTCTACTCTGTCGGCATCGCATTAGTTTCTTATGTCCTTATTGCGTTGACCAATGGATTGTTTTTAATGAGATGCATATTCGCGAAAGGTGCATTTCTTTAGGTGTAGGGCTTGCGAAACCAACTTTGTTTTCATGTCGGTATGTTTCAACACTGATTGCGCCAATGGGTAATATAGTACTTGACCGCGGTGCATCATAGATATCAGATGCTTTTTATGTCACGTGTCTTGTCTGGTGCTTTTTTGTGGGACCAAATCCAGCACAGTTGATAAAAGAGTGATTCTAAATATTTCTCTTCGTGGAGAATGTCGTTAGAATATACAGAGTAAACAGTGGGGGGGGGGGGGGGACGTAATGTAAGAAATAGGATATCATTGATATTTCGAGTGCCACCAAAAACGTTGCTATTTCCGAGTGATTAATCTCGGTAAGATATGACGGAGCAAGACCATGAGCAACAGCCGAGAATCGAAAGGAAAACTGCACAACATGTATTGTGTTAGGCCAGACATGTCTAGTTTTTCGTACCTTTCTCAGCACGGCCTGAACATAATGAAACCAGCATCCCTTCGTGTTGGTGTCATGTCATCTCGCGATCGCCGCGCCTTGCAGCGCACGCTCCCAGTCGGTGATTAGCGTGGCAGGCGCTGGGATTCTGCAGCTACTTGGCCCAGCACTGCGTTGTAGAGCACACGAGTTCTCGACGACATCAGGATGAAAAAGCCCGGCAGCATGCAGCCCGCGACCTCTCAGAATACCACTAGGAGGTGGGCAAAAATGCGAGGCACCACCCTGAAGGTGGCGTCGGCCACGGCACGGCCGCCGGGATGCGCCATGGCGCCCGTCACCACAGCGGGTACCGTGAAGCCGGCGGGATGTGGTATGGCGCCCGTCACCACAGCGGGTACCGTGAAGCCGGCGGGATGTGGTATGGCGCCCGTCACCACAGCGGGTACCGTGAAGCCGGCGGGATGTGGTATGGCGCCTGTCACCACAGCGGGTACCGTGAAGCCGGCGGGATGTGGTATGGCGCCCGTCATCACAGCGGGTACCGTGAAGCCGGCGGGATGTGGTATGGCGCCCGTCACCACAGCGGGTACCGTGAAGCCGGCGGGATGTGGTATGGCGCCCGTCACCACAGCGGGTACCGTGAAGCCGGCGGGATGTGGTATGGCGCCCGTCACCACAGCGGGTACCGTGAAGCCGGCGGGATGTGGTATGGCGCCCGTCACCACAGCGGGTACCGTGAAGCCGGCGGGATGCGCCATGGCGCCCGTCACCACAGCGGGTACCGTGAAGCCGGCGGGATGTGGTATGGCGCCCGTCACCACAGCGGGTACCGTGAAGCCGGCGGGATGTGGTATGGCGCCCGTCACCACAGCGGGTACCGTGAAGCCGGCGGGATGTGGTATGGCGCCCGTCACCACAGCGGGTACCGTGAAGCCGGCGGGATGCGCCATGGCGCCCGTCACCACAGCGGGTACCGTGAAGCCGGCGGGATGTGGTATGGCGCCCGTCACCACAGCGGGTACCGTGAAGCCGGCGGGATGCGCCATGGCGCCCGTCACCACAGCGGGTACCGTGAAGCCGGCGGGATGTGGTATGGCGCCCGTCACCACAGCGGGTACCGTGAAGCCGCCGGGATGCGCCATGGCGCCCGTCACCACAGCGGGTACCGTGAAGCCGGCGGGATGTGGTATGGCGCCCGTCACCACAGCGGGTACCGTGAAGCCGCCGGGATGCGCCATGGCGCCCGTCACCACAGCGGGTACCGTGAAGCCGGCGGGATGTGGTATGGCGCCCGTCACCACAGCGGGTACCGTGAAGCCGCCGGGATGCGCCATGGCGCCCGTCACCACAGCGGGTACCGTGAAGCCGGCGGGATGTGGTATGGCGCCCGTCACCACAGCGGGTACCGTGAAGCCGGCGGGATGCGCCATGGCGCCCGTCACCACAGCGGGTACCGTGAAGCCGGCGGGATGTGGTATGGCGCCCGTCACCACAGCGGGTACCGTGAAGCCGCCGGGATGCGCCATGGCGCCCGTCACCACAGCGGGTACCGTGAAGCCGGCGGCAAACTGAATTGACATCGTGAACACGCCGTAACAAATATGGAATTAAATATAGCATTGCAACCGTTCCTGAACAAGGCTTACCGAACAGCGTAACAAATAACGTTTTGCGTAGATAACATAAGGGATGATTTACAAGCTTCGTTCATTGCAAGTATTGCTTTCTAGCTAATGGCTTCTGAAAAGGGCACAATATGCTGTTGGAGACTGGACAATAAACAATAAACAAATAAACAAGCTGTTTCAATGCAAAAAAGTATTACTGTACCGCTTTATGCGCGCCCAACGAGGTGAGCAAGGACACAACGCTCGACAGAGGCGGCATGCTGTCTACCTTGGGGGTTCCTTGTGGATGCCAGTGCACTATACGTCCGAAGTGAGTATTCATAAGAAACAGGTTTAAACTCTTTCCCTGTTCATCATTTGCCTCGCGGAATTAAAGCTGACTGATGCGCCTGCTTCCCCGCGAGCCACGCGGCAAACAAGTTCAACAACAACCATTCTTTCCCTGTTCATCATTTGCCTCGCGGAATTAAAGCTGACTGTTGCGCCGGCTTCCCCGCGAGCCACGCGGTCGAACACTACCCGGTTCGTGCCTTGGCGGTCGTTGGCGAGGGCGTCTTGGCTGAGTGCGACCGACACGCGCCGCATCTGAACCGAAATGAAGTTTCAGTTAAAGAACCCGAGCATTTGCGACTCGAACACCCCGGCCCAACCCTTACCGTCAGAGCCCAGGTACACGTACCAAGTGAAACATAGTCACGGAACCAAGATGGAAATATACCATCGGCATCCTTAATGCAAACCAATCGATATTGTGCTTGAACACTGATTGAGAATGGTTAGTAATCGTGGACTTGTAATGGTGAGCGAACTATTTGCAATCCCTTCAGACGTCCTTGCGGGATCGCAATACGCCGTGACTTCATTTATCATGCACGTCCACACTTTCTATCATGAGCTATTCTATTTTATAATTTCTCACACACATTTTCAATCTCATAGGCACAGGCCCGAATTTGACTTATTGGCGCTGTATAACCAATGCAGTTGATGCGCCCAAAACCCTAAGAAGTAACTAACTGGCGATAGAAGCCCAATAATCTGAAGCATAGAAGTAGCTTATGGTACTTCTGTGTACCAATATTTATGTGCTGACAGTAGCGCACTGATGTATTTATATATTTATGCACACAAATACAGAAATTATGTGCTTACATGTACAGATTAAAGTGAGTATTATGTTATATTATGCAAGTTGGGTACATGTGGTTTTCGCTATATAGGAACATAATGGCAATAAGGTATCGTTGTATTGCCGAGCTTGTAGCAATCAAAATATCCTAAATATCCCAAGTGTCCTACCATATGGCGTGCCTATTGCATTCGAATTCCGAATAAGCGCCGTTGACAGGGCACACAATTGGACGGAACTGTCATTCCAAGTCCTGGAGCATTAGAAGCATCACTCCATTGATAGCATTAGGGTTCCACCACTGGCGGAGGATTATAACAGAAGCTGGCTGGCGTGATTCTAGGACAAACGCACGGGGGACGAGTGGTCTAGGGGTAAGATGCTAGTCTCACAATTGAAAGGTTGTGGGTTCGAGTCTCACCTGTCGCTACTCTTCGCCCGCGACCAATCGGCGTGAGAGATTGGCGACGCTACATGACTCAACGGTCGACGTGTCGTAAAACCAATAACTAACTAGGACAAACGCACGAATGGACAAATGTACGTATTGCAGATGTACGTAGGCAAATGTACGTAAGCAAATGTACGAATGCGCAAAAGTTCGTATGGCAGATGTACCGTAAAACTTTAGCCATTTTGCAGCTTCAAACTTGAATAACTTTTTTGCTATCCAACATAGAACAATGTCAATGGTGTCAAAAACATTGCTGGTTCGTGAGCTTTGAAAGTTGCCAAGAACCCCCTCCCCCCGAAATGGGAGGGGTCAATTTTAAAAAAAATTGTGGCTGGCTAAAGTTTGGACTGGGTTTCCGATCTTTAGCCACCTTCCACTTTTTCACGTTGGCCAGTGAATAAGACGTCCGGTTCTAACTTTAGCCACCGCGGTAGTTAAAAAAAAACAATTAGAAGGTTCCTAACCATTTTTTAAACCTTCAGAACACGTTTATCACAGCCAAACAGCCACAATGAGCATAGATCAACAGTTGGGCACATGAAAGTTGAAACTTATCTGCACACAAATCAACTCAATCACGCCATCACAAGTATGCCCAGTGACGACTGAACCGCACAGTCACAATAATGCCAGTGCCATTCAGACAGTCGCTGGAAGCGTCTCCGCATCGATGTCGAAGTCGACGGTCCATATCAGTCCCCGGCGGTCGGGTGTGATCTTCTTGACTTGGCGGAGCACCTGATCGCGTTCGATGAGACTGACGTCTTCCGTTGCGGGAAACACAAACGTGAACCTCGGCTGCTTCTTGAGGAATAACACGCTTGGGGGGGGTCTGTGGCGACAACTTGTGCAAGGAACAGCTTTGTCCCCTTCTTCCCCACCAACTTGACGATGACGAAATCTCCCTGGGCGACACGGCTCCAGTTGATCCCCAAGGGCGAACTGTCACATCCCTGCTCCTGGTCGCTTTCGGTCGACCCGTCATCTCTTTGATCCTCCTCTTTCCCTTCCGTCCTCGCTTTCTTCTGTTCGCAACTGCCTTCGTCCTCCTCGGACGGCGACGATTCGGGAAGATCCTCAGCCTCGCTGTCACCAGAATCGGATGAGCTGATGCGCACCGACCTGCCGGGCAGGACGTTCGGTTTCGTCCTGCGGCGACGGGACGGTCCAGCTGTGTTCTTTGAGCCACGGAGAGCTTGGAGATGGTCGACGATAACGGCATCGATTGCGGCGTCGCCGTCATCAGAGCGCTTTTTCGGGAGCTTTTCCAGGACCGGTGTTTTGTCGAGAGGATGAATCCCGCAGATCTTGAATCCCGACTTGAGATTGTCAGTGTTCAGGACGGAGATCAACTCCTTCAGGCGCGCCGGGAACATATTCTTCGGCAGGGTGTCGTACTTTTTCCCAGACGGCGTCGCCTTCCAGTCTCCGATAACCTTCTTCCATTTCTTCTTGAGCGACGAGAAGAAGGCGACGTCAAGTGGTTGTGTTAGGTGTGTCGAGTTCGGTGGGAGACATATGAACCTTACGTTGTTCTCGTTGCACTTTTGGACCACCTTCTCACTGATGTGGCTCGACAAGTTGTCTCCGATGATAGCTTTTGGTACTTGCTTTCGATGTAGATACGGCAGGCAGATGTTCATGAACCAATCTTCAAATGACGTTTCATCAAACCACCCACTCTTTGAAAACGCGTAGCGGGCGCCTCGAGGGCCTCCTGTCGTCCACTCCAGGTACATGTTCTTGGCCTTGTACACGACAAACGGTGGGAGCAGATGGCCGCTGGCAGTTCCTGCAAACATCACACTGGTCGTCACCTTGCTGTGGTTTGCCACGGTTTCAGAGGTAGCGGCTTCCACGACGAACGATACATTTTCGCCTGCCAGGATCATCTGTGAGTCCCGTTTCGTCATAGTTGATCAGATTCTCAGCGGGAACCCCAGCGAGACTGTCGGCGAGCTCGGTAATGTATGCCTCAATTGTTTTGTGATCGACAGCTGCCCGCTTTCGGCTGATGTTTGTCACCATCCGCTTTGTCAGTCCATTCTGTTGGCAGAATGCCTTGACCCATTTGTCTCCCGGCAGATTGTCATACCACCGTTTGCTTGTCACACCAAGCCTGTCGAGGTACTGCTTGGCAAATCGCTTGACATTTGAAGCAATGAGGCTTGTAAAAAAAACTATTCCCGTTCAATTGCTGATGGTAAGCCATTGTTAATGGAGCCACTGTCGACGTTGGGCAGTCTTCAGCGGAATATGAAGAATTAGCCTGATGTGATATTACTCTGTGTACCCTGCGACCGCACTCTGTATCCGGACCACTCGTCGAGGCAGTGCCATACGCCGTACTGCGTTCACAGTGATACCTGACTGAAGTATTGACTGAGCCCCTAGCTATCAGACCCAAAAGTTGAAAGGGCAGCATTCCGATTACGTTATCGGTCCAAACTCCCGCTGTCATGCACGAGCTGGATCTCTGACATGGAGGACATCAGTGGACCAACAACTGGGAAAAGTGAAAAGCAAAATGGAAAGCTCTGTTTGGGAAACACATGTATGCACACCCGTGCTATCATTTTGGTATATGAGGGCAATCTGACTGCACGCTAATACTTTGTTTCTTGTGCTATTTTGCGTGCCCTGCCACACAACACGCTTTGCATGACCTGCTGTGCTATGGGAAACGAGGGCATAATATATATGGCGTGAGCGTAGGTTCTTCGTTGTAGCGTTTCATTCTGGTATAGGTGTATCTGTATCCCTATATGTATCTGTGTATGTATGCATACATGTGTGTATCACTGTGGTGCAGCATGGGACCGAGCACAGCGAAAGCGTGGGTGAGCACTGAAAAACACACCATACGACGGCTGCGCTCAACAGGCTGACGGTGGGTGATCGCATATTGATGACATCCCTTTGGAAGGAATCTTATGAAGGCAATTGTATCCTTCATGGCACAGGCACAGCGTGGCAAGCCACCGTAAATCAGCACACAAGTTGTAGAAGACCAGCGCATTTATTTAACCTTCCCTTCCTCGCATGTTCTGCTTTCCATGAGCTCTCCACATCGCTCGGACCTTTGCCACCTGGCCAGTAATTGGGGAGTTATTGTAAATCATAACTATTTTCCTTAATGTGTTGCATAATGTGTAGGAACCGAGATGCTTGACTCCCAGTGTATCTGGGTGGGTTTGAGTGAATGAAAGCCACTCACCTCTGCATCAAGGTGGATTGGCTCATGACTGTGCCGCTCAATCAGCGCCAGGATGCCTCCTGGGATTTTGGCTGTTGCTGGACAGTGTACTTCTGCATGAGACCTGTAATAGCACCTACAGACAGCATGATAAATTAGTAGTCAGTTATCGCGACAGGAGCATTTCGTACAACGCCCACCGTGAGCCTTTTAGCCGAAGCACATGAGCCACCTCTCAATTTGCGCAGAGAAAGGTTGGGAATGCGATAAGCCCGCAAGCTTCGCCAGTTTCCTAACAATCCGGCTTTCTCGCATGTCTTTTCGCGTCGGCTATCGACCCTTTTTCAGTGGAGCGAAATGTGAATGTCGCCCCGTTTGGTGTGCGAATTCGAAGGCTTTTGCGAGAACGTCTGGTTAAACTTCGAGGAATTTGTAGAGTCCAGGACATGGAGACCCCTCCATGGAAGTTGATCGCACCGGAGGTGGATGTAACTCTCACGAAAATAAGAAAATCCGATGTCCCTCCAGCAGAATTTCGCGCACTGGCTCTCCAACGTATTAAAAGCATACCAAGAATGGGTGGCAACATATACTGACGGCTGTCGAACAGAGGACGGTGTGGGCAGCGCTTTTGTTTGCGGATCTGTCACCCGCTCATTTTATCTCCCGACGTATGCATCGGTGTACTCGTCGGAACTTGGCGCCATTACGAAAGCTCTGTGTAATATCGAGGTGTCGGATGGTGATCGAAATGCTATATTCACCGATTCTTTTAGTAGTCTTATGGCCCTGAAGACGTTTTATCCCTCAAACCCACTTTTGCGGGATATTCTGAGCCGTCTCATCATTCTGCAACGCTTAGGACGACGGGTGATTATATGTTGGCCTCCTAGCCACGTTGGTATTTCCGGAAACGAGTTGGCGGATGCTGCGGCGAAACAAGCAGCGAATGCACCGTGCACTCTATCACCGCCACTCCCTGCCACGGACCATTATCGAGAGGTTTCCATGTTCCTCCTAGACAAGTGGCAAGCAGTGTGGGACGCGACGGCGACAAACAAACTACGAACCGTCAAGCAACGTCGGAGACCATGGGGCTCGTCATGTCGTAAACATAGACAAGAAGAGGTTACACTCTGCCGCCTCCGCATAGGGCATACTTATGCCACCTACGGTTATTTGTTGTGTGATGGCGACAAACCTTTGTGCTCAAAATGTCGTGCACCATTAACAGTTCGCCATGTTCTAATCTCGTGTCCTCGTTACACTGACGAGCGTGGACGCCATTTTGGGTCTGACCAGGTGGCTTCCCTTAACGATATTCTATCCGATAACTCGTACATTGTCCAGTCGGGGCGATTGATGGATTTCTTGTTTAAAGTGTCGTTCACAGCAATATATACCCCTCGCTGATATACAGTGCATGCAAGTTATGTGACACAATAGGGCCAGATAGAGTGCTATGCACTACGTGAATCCTGATGCCACGCTGAAACGCGCTCTGATAACACCGTGAGTTATGGGCGCAAAATGGCCTCAATAGTCGAGGCGCCCTAAAACCCAAATAACTGACTAAATGAACATTTACGGTCGGGTCTCCACTACGAACCACTGCCGTTCCACAGCAAACGGTCCATCGTCTTCCATGACTCTGACGCCTGTAGGTGATGCTCGATGAAGCTCGTGAAGCTCTTGGTGCATCGTGTGTCTATGGCTTCTTTGTCTTTGATAGCTTTGGTTCTTGCCGGTACGGTGGTTTGTTGTAATGACGACTGGCATGCCTTTCATGATCTCGGGATCGCCGTATTTCACAGCGACCTGCTGGTCCTCTCCGCCAAGTAGTTAGATTTATACATTTTGATTTCACCACGGACCATTTAGAAATTCACTAGAAGGCTCCAAAATATCTATGGGTATCGATGTCGCATGGTATGGGCGCCAAATCAGTCCAAAGTGAGTCGATTTTAGCCAGCTGAACCCCGCCTCTAAGGAGGGCCGACACTGATTGAGAAAAGGGTGCAATCGAGCGGCCTGGAGGATGCCACTTCCCATTCACAGGAGCGCCGTCTTCAACTCCTATAGTCACCATCATGTCCGAAGGGGACATCTCCCAGTGCCCCTAAGCCCAAGGTAGGCAGGGTCGGATTCAGACATTTTCAAAATCCAACATCAGTCATATTCCCGTCATGAAACATTGGTCATGTTCCAAGTCCCGTGCCATTCTGGTATTCGGATAACAGTACCATACCGTTCTGCCAACTAATCTGTAATATCGTTCCATGTACATGCCATACAGTTAAACGCATTACACCATGTACTATACGAGATCTTCCGTAGATCCGTAGGACCACCGTCTATTATCGGTCAATCCTATTTTGCATAAGCAGAACGCTTGCGCTTAGAGCGTTTCATCAAAGAAGCGACTGCCCTTGACAATACAGTATCAAATATTGGATACATGCATGTCAGCAGGTGTGTACGTACCTGGAGACGAGCTACCTTTCTTAATCACACAATAAGCACGAAACGAAAAGGAAATCCACGTGCACCTAGCCCCAAAGCGGTCAACTTTTCAAATACATCAACTTTTCAAATCAAGCACGTGAAGTTTCTGCTGCGTTTGCAGCACTATATCAATTGCCAGGAAACTGCTAGACTTGGAATATTCTGCTATATGATTTTATAATCCGCCAGATGTCCACTACATTCTAGTAGAATATCACATTTTCTAGCGGAAGACGTCACCAAGGCAAAGAGATACTACATCTGAGAATCTACTAAACTTGAATGTACCCGTTCTTTAATACACTCTATGCCATGCCATCCGTGACGACCTTGACGAAGACTTTGAAGTGCCTGTACATCTGAAACAAACATTACACATAGTCGACGTGAAACAAACATTACCGGGTCGACGTGCAGTCGTCGACCCGGTCGTCGAATAGTGCCAGTAGCACGAGATGCTCCGAAAACGACCACAGATGGCGGGAGAACGCGTCTATCGCCGCCTTCCGCACTTCGGAATCTGGGTACTCGTGTAGAAAGCGCGAGAAGTTGCAGGTCGTTGAGGGGCGCTTTCTCTGGCATTGCGGCCTCGTGCCAGTAGCGCGCGTACACCAGCGAAACGAAGAGGCTGACCTTCGTCAGTCCAGTTGTCTGCTTCTTCGTCAGCTTGGTCTGCCCCCTGAAGAGGAACATCTTCAGTGAGTATGTGGCCTTCGCCATCCATCTGGCGTTATGCATAGCGCCTGGAGCCCTGAAGCTCACGTCAGTGTCAGAGGATCCACCTAGGAAAAGGTGGCTTAGCTGGAGAAGCTCATCATAATCTTCTCTCGTACTCTTATGCTTCATCGCTTCCGCGAAGAAGGGCAGCATCTGCTGTCGGAGGCCTTCCATCATGCCAACAAAGAGCTCGTCGTCTGCTGGCTGAAAGTTACATTGATCGATGACGGCCCAGTCCTCCTGGAACTGCTTGAACAGCTTCATCTCAGGGCCCGATGTCGGCCCCAGGCAGGCGGCGCACACAGCAGACAACATCACCTCGAACACGTGGTGACGACAGCCAATGCAAATCATATCTCTATCCAACGCCTTTTCGAGGAGCGGGCCAGCACCCGCCTTCAGTCCGGTGTTTGCACTTGCGGTGTCGATGACCATGCCCTGGACCATTGGTTTCAGCCGCCAGTCCTCCAGCGCGCAGAGACAGACATCACACTGCTGCTGTCCTGTGCCGCGACCGATCTTCGGGACAGCTAGCAGCTGTTCCGGCTTACCACCCGTCACAAGGATGGCTACCCGATCAATCTTCTTGCTGCTGCCGTCGATATCTGGCAGCAATTTGCTGTCCCAGTGGAGGAGTAGCGGGCCATCCGGAGTGAAACATTCCTGCTCAGCTGCAGCCTCTTCTTCCCTGGTGGCAATCCGGGCACGTCGGATCGTGCTCCTAGAGAGCGCCACGTCATCCAGGTCGTAGCCGAGTGCCTGTGTAACAGCGCCAACAACGAACATAGCTCCACGGTCTGCCAGGTTCACTCGGTCCAGCGAGGCAGCCACAGCTTTCGTTACTACGGTCCGCATCTTCGAATCTGACCTCGTCTCCATACCTTTGGTCCTCCACGCTGATGTAGAAGGAGGTTGGAAGACGTCATCCTTTCCGGCATCATCGTCATCAGTCTCGTCAGATGACGCACTTCCTTTGTCCTCAGTGATGACAGAGGTGGAGGGAACGACAAGGTTAGTCTCTCTGACATTCTCCGCACATGTTGCCTTGTGCGCGGCCTCTCGCTCAATCTTAGTGCGCTTACGGTTCTCCACTTCCGCCAGACACTTGTCCATCCCAGACATACTGGGTCTTGCTGCTGCATGCTGAGGAACTGCTTGTCCTCTTCATTGGACATGGTAGTCACAGCATCCTTCTGCGACACGTCGAAGAGGTCGTCGAGATCGCTCTTGAACAGCATAATCTTGGACTTGCTACTGTCGCCCCCAAATAACCGGCGCTTTCTCAAGTCGCGATAGTCCTCAAAGAGCTTGCGAAGCTTGCGCATGCAGTTATCCTTACGCTGCGCAGGAATGCGAGCTTTCTCCCAGATTGCCAGAGTGGCGTCGATTGTGAGCGCTGCGCTGTCCATGACTGTGTGCTTCATCTCTTGGTGGTGATATATGAAATTTTTAAGCACAGCTCCGTTTGTTGGGAGCCCTGATACCAATATTTCTTTCTCAGTCTGCCCGATCAGCCAAACTGACGGAGACCTTCTTGTTTTAGCAGGCGCCATGATACCAGCCATGCAAACCCAATGCAGGCACAACCCACGCAATACGAATTGCAGACTGCCGATACCACAGACTATCTGCAACAAAGAAGTGTGGGTATTATCACAGCACAGCAGACACTTTTGCTTATTGTTCTCTCGGTTATAAATATAACGGTATGGTACAAATGAGATTGGGGTCTTATTGGCAGAGATAACACCAATCCACCACGGACATTATTGGTTAGAAAGAATGCTATGAAGCGAGGAGAAACGATGAAAGACAGGACTTCGTAGTTCGTACGTAGTCCAGCGCTGGGAAGCGTGGTACCAAAGTCGCAAACAGTTGCGACCTTAAGATTTGTTCTGATTAACCTATAATTGGGCACAAATAGTCAGCTAGATGAGTAGAACAGGGACAGCCTTGAGGAGCACCACATTTCCAACATTTTGGAATCACCATGCATGCGTGGACTAATCTACTGAGCAGTCTTTTGGCTTTGCGCAGTTTTAACCAGCAACATTTCATTGTACGAGACATTTTATCGCAACTTACTTTGATACATCACATGGGAAAGCATGTAACACTTTGCTGGATCCCAGAACATGTCGGAATACGTGCAAACGAGCTGGTCGATCAGGCTGCAAAGCGTGCAGCACAAGCGCCAACTAGACGCGTGCTCCCACTTCCAGCCAGTGACCACTACCCAATCATCTCATCATTTATTATTGGACAATGGCAGGGCAGATGGGATCAAGTGGAATTCAACAAATTAAAGCAAATCAAACCACACCTAGCGCTGTGGCCCTAGTCCTTCAGCCAAACGAGAAGGGACGAGGTGGCCATCTGTCGACTCAGAATTGGACACACCCTAGCCACTCATAGGTATTTATTGTGCGGGGAAGAAAGGCCGAAATGTGTGAGGTGTAATGCCGCGATGACTGTGCACCATGTGCTGGTGGCGTGCGCAGCATATACGGAAGAACGTAGGCGTCACTTCGGATATGATGCTAATACTCTGAAGTTGGACGACTTATTGGGAAATGATTCCCGATTTATACAAAACAGAGCAGTTTTGTGCTTCCTAGTGGAGATAGGATTTGAAGTAATATACACACCTTCCTAGTATGTTCTATTAAGCGCTCTTCTATGTGACGGTGATTAAGCAAGCTTGTTATGGGTGCAATATAACCTACTGTGGTTGCCGCACCCTAAAACCCCAATAATCATCTTGTTTGCCCACCGTACGCTTGCGCTGTTCTGTGGCGGACGTGGCAACGTACTACCTCCTTTCTGCGTGAAGTTGCGAGAGCTGGCAGAGGGGAGCGGTATCCAAATGCGCAGCATTGGAAGGATTGAGCCGCTGCCCGTTCCCCCATGGGAACTGATTCAGCCTACGGTGGACACGACACTGTCGGACACACGTAAGGATGAGATTACCCCGAAATGTTTCGAATGAAGGCTCTTGAACACGTTCACGCCTGTTACTCATGCACTCTCACCTACACCGACGGTTCGAAGACTGATGATGGCGTGGCGTGTGCCTTTGTGAGTGGTGCCACGATCCGATCGTTCACCCTGCCTCCTCACGCAACCGTTTACACGGCTGAGCTTCTGGCCATCACGAAGGCCATGTGTTTCATCGAGATAAGGAAAGACGTCGATCACGTGATACTCTCGGATTATCTGAGTAGCCTTCTAGCGCTGAAACATTTTTATCCTCATGACCCTGCCGTGCAGGATGTGTTATTGCGTATAACCATGCTTAAGCGAGCCGGGAAAAATGTAACCCTCTGCTGGATACCAAGCCATGTTGGAATACGGGGGAATGAGCTGGCTGACCAAGCAGCAAAACGTGCTGCGCGGAGACAGTACTCCCATTCGCTTCCTCTTCCCGCGACACACTTCAGCCAGACAATAAATACATTCTTCCAGGACAAGTGGCAACAATTTTGGGACTCGACCGGCGGAAACAATTTAAGAGCCATCAAGCCAACTCTTGGGTGTTGGGAATCATCATCTAGAGCTTCCCCGAAGGAGGAGGTGGTTTTCGCCAGGATGAGAATAGGCCACACATATGCTACCCACGGTCACCTGCTGCGAAACGAGGACAGGCCGACGTGTACTCGCTGTGATAGCCCACTGACAGTGAAGCACGTTCTTCTGGTGTGCCCCCTATTCTCAGCGCAACGACGACGATTCTTTGGACGAGAGTTTTCCGCGCTGACGATGGCGGGTCTTCTGGGTGATGGGTCACGCGTGATTCATACTGGACGGTTGTTCGACTTTCTCTCGCAAGTGCGGTTTGATGTTGTTTATCCAGGGAGATCGTAGATACTTCGTATTTCACAATGCATTTTACCCCATGACGTGCCATTCTGACTGATTTCCGCTTGCTTTCACTGTTTGATGATGCGACTTCCATTTCACCGTTTGCCTGACGATGTTGCTTGCATTCCACTGTTTCACTGACGATGTTATGGGCGCTGAATGACCGACGCAGTCGATGCGCCCCTAAACTCCAATAACTAACTAACTAACATCTAATATCTGACTCACATGAGATGATCCGGGTCGAGATTCAGAAGATGGACCGGGTGCAGCCTCGACACTAGATGGGCCAGGTCCTGTCTCAGCAGAAGATGGGTCAGGCCGAGCGTAAACACGAGAACGGCCTGGTCTGGACTCAGCAGAAGACGGGTCAGGTATGGGCTCAGCAGGAGATAGGTCGGACAAAGTCTCATCCGTGAGACTGGTTGAAGGTGCCCTGGCATCTTCTGTTGGATCACACTGGATCATAGGACCCTGTGTCTCAGGTCCACCTTCTACGAGGTCTGGCTCCGCGGGGTCCACCATGCTATGTTCAGGCTCCGGTTCATCAGTCAAAAAGGCTGCGGCATAGTCCTCATCGGTGAACTTCTTGTCGTCAAATGGCCAGATTCCACTTGCGTGAAAACCCCCAACGATCTTCTCTGCCGTGGCACACTTTAGGTACGCCGTTGAGAAGATTTGACTCAGTTCGTACTCGGATATCCTTCTGCCTGGGTGTGCCCTCATCCAGTTGTCCGCTGCCACGCTGTATGCTGCTTTGAGGGGCTTGAACCACGATACGTCGAGAGTTTGGAGCTTGTGGGTCGAGTGAGGAGGAAGTGTGATAAGGTCAACTCCGTGGTCTCCTGCCAGGTCCACTGCGGCGATGGTCTTGTGGCTGAAATGCCCGTCCAAGATGAGCAGATGCCTGTGCTGTTTTGATGGCCGCACGGTCGAAATGAAAAGGTAAAGCCACTTGATAAAACACTCTTCGTCCGTCCATCCCGATTTGGTACACATGCCGATGGCTCCTGGTGGCGCACCATTCATGAGTGACTCGTTCATGCGAATTCGTGGAAATATCATCGCCGGCGGTACAAACTGTCCTACAGGACGAAGAAGCCCTGTACAAGGGGAGCGGTTGAACTTGGGAGCGGTTGAACCCAATCGCGCGCGCCAGGCTCGTTGGCTCCGGCTTTCTGATACCCAAGTCAGGGTGGCGTTTCAGGAAACCCCGAAGCCACTCTTTCCCTGTCATCTGTGTGTACTTGGAGAAGCGGTGAGGGATGCCAAGTTTCTCCGCGAGTCCAAAATCAATTCTGCGAGTGTCGATCGTGCTCGATACTGAGATTCGTTTGGCTTTTGCGAACAAGAAACATCTAGGAGCAGTGTTTTTCGACATTGAAAGTGCTTTTGATACCGCCTGGAGACATGGGATCTTGCAGAAGCTCCATCAGTGTGGAATCCGTGGATCTCTGGGTGTGTTTGTAAAAAACTTTATGACTGACCGACAATTTTGTGTGCGAGTGGGCGATCAGACGTCGGATTGGCTCCAGCAGGTTGAGGGAGTCCCTCAAGGCAGTGTACTGAGCACTTCCCTCTTCTCGCTTCTTATAAATGACATTGCCAACTCACTTCCCTCGTCAATCGGAAGATCTCTCTTCGCTGACGATTTTGCGATCTGGTCTTGCAGCTCGTCAACTCCTCTCATGGAACGACAGCTGCAACTTACAATTTCTCGACTCGAAAAATGGGGACATCAGAATGGTCTCAGGTTTTCCATAGCAAAAACGGTAGCAATTAATTTCTGCCGACGCCGAGGTAATTGTCCGGACATGACTCTGAAGCTGTACGGACAAGACGTTCCGTCAGTACAAATGGCTCGTTTTCTTGGAGTGCAGTTTGACCACCGTCTTTCATACAGAGATCATATAAAAGCGCTCCGTGACAAGTGTTTTAAAGCAATGGCAATATTGAAGTGTGTCTCCCGTATGTCATACGGTGCTGACAGAAAGATTTTGCACCTGCTCTACCGTAATCTCATTCGTTCTAAGCTTGACTATGCATGTTTTATATACGACGGGGCGTGTACCACCACTAAGCGAATGTTAGACCCAGTGCACCACGCTGCGGTGAGAATAATTACTGGAGCATTTCGTACATCCCCAACGGCCAGCGTGCTAGCGGATGCTCACGAACCGCCATTATCCATGAGGCGTGAAATGCTCGGTCTCCGATACGCGTGCAAAATACGACAGTTTCCGACACACCCAACATATCCAGCGGTGTTCTCCCGTCACATGCATGCGGTCCTTTGTGACCACATTAGGAGAGGAACGTCTTACTGTGTTAGAATGAGGACGCTCCTTAGACAAATGAGACTTCGAATGCGTGGAATTAGGCAGTATGAACAAATAACTACTCCCCCGTGGGAACTGGTCTCCCCCTTCATTGACATTTCCCTCGCTGTCGAGAGAAAACAAGATGTGACAAAAGAGGAACTACTATCACGTACCTTAGAGCATATTTCTTCAACATATCATGGTTACATCGTTGCATACACAGTAGGGTGTATCATCCGGAAAAACTCGATGTGTTACTATGATATTATTGGTCCCTGTCATGTCTGGAGCCAGAAAATGTAATTTAAAAAAAATCTGGATAAAAAACCCAGCCTGCGCCGAGCGTGGCAAGTTTGATCCCTTACAGTGACGTCCGGCGTTGAAGTCTCCTCGTTAGTTACGCGCACACTAACACCAGGCGGCGGCTCGAGCCGCGCCGCCGCGCCCAAGGGCAGGTGTGTTTTAGCGTCTGTTAACCAGTGGTGGATCCAGAAGGGGGGCCATGGGACCATGTCCCCTCCCTTGGGCCCTGAAAAAGGGGACCTTGGGCTCCGAAAAATGGTCCCTTGGGCTTCGAAAAAATGGGCCCATTTTGTCCCCAGGGGCCTTTCTTGGCTCCAAAAGAGCCATTTTTACTCAAAATATTGTAGAAATTCACTAATTTTGAAGGGGGCCCTTCTAAGTTACAGGGGGCCCAACAACCAAAGGGGGGCCCAAAAGTCTTTCGCTCCCTACTTGAGCAAATCCGGATCCGCCACTGCTGTTAACACGACACCCCAGAACGAATTTCTGCTATTCAACGACAGACATACCGTTTATTTATACATCTTCAGCCAGAGATTTCACGAAAGATTGTTTGCTGTGGATGCTTGGCAGCTGCCGGCGGTGCGCGAGCCGGCTGCTGATCCAGCCATGCCTGCGTTCCTCGCCCATCACCGCGCCGGCTGCCTCGGTCACCACCTTCACCGCCCGCTCCACCGCCACAGTGTGGACGGGGAAGGAGGCGACTTGGAGTGGCTGGCTGCAGATGCCCTGTAGCTCGACGTCCGTGAGGTCGGTTGTCAGCGGCGGCTCGGTGATCAGCTCCTTCTCCCAGTCAAGCAGCTCCGTGTAGTGGGTGGCGGCGAAGTTGATGGTCGGCAGCTTGAACGGTCTGACTCCCTCTTGCGGTTGCTGCCGACACCGTTGGATCACACCCACGGCCCGGGCGCGCACCGCAGCGTCAGAGTCCGCCACCATCGCCAGCAGAACAGCCTCCGGATGTACCCAGTAGGCGTTCCGCTGCATCACTGGCCTGATAATGTCCTGCAGCCGAGTGGGCAGCATCCGTCGGAGCTCCACGCTCCGCATGCTGTTCAAGGTGCCGCTAGTGCAGGTGCTGTTGGCCCTGATGTAGAACCACATAGTGATGTAATGACCCATCAGGAATGCGACCAGCTGGGTCAACTCGGCCGTCGGTGACGCTGACCCGATGTAGACGCGCAGCAGTCGCGCGGCCAGTGTGAGCCACCTGCGATAGCCGCCAAGGCAGCGTTAGACAAGCTATATAAAATTTATAATAAAAAAACGTAGGCAAACGGACAGAAAACTAATGTTGATGTAGAATGACAAATGAACATTGGCTCATTGGGCCACTCTTGTCTTATAAAGACACTTCTCATCTAAAATTGTAGTATCAAATATTATAAAGCTAATATACTTGAGAACTGAAATAATTGGGACATGACCCCACCACCTTCCCCGTTCCATTGACATGAATTGACTAGCGCGCTTAAGTGTCTGAATTTCAGTTTAGACACTTTCGGTTGTTGACAACGGCTCGTACGTACCTGGCGTGATTAACAGGTCCGATCTGGCGATGCGCGTCGCTGCCGTCCAGAAGTTTGCCGGCATCCACCCCTCTGGCGAGTCGGTAGAGAAGCTGCTGGTCCGTGCTGAGGTCAGCCACCAGCTGGTCCGGGAGGTCTGGCAGTGGCCCCGCCACAGCGCGGAACGACGCCACTTCTAGGCGGTGGACGTCGCCACTGGCGGCCCGACCCAGCGGTCCCGAGAAGGACTTGGGCCCGGTGGTTGAGCCGTCCAGTTCGGTGAACACCGCCCGCAGGAGCAGCTCATTCGCGTGGAGCTGGCAGACGAACCAGTGGACGGCACGAGGCGAGTCTTGGCTCAGCTCAAAGAGCCGGCACGCGCCGCCATCCCTGCCGGTGTTAACGGCGGTGCCGTCGCAGCCGAGCACTCTGACGTCGGCGGCGTTGTCAATGGCGATGTCAGTCAGTTTCCTCACTTGGTGGATGGCTCGTCCACTTTCCGGAGTGAAGTGTGTGAGGTACTTTGAGCCAGGCTCCACCACCACCGCCACATGTTCTTCTTTCATTGTGGTCGATTTGCCGGTGAATGTTTCGTCTTTGCGGCCATCAAAATATAGTGCTTTTATGTCGCCGTGCTGCTCGGCGCTCGCCGAGGCCGCCATATTTCTCACACGCTCCCTTTCCCGGTACATTTTCATGGGGTCTACTATCAATTTTGTGCTGGTTTCCGAAATCCGCCCGATGTCTTGTTGGAAGCCGTTTATAATGGCGCACACAGCGCGGTTGGAGACGCCGCAACGGTCGGCGGCCAGAGCCGTGTTGGTGAGCCTTTCAAAATTTCGCTCGCCGGTCTCGGGTTGGGTATCGTCCTCCTCATTCCACTCCATATCAGAGCCGCCAGTGTCAGCTGGGTCAGCGCTGCTGGTGGCCGATGAGCTGCCTGCCTCGGGGTTTTGAAGGCCAGACGGCCCGGGCTCGCTGTCGGAGGCTCTCGGTGACAGCGTATCCAGATCATGCTGTTGCAGCCGTTGGCGTCTGCGGTCGGCGGCGACCTGCCGTAGTCTCATCTCCTGACGGTCCGGCATGCCAAGGAAAATTTTCCGGGAGCCCCTCTGATCGCGCAAGAATTTCACTTCAATCTGTGGCACCCGGTTTTCGTAGGGACACTTGCAAGAGCGTTCACTTCGGCACTTGCACATAGCAATGTCGAATAGTTTTTCGAAATACTTTTCGTTTTTCTTCGACTTTACGTTTTTCACATTCCGATTTTGCGTTCTTGTTTTGTTCAGTGCCTGGAATTTTTTGTAACAATCCGCGACTTTTCGATAAACTGCCGAATCTTTAGTAACAGGAATACCCTCGCTGCTCCACATGGCGATGACCATCTCGGCGACTGGCTTAAAAATGGTGCTCATCTCCCTTTGAAATTTTCCAGGCACGGAGTGCATGAGCCTGATGCAGTTGACAACATCTTTATTGGTGGGCAACTGATTTTCGGGCAGGTTCTTGGGCGTCCCGAGAGAGAAGTGCTTGGTCTTACTGCGAAGAGACATTTCCGTTGTGATGTTGGCCTGTGAAGGAAAGAGGCAAAATGTTAATGCGAGTGCTGATCGGCTGCGAGTGGAAAATTAAATCTTAAGAAAGGTGGCATGTGTGTGAGTTTCCGAAAAGCTTTTCTACACGTGACCAAATTCCCAATTCCGGGACAAAAGTCAGGTAAAATTGAGGACATGACATTTGCTTTGTTCAATGATTTACCAAGGTTAAAGTTAATATGAACTTCAATCTCCTTAGCATTCGTAGGATATTAGCTTTACAATGTTATGACACTGAAAAGGTTCTGGGGGGGGGGGTGTTCGCGCACCCTTAACCATAACGTAGGCCCTCCCGTTTTACTGACATGACCTGCGGTGAGATGCTAGGGAAATGGATGCCGCTGCTTGACGCCTCAGTAGTCGGACACACACTGAACGAGGGACGAAAATATCGAAACGCCAAGGGTAATCCAGCCGAGAAAAGACCCGAGGGTTCAGGCGGCGCTGCGCCGGTCCACTGAGCAAACAAACAGGGCGCGAGCGCTACCGGCCGAGGGAAGGCCCTCTATTTGCATAACCTCTTCCTACGGGCAGGGGTACCCCATCAGCCGCCTCCCACAGGTCCGGTAGCTTCCATGTGCGATGCAAAACGAATTGTGCAAAACGAACGAAGATATATAAATCAAAGGTATGTCTGTCGTTAAATAGGAGAAATTCGTTCTGGGGTGTCGCGTTAACAGCAGTGGCGGATCCGGGATTTGCGCAAGTAGGGAGCGAAAGCCTTTTGGGCCCCTCCTTTGGTTTTTGGGCCCCCTGTAACTTAGAAGGGCCCCTTCAAAATTAGTGAATTTCCTCAATATATTGAGTAAAAATGGCTCTTTTGGAGCCAAGAAAGCCCCCTGGGGACAAAATGGGCCCATTTTTTCGAAGCCCAAGGGACCATTTTTCGGAGCCCAAGGTCCCCTTTTTCAGGGCCCAAGGGAAGGGACATGGTCCCATGGCCCCCCTTCTGGATCCACCACTGGTTAACAGACGCTAAAACACACCTGTCCTTGGGCGCGGCGGCGCGGCTCGAGCCGCCGCCTGGTGTTAGTGTGCGCGTAACTAACGAGGAGACTTCAACGCCGGGCGTCACTGTAAGGGGTCAAACTTGCCACGCTCGGCGCAGGCTGGGTTTTTTATCCAGATTTTTTAAAATGGTATTTTCTGAGTCTAGACATGCCAGGGACCAATAAATTCATAGTAACACAGCACATAAAAATAAACAGTTATTCGACAATACACCATAATACACAGACGGTTCAAAGACAGACACAGGCGTGGGTAGTGCTTTCGTGAGGGGATTGACCACAAGATCTTTTTCCCTGCCGCCACACGCCACGGTCTTTACTGCCGAGTTGATAGCCATCAGCAAAACCCTTTCATACATCGAAGTCGACGACGAGGAAACTCATGTTATTTTGACTGATTCTCTGAGCAGCCTTTTGGCCTTGCGTAGTTTTAACCAGCAACATGTCATTGTACGAGACATTTTATCGCAACTTACTTCGATACAAAACATGGGAAAACAAGTAACACTTTGCTGGATCCCAGCACATGTCGGAATACGTGGTAACGAGCTGGCCGATCAGGCTGCAAGGCGAGCAGCACAAGCACCAAATAGACGCGTGCTCCCACTTCCAGCCAGTGACCACTACCCAATTATCTCAACATTTATTCTCGGACAGTGGCAGGGCAGATGGGACCAAATGGAGTTTAACAAATTGAAGCAAATCAAACCACATCTAGCGCTGTGGCCCTCGTCCTTCAGCCAAACTAGAAGGGACGAGGTGGCCATCTGTCGACTCAGAATTGGCCACACGCTAGCCACACATAGATATTTATTGTGTGGGCAAGAAAGGCCGAAATGTATGAGGTGTAATGCCGCGCTAACCGTGCACCATTTGCTGGTGGCGTGTCCAGCATATACGGAAGAACGTAGACGTCACTTCGGATATGATGCTAGTACTTTGAAGTTGGACGACTTGTTGGGAGACGATTCCCGATTTATACACAACAGAGCGGTTTTGAGCTTCCTTGCAGATATAGGATTTGAAGTAATATACACACCTTCCTAGCTGATAATTAGCTTCCATGGATATGCTCTGTTAAGCGCTCTTCATATGTGGCAATCTGATGTATAATTAAGCAAGTTTGTTATGGGTGCAATATAACCCACTGGGGTTGACGCACCCTAAAACCCCAATAATCAATCAGTTAGGCCAAACAGGCACTTTTCCATGTCCCGAATCTTTTCAACGAGAATATCTTCTTGTTCCGCACTGAATTCGCAGTGAAATCTTCCCAGTTCAACTTTTCCAGGCATTCTTACTTTCCCGTCTCGGTGATTCATCAGCGTTTTCGGCGGCACGCCCCAGCGTTTTGCCGTACTTCGAACCGATCGTCCACTGCGGATGTCCTCGCGTGCCTTCCTGAGATTTGCTTGCCCATATTGACCCCTCTTGCTTGTACTTTTTCTCGGCATATTCTGAAATAGGCATGCCAGGATTAGGAAAGCGGGAATCAGGGATTTAGGAAGTCAGTTATCAAGGTCAGCATTGAATTTGAAAATACCTATTGTTGAGATTTTAAAAGTCTTGTTTCGCTGTTAAATATTTAGGGAGGCAGATACATATATGCCCCTATACATATTCTGGGATCAGGTGACCATAATTCAGGTAAGACGCCCCTGGTTGCGTATAACACGCCTAGCGGGGCATGTCTTACATGTCCCCATGTCTTACACGACATGGGGACGTGGCTTCCTGCAGAATGGCAACATTATTTTTGCGCGCGGATTTCTGAAGTTTGACAATTGTGGCGCATTGTGTCATGATGTTTTATCGCAGAAAACAGACGAGTTTAACTAAAAATACTTACAAAATTACTCCCACATATTTAGTTAAGCATGTACATTGCCGTAAATAGCCCGCTACGATCTAAGAAAACCGGCAAATATATGAAAACTCACCTAAAACGCAGAGCAACCGTTCCTGGCTCGCGAAACTTTAGTCGGCAGCAGAAGAAAGGATGTTCTGCTACGAAATTACTGCTACCAAACAATCGGATGAAGGATTTCTTTTTTAGAGGCCATGGGCGTTTTACCTACCCTGGGTCTTTTACACCGGTCTCCCCTACAGTTTGTTAATTCGAAATACCTCAATTTGTTGTGCACAATGTTTAGTTTTCTCAGACGGATTGCCTCTGCTTTTCCTTTGTTGTATTCCGCTTGGAGACGCATTGAACAATTCAGACCATATGGCGTCACCTGCTTCTCACCTTGGAATGAAAGGGGTCACCGCGGGGAATCGAACACTGCACCTCGGGTTTTCCAGAACCCCCGACGAGGCACCACCTTTCCGTGGTGGGGGGGATTGCGTGCCCCAATGACCCGGCGACCATCTTACCGGCGAGGGGTGAGACTAAGAGTGCCTCACTCGTCCTTCCATCCATACGCACCCATTCCAATGCCCATCTCATCTCAACATCCATGTCTTTCACCTGGCCCTGCAACACCAACTCCCCCTATCATGAGCAGGTAGGACAACTTCCCCGGTCCTGCCCTCCAGCTCAGTTTTATCGGGGTAGCCGCGCCCCCTCGGCCCGTCCCTCGGGGTTGACGGAGTCCTGGAGGTTGAGGTCCCCCGTCGCACGGTGCTGGTTGTGACGGGGGACCAACACACCTCTTTGGTCCCGATATTCCGGAGGGGCGGGCGGACCCGTGGGGCCTCACGCGGGCCAAGTGGCTGGTCGCCTCGGGCCGGGGCCTGGGGTTCTTCTCAGTGCCTGCCGGCTCGGCCGGCTGGGGTCAAGGGGTAGGCGGCGCTGGATCCCGGTCGGGGTGGTGAGTCTCTCTCTCCTGGCCAGGCGAAGGTGCCGCCTGCCCCGTATAACTCCTCGGGCGCCTGGCGTCCTCCCGTCCGCGGGGCCCAGGCGCAGGGGTAAAAAAACCATCAAGTTGGTCGCCGACCAAACCGAAGCAATCGTGCGTGGTGTCCTACCCAAAAAGAGTACAAGGAGGTAAATG
Source organism: Ashinkailepas kermadecensis (assembly GCA_034440615.1). Classification (NCBI taxonomy): domain Eukaryota; kingdom Metazoa; phylum Arthropoda; class Thecostraca; family Neolepadidae; genus Ashinkailepas; species Ashinkailepas kermadecensis. The sequence goes on along the minus strand of JAOTOM010004681.1, from coordinate 242,517 downwards.
AGCAATATGAGCATGTGGCACTTTGCCTTCGAATAAAAATTCGTTGCTGCTCTTTGGTTGCCCTGCAACCATGAAGGACCGTACACACGAAAGATAAACCATGCATTAATTCAGACCAATATACCCGGCCCACTAGCAGTTAAAAAAACACGTTAAATTGATTATGACAAAGAGCCTTCGCCAGGCCCCATCTTATCGACTATAACAAAAACTAGCAACATATGGAATGTCGTGCCCAGCTAAATCCGCTCGGTCATTCTGGCTCCAGTTTATTGTTGTATATGGAATGTCGTGCCCAACTAAATCCGTTCGGTCATTCTGGCTCCAGTTTATTGTTGTATATGGAATGTCGTGCCCAGCTAAATACGATCGGTCATTCTGGCTCCAGTTTATTGTTGTACACGTTAAGAAATTGTTGTGCACATGACTCGCCACCCTAGTTATAACAAGTTGCCTTTTTGCCCCTCCACACATGAAAGAGACGAATACGGACTGAATGTTTATTGGCAAATGGCTGCATCAATTCACATAAACTAATTTTGGACTGGTCGAGCTTCGGCAAAATTTAACATGCGGATTTCAATTGCGGTAAACTTATTGTGCGTTTTATTTTGCCTGATGGCAACAGTTACGGTCAAGGTCTCACAATAAGCGCGCGAAACATTGTTTTTTTTCTTGGGAGCAAAACTATGGGCTAAACTATGATTTTTCAAGTGGTGAGAAACGAAAAATGAGCCGCCACAAATAACAATTTGGCATCATATTCAAAATCATAAAACTATGGGCAGTTCCTGAGAGACTGCGCTGTGTACAATTGCGGTGAGAGATAAGCGATTTCCCAGGTGCGTTTTACTAACATCTGAAATATCCACTCTATCATTGATACGACCATAACCAATTCCAAGTAACTGAGTGTGTTGAAAATCTAGAACACCTCTGTCCGGGCACGCGCAAGGGCAGCAATAATTATATTTCTTTGGAAGTCCCTTCAAATATATTCAAACGCTCTGAATTATCCTTTGCCGTGAATCCCATGTACACAGATCCAGTAGAGAAAGGCTTGGTTAGATAGTGTATCACACACCCACGACGAACGTTTAGACAGCGGTTTGTGGACAAACCGCTAACTGCCCCTGGTGGGCTAACTGCCACCAGGGGAAGTTAGCCCGCCACCGGAGGAGCCGCGCCCAGCCCGCGCGCAGCGCCAGCGGCGGGAGTCGGGGCGGCGCTTATTCCACACCGGGCCGCCAGATGTCACCTGTATCGGACGAAAACAAAACTGTTGCACGTAGCACAGATGAGTCGCAGGAGATAACGGCGACATCAGCGAAGATGAACAACATCGACGCGCGGTTGCAGGGTACCAGGGCTTCTGCTACAGCCGGCCGGCGCTCAGGCAAGCGGCGCGGCTGTGCGAGAACTTCAGCGATAGTCCTGCGAGATTCACACCCTGTACCCGCACTATCAGTGCAGAACCATAACCACAGCGGCGGGAGGCAACAGCAGGTCACGCCACAGGCGCGAGAAGCCGTGCGGTGATGGGGAGCGTCGTGACGTCGTCAAGGACGACTGGACGCTCGCCACGTACAACACACCCGAGGACGGCAGACGCGAGTAACACCAGGACTGGCAGCCTGGAACAGCCTGAGATGAACGACGCGTCGATGCAAACAGATCAGACCCGACGCAGTCGACACGAGGTGACGACACGGGACGCTGGGCAAGATGCAACGCCGGCGTCGCCAGCGACGATAGCCGCTACAGCGTTACTGAGCCAGAGCGACGGTGCAGAAGTCGCACCGAAAATACTCAGATCGCGGATACCACGTCTGGTACCACAAGGCATGAAGCCTATCGATAGGGTAGGGTGGGGTAAAATGAACATGTTTGGGCCTTTCAGTGTTTAGGGTGTTTTTGTTTTCGACGGAATCGTTACAAATGTATTCTCAGCATGACATTACAGCATTAGTGACTATAACCATGTACTCTGTTACGCTTAAACTAGTTCATAGTCTGCGGGAGATTACTATTTTTTTTAAATAATTGATATGTTCATTTTACCCCATGGGTGGGGTAAAATGAACATGCATGTTTATAGTTTGATTTGTGCAGAAGTGGACACATTTACGAGCGCGGGGAGCATGGGGGAAAAGGAACACACTTTGAAGTTTTAAAAATGTTAAAAGAGACACACTGCGGTGGCAAATGCTGTTTTATCAACAAACACTTCTTGGATGTTCACTCAGCATTCGAAGGTGCTGCTGAATTCGGAACGTGCAGCATCAACGTTTGAACGGGTATCAACAAACCATCGTACTCGTATAATACCATGGATCAAAACACTGTTGAGCATTGGCCCTATGACAGTTCCGAGCAGTCGTACTCCACGACTTGGAAGATGGATCCCCGCCGATCCATCTGAACGTTTCGGACGACTCCGAGGATCTCGTGTGGATAGACCACTGACAGGTCGGGGACCTCCGGGAACGTGAAGCGGCGAGTCTGCGCACCAGGCAGCTTCCTCAGGTAGCTGACATGGACAGCCCGAGTGCTCTCAGTTGAGTTGGTCTCGATGCCAGCCACTTGAGCGAGGAACGTCTTGTGCTTGAGCTGGATCACGACGAAGTCGGAGGTCTTGATGTCCTTGTAGTCGACTTTGTCGAGGTGCTTCTCGTTGTGTCTGCGCTTCTCGTTCCGTTTGTTGTCGGTGTTGGTCTCTTCATCCGAGGAGTCTGGTGGTGGGAACGGTTCTTCGGGAGGCAGAGGGGGGTCGTCCTCCTCCTCCTCCTCATCGAAGACGAGTTTCCTCTTCTTCTTCTTCGGCTGCCTCATCGCGGCAGCCTTCTTGCCGCACTGTTCTTCCTCTTGCTCGAGCCGACGGAGGGATGCTTCAGCGGTCAGAACTTCACCAACCTTCGCTTGAACTCTGGAGCGCCGCTTTGCCTTGTTGGCCAGGGCCGTTTTCGTGCCTTCGGATTGTGACGGCGAGATGACGTTCAGAACAGCTTCCTTCAGGGCTTTGACTGGTGACGAGACTCCAGTTCTCTTGGAAAATCCGTCCCCGCCAACCATGCGGGAGCTCATCTTCGCTGGGTCCAGGGGAACGATCCCAGCACCACGGAAGCCGGACACGGCGAGCTGCGGATCCAACTTGGTCCAGAGTTTGGACAGCAAGTGAGGGAAGGTGGTCTTGTCCACGTTTGTGAGCCGGGACTCACGGGCCCACATCTTCAAGACCTCACGCCACTTCGCCTTCAGAGGCTTGAACACAGCCACGTCCAGGGGCTGGAGGGCGTGGCTGGTGTGAGGTGGCAGACAGATGATGGTTACGTTGTTCTCCCTGGCCAGAGACGCGGTCTTGTACGTCATATGGCTCCCGTGCCCATCAAAGAGCAGAATGATGGGCTCCCCCGCGTGCTGCTTCTTCGCATCTTCGAGGAAGATGGTACAGAACCACTCCTCGAACACGCCGCTCTCCATCCATCCAGAGGGGGTAGTCGTGTAGGTCGTCCCGGGAGGGCCGCCCTGGGTCCACGTGTCGTAAGGTGCCCGCAGCGCTTTGTAGACCACGAACGGCGGTAGGAAGCGCCCTTCGGCATTGCAGCAGAACAGGACGGAGTACATCGCCTTGCCAGCCCCCTGACTCTTCAAGTAGGCGTCTCGCCCAGACTTCTCGACAAACACGTGCTTCCCACGTGGGTCGGCTGAGAGCCCGCTCTCATCCAAGTTGTACACGTTTGCTGGCTTGTCCGTGAGCTTGAGTTCTTCCATCTCAGATCGAAGCAGCTGGAAGAACGCATCGATGACGGCCGGGGTTAGTGACTTGGCACGGGAGACGGTGAGCAGCTCCGCCTTCCGCGTGGAGAGGACCGCGGCGTGGCGCTTCTTGAACAGCCTAACCCAGTCATCCCCCGGACGGTTGTCGACCCACCCGGTCTCAAGTCCGAGGTGGTTAACGTACCCTTGAACAAGCGTCTTGAGATCGCTCGTGTCGAGAGGGTGCGCGAGCCTGGACAAGTACACGAGCACCTGGACAATCCTCGTTTCGTCTTCTGGCGGGACGATGGTACTACGACCGGAGCCAATCCGATCCGTTTGGTTCAGGTTGAGGGCATGGCGTCGTAGTGTGGAGAGTGGCACACCAGTGGCTTGAGCAGCCGCATACACGGTTTTTCCCTTGGCGATCGTCTCCAAGCCAACCCGAAGATCCTCGTCCGTGTAGGTCTTGGATGTTGTCTTATCGTAAGTCCGAGGCATCGTTAGCATCAACCTGTGAAAGAATGTTGAAATGTTAAAGTTCACCTTTAGCATTGGTTTTGGACTGATATGTGGTGTGTAGACATGGGCATTGAGTCCGGACTCGGACTCATGAGTCCGGACTCAGTGGTTTTGGCGGACTTATGGACTCGGACTCGAGTCCGCTATACCAAGGCGTACTGACTCGGACTCATGGACTTGAAGAGTTTGAGTCTGACTCAGACTCGGACTCGAGTCCAGATACTCTGACCTGGACTCGGACTCGAGTCCAGAAATTCTGACCAGATTTGAGTCCAGACTTGAGTCCAGATATGTAAATTGAGAAAAATTGCTCACAATTTGCACATTACAGACAAAATATTGATGAAAAGTAATTTATAGCTGCTACCAGCTTACATATAGTAGGTAACAAGGGGGTAGGACAGTAGGATCTTTAAATAACCTGTATGAGTCTGGACTCGGACTCATGAGTCGGACTCATGGACTCGGACTCGAGTCCACTTTTCCACACTTCTCGGACTCGGACTCGTGGACTCAAAGAGGTTGAGCCTGACTCAGACTCAGACTCGAGTCGGAAAATTTTCCAAGTCCCATGTCTGGTGGTGTGTTCATTTTACCCCATGGATTTCGTAGGGTATGTTCATTTTACCCCCATTTTTATATGTATATTTTTTAAAGTAGCGTTTTGAAGTAGGACGTCGAAAACAAGTTGAATGTGTAACTACATTCTTTGTTCACCTTTTCAGCTAAGAACATTTCGATTTTCGGTTATACCACAGGCCGTAACAATCACTTTTCAGGGGTCACTTTTTCGATCGTTGATGGGTACGACACAAATATTGAAGTTGCTCAAAATTCCAAATGTGAATAGGAGCTTTCATGACGGTTTCGGGCGGCCCGTCTATCGTACTAAAATTAATACTGTATCATTCTAGACTGTATCATGAACCAATTATACATAAACCACTTTTTTACAGGATATGTTCATTTTCACCCACTGTTCATTTTACCCCACCCTACCCTACTCACTGATGTGAGATATTGCGTGAATGTGCCAACATGCGCCAAAATGCTGCAGATGCAAGCGCGTGTACTGTCCGTGGAACGCGTACAGGTTGTATCGGCGTATGACTGTGATTTTAATATGTTATTTTGGCATTAATTTTCTGAATTTTAAGACATTTTAAAACCTGTAACTTGTAAATGTCTTGGGAGAATGTGTTGGGATCTGCTCCGTCCATTGGCATCTCTAACTTGCCTCGAGCTATAGGCGCTCGTGTTTGTGACCCGAGCCTGACCTCTGCCCGACCGCATACCATGAGGCGTGAAATGCTCGGTCTCCAATACGCGTGCAAAATACGACAGTTTCCGACACACCCAACATATCCAGCGGTGTTCTCCCGTCACATGCATGCGGTCCTTTGTGACCACATTAGGAGAGGAACGTCTTACTGTGTTAGAATGAGGACGCTCCTTAGACAAATGAGACTTCGAATCGGCATGGCGGAGGGCGCTTATCGTCCCCATCTGCAAACCGAACAAAACCGGCAAGGACCCACTTCACTATCGACCCATTTCACTTACCTGTTCGCTCTGCAAAGTGTTTGAAAAAATGGTGAACCTACGACTTATGTGGTTTTTGGAACGCAACCGATTACTCACCTCCATACAGAGTGGCTTCCGCAAACACCGTAGCACATTTGATCACATTTTAGCTCTTGACTCCGTTGTACGCTTGAGCTTTATGAAACAATGTCATACCGCAGCCATATTTTTTATGTCGATGGTGCCTATGATACCGCATGGCGGCACGGTATCATCATGAAGCTGCACCGCATTGGCATAAGAGGTCCGATGGGATTTTTCTTGACGAATTTCTTAAGTGACAGGACTTTTCGCGTTAGAATAGATGGCTTCCTCTCTGACACTTTTCAGCAGATTGATGGCGTTCCGCAGGGAAGTGTATTAAGTGTGACTTTGTTCGCCATTGCTATAAACGATGTTGGCAATAGATTACCAACATCGGTAGGACGGGCATTATTCGTAGATGATTTTACAGTGTGGTTCTCATCTCGTACGGTGCGGACGGTACAAAGGCAGCTCCAATTAACTGTTACGAAATTGATGGAGTGGTGCGATAAAACTGGTTTCACAATATCCACTTCAAAGACTACCGCTGTCCTTTTCTGCCGCAAACGCCGTTGCGCAAACCCAATGATAAGTATGAACGGCCACCGCATACCATTCAGACCGGCAGTCAAGTTTCTTGGTGTGTGGATGGACCACCATATTACATACAAAACCCACATAACTGAGCTTACCAACAAATGTACAAAAGGTCTCCAGGTAATGAGTACCGTCTCTAGATGTTCATATGGGGCTGACAGATCAATCTTGCTTCTCATGTACCGATCCCTTATACGTTCTAAACTTGACTATGGGTGTTTTATCTATGACGGAGCATGTGATACCTCCAAGCGCCGACTTGATGTCATCCATAACACAGCCCTCCGGATTGCCACTGGAGCTTTCCGCACTTCACCATCAGACAGTGTTATGGTAGAGGTGGATGAACCTCCCCTTGCGCTGCGACGCAGGATATTGGCAGCTCGATATGCATGCAAGGTAGCCCAAAACCCAGAGCATCCAGCATATCCATGGATATTTCAGGGATCATCGATGCCACGCCAGTCGTCTTGCAGTCAGCGCATCATGCCGTTCTGCTGGCGCATTGCCTCGACGCTGCGTAACTGCAGCATCCGACCCGGTTGTGTGACACGTATTGCTGTTTCGACTACTCCTCCATGGCAGATTTCCCCACCACAAATCGATATTGCCTTGTCATGCTAAAAAAAAATGCGATATGAGTACAGCAGAGGTCCGAATGATGTCTCTTAAGAAAATACACGAATACCATGACTTCTCCCGGACTTATACCGACGGCTCCAAGTCGATGTCTGGCGTGGGCTGCTCCTATGTCAGTCGTTCCGGTTCTGGCTCTTTCTGTCTACCAAAGCATGCGTCGATTTTTACTGCTGAATTGTATGCCATTTTGAAAGCTGTTCGTTTTGTTCAAATTGATCAGACACCAAAGCACGTTATATTCACAGACTCGCTGAGCAGCCTTTTAGCAATGCAATCCTTCAACCAGGACAACATACTTGTCCGCAAAATTCTACGAGTTGTAGAATTACTAGACGGAATGGGCAAGACAATTGCTTTCTGCTGGATCCCCAGTCATGTTGGACTAGCTGGGAATGAAGCTGCCGACATGGCTGCGAAGGCAGCTATCAACGGCGGCCGCGTCGTTTCGTTACTGCTCCCCCCGGAGATTTCTACCCATATATATCATCGTATATTCGATCAGAATGGCAACAAGCCTGGAGTTCGAAATGTAATAAACTAAAGATCCTGAAGCCGACACTAGGGCTGTGGAGATCATCGTATCGGGTCGAACGATGGGATGAAATTACGCTCTGCCGTCTAAGAATAGGACATACCCTAGCCACACACAGATACTTACTGTCTGGAGATGACCGACCCTTGTGCCCACGCTGTTCTGCCCTGCTTACTGCATACAATGTAATTGTAGCCTGTTCAACACTGGAACCTTTACGACGTCAATACTTTGGAAGAGCGAGCAACGACTCCTTACGTATGCTTCTGAGTGACGACTCGGATGTCGTGACGTCCGGTAACATCATTACTTATCTTCGACACGCAAACTTTGATGTGATATATCGTCCTTGATGAACCAAGATTTTATCTCCACTAATGATTATTTGAAGGACATACCGTTTTAGTTTTTCTCTAACCATTGTTATGGGCACAAAATGACCTTGCTGTCGACGTGCCCCTAAACAGCAATTCACCACCACCACACCGAATGCGTGGAATTAGGCAGTATGAACAAATAACTACTCCCCCGTGGGAACTGGTCTCCCCCTTCATTGACATTTCCCTCGCTGTCGAGAGAAAACAAGATGTGACAAAAGAGGAACTACTATCACGTACCTTAGAGCATATTTCTTCAACATATCATGGTTACATCGTTGCATACACAGATGGTTCAAAGACAGACACAGGCGTGGGTAGTGCTTTCGTGAGGGGATTGACCACAATATCTTTTTCCCTGCCGCCACACGCCACGGTCTTTACTGCCGAGTTGATAGCCATCAGCAAAACCCTTTCATACATCGAAGTCGACGACGAGGAAACTCATGTTATTTTGACTGATTCTCTGAGCAGCCTTTTGGCCTTGCGTAGTTTTAACCAGCAACATGTCATTGTACGAGACATTTTATCGCAACTTACTTCGATACAAAACATGGGAAAACAAGTAACACTTTGCTGGATCCCAGCACATGTCGGAATACGTGGTAACGAGCTGGCCGATCAGGCTGCAAGGCGAGCAGCACAAGCACCAAATAGACGCGTGCTCCCACTTCCAGCCAGTTACCAATACCCAATTATCTCAACATTTATTCTCGGACAGTGGCAGGGCAGATGGGACCAAATGGAGTTCAACAAATTGAAGCAAATCAAACCACATCTAGCGCTGTGGCCCTCGTCCTTCAGCCAAACTAGAAGGGACGAGGTGGCCATCTGTCGACTCAGAATTGGCCACACGCTAGCCACACATAGATATTTATTGTGTGGGCAAGAAAGGCCGAAATGTATGAGGTGTAATGCCGCGCTAACCGTGCACCATGTGCTGGTGGCGTGTCCAGCATATACGGAAGAACGTAGACGTCACTTCGGATATGATGCTAGTACTTTGAAGTTGGACGACTTGTTGGGAGACGATTCCCGATTTATACACAACAGAGCGGTTTTGAGCTTCCTTGCAGATATAGGATTTGAAATAATATACACACCTTCCTAGCTGATAATTAGCTTCCATGGATATGCTCTGTTAAGCGCTCTTCATATGTGGCAATCTGATGTATAATTAAGCAAGTTTGTTATGGGTGCAATATAACCCACTGGGGTTGACGCACCCTAAAACCCCAATAATCAATCAATCATACCAAATACAGAGTTGCCCAGTACGAGCCGGTGTGTACAGACGCACGCGAGTGATCACCACTGCTCCGCACAACCAGGACACAATCGAACATATCAAAACATAACAAAGACAACCACCCAACTGCCTTCAATTTGAGGCCAGATAGCATACTTAAAACTTGAAGCATAGCTGCCCGATTAATCACTAGTATGTCGCGGCGGTTACCAGCCGCACATCACTGGGTGGAAAATGGATATTCTAGTATCCTACCCCGAACAACCGACAGCAAACAGGCCTCCATACCTACACACACCAATTTGATAAATATCAAGACGCCCACGATTGTGATAATGCTCGCACCAGCCACTTTGGCGAGTGGCCGGTGCAATTGGCCTCCGCTATAGGCTTAGGGCTACTGGACTAGCTGAGAGTGACCACAGTTCATATTCATACCTACAATGTGGGATATGCCGTAGTTTTCACGAGAGTCGCGCTGGTCAATATTTGGTCTAAGTCACTATTCACAGAAATTCTCCTATTTTGTCATTTGTCTATGGAACCAGCGAGCGGGGAGCATATACCTAAATGGGGAATATTACGTTTGCTTTACAACTAGCTAGTTGCCTGCATTATGGCGTTATCCGAACAAAAAGACTTCGATGCCTCCGGACGATCCGATTGGCGTACTCTGAACTCAGGGAGCTTAAATCAACCAGAAACAGGTAGGCAAAACACAATAAATGTCCGACCTTTGTGAGAGACTGTCTACTGGCTCAATGCCCGTAACCTAATGCCTAGCCTCACGGCATTCCAGACGATGTTTTTTTCACTTCTTCCCGAAGATGTAACTTTGGGTGGACTTTTCCTTCTTATGACGAGCGATCACCGTCCCCGCCACTTTCTGTCCGATTGAACCTCTCACAAACCTAGGTAACTGCGCTCCACTCCTCGCTACACGCTCGATTATAGGCTCCGCGTGGGGCACCTCCGGACCATTCCAACGAATAATCAACTCTTTCTCCGCGTTGGTGTGCTGTAGCGACCGATGAAGTCCAAAAACGTTCTTCACGCAGCTGCCCATGCTCTCTACCACACTTTCCGCTGGGGATATGAGTCATAGCCGGGCAACGAGGTCCAGATACGGTGCCATCGTCTTACCCCCTTCCGCCATGCCCCTCAGATCCACGTAGAGCTGCTGGTTGGCACTGGCGGTGATGCGTTGAAGAGCATGGTAGGTGGCCCTGACAGACTCACCTGGTAACAGGTTGGGAATGAGCCTCTCTTTATGAAGTCGGCTTACTGCTACGAGGATTTCCTCTGTCACGCTTGATGTTGGTGACGCTTGGATGCGCTGGAGATCCGAGGCCCTACGAATCAACTGCATATTCTCTAGCAGCTTGAGGTCGTGGCATCCCTTTGTGGAGCCCCTGGCGTCCGTGCCGGTCTCCCGGCTCGCACACTGCGTCTCCAAAACTCTGGCGAAGTCCGAGATCTCGCGGGCATGTAAAAAATGGAATTTTTGCTTATGCCACTGTAGCTACCGGATATAAAATAATGAACCAACAAAATCACAATAGACTAACCGGTATAGGACAACCACTTGAGGGAAAACCACTTGAAGAGACATGAAAAATGGTCCAAGGAAAACAAGTAAGTGTGGCTTAACTGGTAAAACAGAATTGGTTGCTGCTCCGACCTCATTTATCGTGAAATTTAAAGTCAAACATACCAATACTAACATTTTACCATGTAAGAAATAATATATATATATATATATATATATATATATGTATATAGATATATATATATATATATATATATATGTCAACATCAAACTATGGACAGCTAATAAATAAGCTAAATGAAACGGAAAGAACGACTCTACGACCGCTTGAAAAGACTCATAAAAACAAGATATGCAATATCTTTCAACACAACCTGCTTACACGAATCAGTCCTGCCTGCGTATTCGAATATATATATATATATATATATATATATATATATATATATATATATATATATATATATATATATATATATATTGATATAATAGCAATGAAACGAACTCAACTATGAAAGTACTGGCTTATATCTATAGTTGAGTACGCTTCATTGCTATCATATCAATATCGTCATTATGATCGATCCACATATATATATATATATATATATAGATACATATATATTGTGTCCACCACAAACAGCACAGCACTCAAGCCTGAATGGTGAATTATGTACCTGACTCTGGGAGATGTCTTCCCTATGTTTCGAGAGGGTTGGCCATCGCGTCTCCAGGTCATCCTGATACAAAACTTCTTGGATCGCGGCAGCATCAAGGTGCTCTTCGCGCCGTCGCGGAGCAGACAGGGCACTTCTCTTGAGTCGTAGGTCTTCCAACAACGCCGCGTGCTTCTCTTGTCTCTCCCAAGGAAGCTGCTGGAGGTCCTGAAGTGCCGCGCTTGTTGCCGCCAGCGCCGTGTACAGATCCAGCATGGCCGCCACGCGCACCCGGAATCGTGTACCTGCCACAGCGATGGATATTACTGTCGACAGAAAGTGTTATTTTCAACTACCATGTCGCAGGTCATTTAGGTCAAATAGCATATAATCCATGCAAGCAGCTTGACAACAAAAGGAATGCTCTAAATCGAAGGGCACAACTTTATGTATCTCAGTCCACTACTTTTAATCAATGCACCTTCAAGAGCACCCAGAGCTCAAGAGTTCACCTTCGCAAAATAAAAATATTTTGATATGCACTGCACACCCACGAAGCTTTGGACTCTTCCTTAGTGCAATATGTTCTTCCCATGCTTTTATCTTTCTAAACGCATAAATAAGGCCATACAATTCAGTGTATGCATCGTATGGAATACATGCAATGTGGCAAGCATGACATGGTATAAAAGGTCAAATGCGCGGTGACTACATTTGAGTCTAAGTCGTAACCGAAAATGAGCGTGACGATAAACTCATGGGGAAAGGACCTGACATGCTCACCTTGCATGATGCTAAGGTCTGTTTCTATTTATCTGGCAGTCAGGCGATCCTCCTTCTTGGCTGACTCGCTCAGCTCCTCTACTCGCTCTTCCATTGCAGCAGTTGTGGCAGGCACGTTCTCAGTGAAGGATTTGAGCACTTTCGCAGCGTGGGGTGCGAATCTGGTAGCAGACCATAGAGGCAGGGCGCGATGCGCCAGGCCGAGGTCTTCTTCCGCCTGGATAAAGACCTCATATGCCTTGCCTGTGGTGAACCGCTTGGCGATGCGGGTTATCTGCTCCACAGTTGCATTCACCCACACACATCTGTCCTCCTTGCGAGCACTGGCGTCAGCCAGATTCAGGAGATGGGCACCATCCCAAATGCAGGGAACGCATACTGCCACGGAGCGTGCTGCATAGTCCTTCTGCGATGCTGCCAGCAGTGCCAGGTACCGGGTTGGCACACCATTATGGTGGTACTGTCCATCAGTGGATATCGCCGAAAGTTTGTTCGGCTCACTTATGCCCACTAGGGTGTGGTGAAAACAGCCAAAGTAAAAATTTTGGGAGGCCTGAAGTTTTTTTCCATGTTTTTGACCTTTGCGAACTCAGCCATGGTTTTATTTCCCAAAAATGAGTAAGTTTAGTTTGGTGCTTTTTAATTAGAAAATTTGATGTTTTTGGTCATCTGCAATGACGCCTCCACAGAGGGATCGTGGGTCGACTATCCACCACCGCTTCACTTCTAATTGAGCTAGACCCACCAAACAAAAACGAGCGTGTTGCTCTTCTTGTGAGAAATTCAGGGATGCCTTATATCAAGGTTTCAGGTCAACCGGTGACGTCACAGGTCAGGTCAATTGCTAAAAAAAGGAAAAAATGTTGACCTATGCGGGTTTAGAGTAGCATAGCAAAACACCTTATCGTGATAACTGGCATGAAACAAGACACAAAGAAAGCTAGGAGCATCCCGACTCGCATCGGTGTATTCATCGCAACTATTGATGAATGACCCAGGTCAGGTCAGGTCATGTTCTGAGACCAGGGGCGTCGATTTGTATCCTTTTGCGGGGGCCATGGCCCCCCAATGCTGATCTTGGCCCCCCAATGTTGATTTGGGCCCCCCAATAACCCATGCTATTCTTATGCTGATAAAAAGCTAAAGGAAAAAAGAAGAAGAAAAACACTGTGTTAGGTACATAGAAAACTTAGTTGATGTCAACCAGCACATTTTGTACTGAAAAAGAACAGATTTGGGTTAGATAGTGGACTGAGTATCCAACTTTTGCTACACAATTCAAAATTATGTGCAAAAAAAAAAAAAATAGCTAGATTTCCCTCCACTGTGCAACCCCCCGACGAGGCACCACCTTTTCGTGGTGGGGGGGATTGAGTGCCCTAAGGACCCGGATTCCCAATCCATCGGTGAGCCGGCGAGGGGCCAGACTAGGAGTGCCTCACTCGTCCTTCCATCCATACGCTCCCATTCCAATGCCCATCTCATCTCAACATCCATGTCCTTCCACTAGCTCTGCAACACCAACTCTCCCAATCATGAGCAGGTAGGACAACTTCCCCGGTCCTGCCCTCCAGCTCAGTTTTATCGGGGTAGCCGCGCCCCCTCGGCCCGCCTCCCGGGGTTGACGGAGTCCTGGAGGTTGAGGTCCCCCGTCGCACGGTGCTAGTTGTGACGGGGGACCAACACACCTCTTTGGTCCCGATATCCGGGAGGGGCGGGCGGGCCCGCGGGGCCTCACGCGGGCCAAGTGGCCGGTCGCCTCGGGCCGGGGACCTGGGATTCGTTCCAGTGTCTGCCGGCCCGGCCGGCTGGGTCAAGGGGTGGGCGGCGCTGGATCCTGGTCGGGGTGGTGAGTCTCTCTCTCCCGGCCGGGCGAAGGCGCCGCCTGCCCCGTATAGCTCCTCGGGCGCCTGGCGTCCTCCCGTCCGCGGGGCCCAGGCGTCCCCCCATAGGGCCCCTTTGTGGTGGGGCGCCCGAGGAGTAGAAACCAAGAAACTTATATGGCAACTTCCAACACAAAAAAACAACCCACCTGCCCCCTCCAGTAGGGGACAGACAACCCGACTTAGGACTCTGAATGTAGTGCATGGAGGGCCCGGCCTCACATCTGGTCTTCCTGCACCTCGTATTATGATCTTAAAATCACTGGACGAAAATGTGAAACTTTCAGTGCTTACCCCGTTCCAAAGGAAGGAAGCTTGTGACAAGCTGGGATCGGTTCTAAGGTGCGAAAAGCTCAGAGACGGTTCGCTTGAAGTTGAATTTAAAACTGCTGAGGATGCAAGGAGGGCGATGGACGCAACAGAAATAACGTACACTAAACGACATGAAACCAGCAGGCGAACAGTCACCGTACGCATCGAGATTCTTCCACACAACACCAAAAATTACTCCAAAGGAGTTATTAACTGCTACGACTTGCGAGATGTTTCGGATGCCGACATTGTGGATGGCCTAACAGAGTGGGGAGTAGTAGAGGCCCGAAGAATTTCAGTTAGAAAAGGGAAAGAATTACAGCCAACAAACAACATCATCCTGACTTTTCGCATGACAGATCTTCCGGAGTTTATTATTCGTCGGGTATGTCCGCGTGAAGGTCCGCGTATTTGTACCCAACCCAATGAGGTGTTTCCGGTGCTCCCGTTTTGGTCACACGTCGCAGCATTGTCGAAACCGAGAGACATGTGGGCGACCCCCGACGAGGCACCACCTTTACGTGGTGGGGGGGATTGAGTGCCCTAAGGACCCGGAATCCCAGTCCATCGGTGAGCCGGCGAGGGGTCAGACTAGGAGTGCCTCACTCGTTCTTCCATCCCTACGCTCCCATTCCAATGCCCATCTCATCTCAACATCCATGTCCCTCACCTGGCCCTGCAACACCAACTCTCCCTATCATGAGCAGGTAGGACAACTTCCCCGGTTCTGCCCACCAGCTCAGTTTTACCGGGGTAGCCGCGCCCCCTCGGCCCGCCCCCCGGGGTTGACGGAGTCCTGGAGGTTGAGGTCCCCCGTCGCACGGTGCAAGTTGTGACGGGGGATCAACACGCCTCTTTGGTCCTAATATCCCGGAGGGGCGGGCGGGCCCGTGGGGCCTCACGCGGGCCAAGTGGCTGGTCGCCTCGGGCCGGGGGCCTGGGGTTCTCCCCAGTGTCTACCGGCCCGGCCGGCTGGGGTCAAGTGGTGGGCGGCGCTGGGTCCCGGTCGGGGTGGTGAGTCTCTCTCTCCCGACCGGGCGAAGGCGCCGCCTGCCCCGTATAACTCCTCGGGCGCCTGGCGTCCTCCCGTTCGCGGGGCCCAGGCGTCCCCCTGTTGGGCCCCTGTGTGGTGGGGCGCCCGAGGAGTCGAAAACAAGCACACTCCATGGCATCCTCTAACCGAAAAAACCCTCCTGGTCCCTCTAGTAGGGGCCAGACCTTTCTTCCACGCACCACCGGTGGAAGAATGCCCAACCCGGAGAGCAGCAGAACCATTGCCCCCAATGCCCCTCGTATCCTCATCATCCGAGGACTGACAAGGAATCTTGTGTCGCTGTCACCTTTCCAGAGACGTGATGGATGTGACAGACTTGGTAGAATTGTACGTTGTGAGAAGCTGAAGGATGGAGCGTTGGAGGTAGAGTTTGCGGTGGCACAGGAAGCGGAGAGGGCGCTGACGAGCTCTGAGTTCGTGTATGGTGTGCGAAACGGTGGGAGGAAAATCGATGAAACTATCCAAATTAAGGTTGAACCACATCAAACCAAAAATACATCGCGCGGAATCATAAATTGTTACGACCTGAAGGACGTATCGGAGGACGAAATAGTGGATGGGCTGTCTGAGTTTGGCGTGGTAGGAGCGAGAAAAATGAGGACTAGACGAGGTGCCGATCTGATTACCACGAACAATGTTGTCTTAACTTTCAACTCAACCGAGTTGCCTTCTGAGATTCGGGTGGGTTACATCCGGGTCAAGGTGCGACTTTTTCTCCCTAATCCCATGCGCTGCTTTAAGTGCCAAAGATATGGCCACACAAACCAATTTTGTCGCAACCGCCCAGTGTGTGGCAAGTGTGCTTCCGCCGACCATACAGACGAGCAGTGTACCACCGAGATACCCTTCTGTGTGAACTGTGGCAGAGGACAGGACCCCCCATACTTCGTTCAACCGCTCCTGTCCTAGCTACTCGAAAGAAAAAGAAATTATCTCCATCAAGCACTTGCAAAAAGTTACTTTTCGCGAAGCTCGGGACTTATATGAAAACTCTCACCCTAAAGCATCGTACGCCTCGAAAGTTAAACATACATCAGTCCAACAACAGGCTCCGACATACAACACTGAACATCTGATCGCACAGCTGAGTGCTCTGCAAAGCGAGCGCGGCTTGTTCAGATGGAAAGGGCCCGGGAGAAGAGTCACCAAGGAGCTGAGAATGCTCCTCCTCGGAGGCCGGCCACCCCATCGCCACGACGGCGAGTGGAGGGACCGGCTCCATTTGTTAGTGAGATGGGCCCTCCCCGCCCCCGCCCCGTCTCGGGCCCCAGAAGCGAGGTCTACCAATATCAGGCTCTCCACCAGGGGATGGGTCACCAAGTTCCCGGCCGAGGACCCAGTCCTTAGGGCCGGGTCGGGCTGAAACTCCCGGCTTGCCAGCGGTTCCCTCTCTCGGGAGGAGGACGGAGCCAGCGCTTTAATTGTTTTATTTGCATGTATCATAACCACTCTTAGTTCTCGCACCATAGTTAACTCTGACATTACAGTCAAACAGCGCCACACCCTGCTACTTCCCCTACGCAAGCGGCTGTCACCGTAGACACCATCGCCGCCAGGCGGAGGAAACCCAAGATCTCGGCAGAGATCGGTCACGGATCCAGGGACCACAGAAGGAGAAGCTGAGAACTAGCGATAGTTAGATTGTCTAAGTCACCCAGTTTTTTAGCTCACAACTCGCAATTTTATACTCCTGACGTATGAGTTTTATACTCCAATGGAACTGTAGAGGTTTGAGAACCAGCTTCCACGACCTCCAAACCATTCTACACACCCGAGTACCATTAGTAGTATGTCTCCAAGAGACTAAGCTGTCGCCAGGTGCACACTTTCAAATAAAAAACTACACAGTGTTGCGTAGGGATATTACTCCTCGCACGGTGGCCCATGGCGGTGTGCTCATTGCTGTGCACAATTCTGTAGCATTCACACATGTACCTCTCTCCTCAAATATTCAAGGTGTCTCTGCTCGTGTGATAATAGACCACCGTGCTATTACCATATGCAGCCTATACCTTCCGCCGGGCGGACCGTTTCCACTTGCAGATCTATCCGAAACTATGGCTCAGCTCACCCCACCGGTGATTGTGTGTGGCGATTTTAATGCTCACCACTCTCTTTGGGGCTCAACCATGATTACAAGCCGTGGGCGAGCAATGGAGCGTTTTATACGCGATTTTCCCCTATGCATTCTTAACACGGGAACAACAACACATTTCACATTACCAACTGGGCAAACCTCCGTACTGGACCTCACCCTCTGTAGTCCAGAAATTGCACCTTTACTAGAATGGTCTGTAGACGATGACCCACACAACAGCGACCATTTCCCCGTTTACTCACATTTCGTTGGTCGTGTTACGGTTGGTCGACGACCTTCAAAGTGGCTATTCCATCGAGCCGACTGGGAGGCCTTCCAAGCTAACCTTCAAAGCACCCTCCGCGACCACTCGGATGAACCCGTCATCTCCGTGGAAACATTCACTTCGGCAACTGTGCAGAGTGCCCAGCGGCACATCCCTCGATCATCGGGAACGTCAATTCGTGTACCAGTCCCATGGTGGTCCGATAAGTGTCGAGAGGCTATCCGTGCTAGGAAGAGGGCATTTCGTATATTTAATAATAATAGCTGCACATATAATTTAATAGCTTTTCGCAAAGCACGAGCGCTCGCCAGACGCACTATCGCCGAGGCGAAACGAGACTCGTGGAAATCCTACGTAAACACGTTAAATCGCTCCACGTCACTGTCTACTGTATGGTCCCGCATTAAACGTTTCTCTGGAAAACACGCCTCAGTCCCTCTTCCTGTCCTGCACATGGCAGGTCAGGACATCATCGACCCGGGAGAAGTGGCTGACGAGATAGGACGGGCTTTGTCCGCACGCTCGGAAAATACAAGTAACGAGCGTTTTTTGGTACATAAGGATCGGTGCGAGGCAAGTCCTCTTGACTTCTCCACCACAGACGTTTTGCAGTATAATATATCATTTTCAATTTCCGAACTAACTGCAGCAATCGGTACACTCAAGAGTGTGGCAGAGGGTCCGGACACTCTGCACAACGATATTATAAAACGTTTACCAGCTGCTGCTTTAGAAACACTTTTGAAAACCTTAAATGGAATGTGGACATCAGGCACATTTCCACCCTCGTGGCGGGAGGAAATTATAGTGCCCATACGTAAACCAAATAAATCTGGCAGTGACCCACTACACTACCGTCCCATCTCGCTGACTTGCTCCCTGTGTAAACTGTTCGAAAAAATGGTGAATGTTCGATTGATGTGGTTTTTAGAACATAACAATCTCCTTACTGTGATACAGAGTGGCTTCCGAAAACACCGTAGCACACTTGACCACATTCTAACACTAGACTCCGTTGTGCGCTATGGGTTCATGAAACGCCACCATACAGCTGTAATATTTTTTGACATTGCCGGCGCATATGACACGGCGTGGCGTCCCGGTATTCTGATGAAGCTCCACAATATGGGCGTCAGAGGCTCCATGGGTGTCTTCTTGTCCAATTTTTTATCTTCCAGAACGTTTCGCGTCAGAATAGGAAACTCCCTATCTGGCACTTTTTCACAAGTCAACGGAGTCCCGCAGGGGAGCGTACTGAGCGTAGCATTGTTTGCCATTTCTATCAACGACGTGGGTACCTCGCTGCCGACTTCCGTAGGGAAAGCGCTTTTCGTTGATGATTTCGCCATATGGTTCTCTTCACGCTCGGTGCACACGGTCGAGAGACAACTCCAGATGGCTGTCCAGAAGGTGCAGGGCTGGTGCAACAAAACCGGTTTCGCTATGTCTACATCGAAAACCACCGCTGTCCACTTCTGCCGCAAACGCTCTTGTAATGACCCCATGATTATGCTGCACGGACGCCCTATCCCATTCAAGCCAGCCGCCAAGTTCCTAGGTATATGGATGGACCGCCGACTAACATACAGCACTCACATCAATGATCTTGTACAAAAATGTGCCAAACGACTTCAGGTGATGAGCACTGTCTCCAGATGCTCGTATGGAGCGGACAGGTCTATCTTACTTCTTATGTACCGATCGCTAGTACGCTCTAAAATTGACTATGGATGTTTTATTTATGACGGAGCGTGTGTCACAACGAAACGCCGTCTGGACGTCATACACAATACAGCCCTTCGTGTTGCTACTGGAGCTTTCCGTACTTCTCCAGCCGGTAGTCTAATGGCCGAGACCGATGAACCCCCCTTGCGTTACGCCGTATGCTAATGGGAGCTAGATATGCATGTAAGGTCGCACAGAACCGGAAACATCCAGCATATAAATGGATATTTTCGAAGTCATTACTGCCACGTCGGTCAACCAGCAATCAGCGTGGCTTGCCTTTTTCTTGGCGCATGGCTTCTATCTTCCGTAAATGCAATATTAGACCAAGCTCTATGACACGTGCTTTCACCCCGAGCATCCCCCCTTGGAAGGATGTCCCAGTGCAGACTGACCTCACTTTGTCCCATTCAAAGAAGGTAAATGTAACCTCCGAAGAATTCCGCATGCTTGCGTTAGAAAAACTACACCAGTACCGTGAGTTCTCCCGCATCTACACAGACGGCTCAAAGTCTCCTTCCGGCGTGGGATGCGCGTATGTTGGTCGACGTGGTATTGGTTCCTTCTGTTTACCGAAGCAGGCGTCAATATTTACCGCTGAACTTTACGCCATTTTGCAATCTCTTTATCATATTCAGTATCACCAGTCCATAAATCACGTCGTTTTTACTGACTCCCTGAGTAGTCTCTGTGCAATGAAGTCTTTTAACCCGGATAACAGGCTTGTGCACAGGATTCTTTGCGTCGTCAAATCCCTAACTATTATCGGAAAAAACGTCGTATTCTGCTGGATCCCCAGCCATGTTGGACTCGCAGGTAATGAAGCTGCCGATATAACCGCTAAGCACGCAATCAGTAATGGCCGTGAAGTTCGTCTGCGTCTTCCTCCAAGTGATATATACCCCTCCATTCTATCACATATACGGTCCGAATGGCAACGAACCTGGAACTCCAAACCTAGTAAGTTGAGGGTTATAAAGCCGGTACTGGGTATATGGCAGTCCTCACACCGGACCTCGCGACGGGAGGAAGTAACGCACTGCCGATTGAGGATTGGCCATACATTCGCAACACATAGCTATATACTGACCGGTGATGACCAAC
Organism: Ashinkailepas kermadecensis; assembly: GCA_034440615.1. Taxonomy (NCBI): domain Eukaryota; kingdom Metazoa; phylum Arthropoda; class Thecostraca; family Neolepadidae; genus Ashinkailepas; species Ashinkailepas kermadecensis. The sequence goes on along the minus strand of JAOTOM010004681.1, from coordinate 221,808 downwards.
CTTTATGCCCACGCTGTTCGGACCCGCTTACTGTGTATCATGTTTTAGTAGATTGTGTACTACTGGACCCTCTCCGACGCCATATTTTAGGACGAGTAAACATCGACACTTTACGAATGTTACTAAACAATGACTCTGAGGTTGTATCGTCTGGATACATTTTTACTTTTCTTCAACAAGCACGTTTTGATGTAGTATATCGCCGCCCCTGAAGACTATTAATTACTGACTACTATAGGAGCATAATAGATTAACTATCAACACAGTTATGGGCGCAAAATGACCTTTGCAGTCGACGCGCCCCTAAACACCAATTCATCATCATACATGCTGACCGGTGATGATCGACCTTTATGTCCACGCTGCTCTAACCCGCTTACCGTGTACCATGTTTTAGTAGGCTGTGTACTGTTAGAACCTCTACGACGTCAGATATTAGGACAGCTGAGTGCTGACGCTTCTTTACATGTGCTAATCGGGAACGACTCTGATGCCGTCGCGTCTGGGAATATTTTTACCTTCCTTCGAGAAGCCGGCCTTGAGGTGATATGCCGCCATCCGTGAATATTAAAAACACGTTATTATAGTAGCACCGTAGATTGATCACAATAGTTATGGGCGCAAAATGACCCTGGATGTCGACGCGCCCCTAAACCCCAATCCACCACCACACAACCAGTTGCATACCACTGCAGCACACAGATTGGCTTGCCTGAAGGACTCATACCAGTGCATCTCGCGTTCAACCACGCTGATTTTACATGTCATTCTTGTATAATGGATACCAAGGGACACAGATAAAATACAAATGAAAATAGTGTGAACGTGAAGTTAAAAATTCGCAACTAAATTTCACCTTTCAAGCGCCGCAAATCCCTCGAAGCATCGCAGGCAGCTGAGCCTCGTGAGCCCTGGACTTGTACCTGCAAAGCGGGTCTCAGCCCACAGAGTGGGACGGACAGTGTCGTCCTCGCTATCGAGCAATGCCTCAAAGCCCTTCCCATGTGTATGGCGCTTACTCACTGACGTTATCGTGCGTATGGTGTCTTGCACCCATTTACATGTACTCCTTGCGTCATCCTCAGCGAGATTCAGTAAGTGGGCACCATCCCAGATAGCGGGAACACTGCCATTAGTTCTGGTGACGGGGTCCGCGTTGCTCATTAACGCTATCACTTTGCCCGGCACGCCGTCGTGGAGATACTGCCCATCGGTGCAGATGCTGGCCAGTTGGGTGACGTCTTTCACGCCGAATTTGGACAGCGACGCGGCAATTTCGGCCGCCAAGCCATCGCCACTTCCGTCCTTGACCACGGGCGCAGACACCACCAGACTTTGTATTATCTGGCCGCTGGGCGCTTCTGGCACTGCAACCACGATGGCAGTAACGTCCATTGTTCTACGGTTGACGGTCACTTTGTCAACCACCAGAGAAACACACGGCTGCCGTGCCACGTAGGCCACAAACCGCTGCAGCAGGACGTCGTGCACCTGTTGGCGCAGCACAGGCATGAAGCCTGAGGAATGGTTGATGTCACCCATTTTGACATTATTCTTTACCTGCATGCACACAAGGTCTTCATATGTGGCGCGTGGCAGACTATTCTTGAGAACGTAATAGCCCGTTCGGAGCACGCGAGCCGCGATGGTAGTGTTTGCGGCAAATTCTCCAGCAGCGTGGAACTTTTCTGAATACAGCCTTTCAACGTTTTTCTTGTGAGCCTCTCCCATGAAGTGAACACGCACGTTGGAACGCAGGTTCTTGAAGCCCGTGGGCAGAATCTCGTTCTTGTCGAACGACGAACCGAGTTCGAAGTCATATTTGAACGCGCCATGGCTTGTATTTCCCACGTTCCATTCCTCCCCATTAACTACACCTGGCGCGCAGACGCGGCACGCCAGCAGATTGTGCGACGGCAGCGACACAAGGTCATGGTTCGCCCCCACCTCAAGATGTGCTACACTGCGGCCGGATCGGAAAAAGAGACCTGCCGATGTCAGCTCATCGTTAACGCTTGCTTCACCTGCAGCAGCCTGAGCACAGCCAGTCACCTTTCTTAACATCTCCATGACTTCCAAGATGTGCTTGGATTGGGACTCTTGGGTTTTTATAACCTTATCCATCTTCACCTCCAAGGCCACCAGACGCTCGTGCACTGGTGCCACACCAGCCGGGACAGCACATGTAACCTCGCCGGTGCGTAAAGCTTCACCGAGGTGCGCACTGTCGTCGGTGCTCGCATTCCCACCGCCGATCGCCTCGCCAGCGCCCACATCCTCACTGGCGATCGCCTCGCCATCGCCCACATCCTCACTGGCGATCACCTCGCCAGCCCCAACATCCTCACTGGCGATCGCCTCGCCAGCGCCCACATCCGCACCGGTTATCACTTCGCCGGGGTTGGCAACCTCACCGGCTGTCACTTCGCCGACGCTCACAGCCTCACCGGCTGTCACTTCGCCGACGCTCACAGCCTCACCGGCTGTCACTTCGCCGACGCTCACAGCCTCACCGGCTGTCACTTCGCCGACGCTCACAGCCTCACCGGCTGTCACTTCGCCGACGTTCACAGCCTCACTGGCTGTCGCTGCGCTGCAGCTCGCACTACCGCTGGCATTTGCAGCCTGATGCATGGCAGGAGATCTTGCAACAACTGCGGTGTTGCCCATGGTTTCTGCTTCGATGGGCCCGACTGCCTGGAAAACCATTGCAATATCACTTAGTTGCATAATGTACTGGGATAAACATACAGTGTGACGGTGAGCAACATGAAATCCCGCGCAATTACATAATACAAATTTACTCTAAGCACTGCTGTTTGATATTGAGCGCCAATGTGATTGCAACATGCAGCTGCAGAATAATGGCATATGAGAAGTGTTCCACTGCTGTTTCACTCAGGACGAAGTTTCATGACTTGTTTTGAGGAAAATTTATTCTTTGAAATAACACATGAAGCTACAAGGGGAAAAGAAATGTTAGAACTAGTGCTTACAAATGAGGGATTTCTGTTGCAAAATGTGAACATAGGAGAGACCTTTGGTAATAGTAATTACAATATTATATGCTTTTCCTTACATGTCAGAAGTGAATGAAAGTCAATGAAACATGGATTCCAAATTTTGCTAAAGGAACCTTTCTGGGTGAAATCAACTGGGAAGAGTTATTGATGTGCTTAGATACTTATGAAATGTGGAAAATGAATGTTCGTGAAATACATAATGACACACACATTGCAAGCATTCTGGGAGCAGGAAGTGATGAGTTAACATCCATACTCCCGAGGGTGAGCACAAATGTAGAATGGTATTGAAGGGCCATTGGGCTGAACGCCAGGGTGGCCAAGATTTGCAAGGAGCATGAGATAAAGTGCTTAAATATGTGGAGAGATTGCTTCAGAGGACCAAGATGTTTTCGTTAGATGGGTAACAACTGAGCATGAGATGAGTGGAATTCTCAGCAATAGATACAAGGAGGCTCTGAGTAGGGTTAATGGAAACTATGCAGGTCATGGGAGAATATAGTTGATAATGTGATGAGTGTTACAAGCAATGAAATTAGTAGTTTAGCATGTTTTTATATAAATGCCAGAAGTGTTACAAACAAAATTGGGGACCTGCATGCATGTGTTTTCTGAACTGCTAGATTTGGTATGCATAACTGAGGAATAGATTAATGAAAGCATTTTTGGAAATAACGTGCAAGAATTTAAATCAACATGTTACAGCATGCATGCTCATCAAAGGAAGGTAAGGGCTCATTACTTGCCTGTATGAGCGGCAAGTAATGAAATGCCATACCATAGAGGTTAGTGTCCATAAAGAGTAGAATCCTTGTGGTGAAATATCATTCTGAAGAATGCAACATGATTAAGGATTCAGACATGCTATAGGCCACCAGACCAGAATGACAACATTCACAGGTTGATGTAGGAAGAGACAAATAGGAAAGTGCATGGAAGGACCATGTTCTTGGGATGAGAGACACAACTAGATGTCTAATCAAATCAGGAAGAAGTTCCATGACTTGCAGCTGACTATGACTAAGCACCCTGCATGACTCAGCACCCTGCATGGCTCATCAAGTAAAACATTTACTAGGGTCAAAGAAGCAGGCATTTAAGAAACTAACAGATCCCAACTTCAAAGTGAACCTAGAATCATATAGAATGGCTCAAAATAAAGCTAGCTGTGTTTGGGCATCCAAGACTGGCTGAACTTAAATTAGCTCAAGAATGGTGAGCAGGAGCAGTATTTAGGTCTAAAGAGTGCAGTGTAGGACCATTAGAGGTGGATGGGGAAATAGTAGTTGGTGATTGCAATATAGTTGAGTCCCTAAGCAAGCAATTCCCATCAGTCTTGACTAAAGAGAACTCAGGTGCATTGGAAACCATTGAAGGCTGTGCCATGGCAAGTGATAGGGTGGAAGATTTTATAATAACTGTAGAAGATGTGGAAAAGGTTGAAGAAAATAAAAACATAATAAAGATGCTGGACTGAATGATGTGAATGCTAGTCTTAGTAGTGTGTGCTCAAATTTAAGCAGTTCCCCTGGGTATCATTCTCAGGCAGTATATGGAGTATTCTGAAGTGCCTGAAGATTGTTGAAATTGAAATGTAGTACCAATTTTCAAAAAGGAAGTATGAAGTGTAGGAAACTGCAGGTCAGTCCGTTTGATCTTAATAGTTTTCAAGGTGCTGGAAGAACTGGTTAAAGAGAAGGTTCAGACTCGCCTTGATAGGTACAACCTTTTAAGGGACACCGAACATGGATTTCAAACATTTCAGGACTTAAAACCTGTGACACCAGAATCTCAGTTTTCACCATTGTCCATGAGGCGTGAAATGCTCGGTCTCCGATACGCCTGCAAAATAAGACAGTTCCCAACACACCCATCATATCCAGCGGTGTTCTCCCGTGACATGTATGCGGCCCTTCGTGATCATGTTAAAAGAGGAACACCTTACTGTGTGAGAATGAGAACGCTCCTGAGACGAATGAAAATTCGAATGCAAGGAATCAGGCAGTGTGAGCAAACAACTACCCCACCGTGGGAGCTGATCTTGCCCTCCATTGACATCTCCCTCGCTGTCGAGAGAAAACAAGATGTGACAAAAGAGGAGCTACTATCACGTACATTAGAGCACATTTCTTCAACATATCAAGGACACATCGTTACATACACAGATGGTTCAAAGACAGACACAGGCGTGGGTAGTGCTTTCGTCAGAGGATCCAACACAATATCTTTTTCCCTGCCGCCACACGCCACGGTCTTCACTGCCGAGTTGATAGCCATCAGTAAAGCCCTTTCATTCATCGAGATCGACGACGAAGATATGCATGCTATTTTCACTGATTCTCTGATCAGTCTTTTGGGTTTGCGCAGTTTTAACCAGCAACATTTCATTGTACGAGACATTTTATCGCAACTTACTTTGATACATCACATGGGAAAGCATGTAACACTTTGCTGGATCCCAGCACATGTCGGAATACGTGGAAACGAGCTGGCCGATCAGGCTGCAAAGCGTGCAGCACAAGCGCCAACTAGACGTGTGCTCCCACTTCCAGCCAGTGACCACTACCCAATCATCTCATCATTTATTATTGGACAGTGGCATGGCAGATGGGATCAAGTGGAATTCAACAAATTAAAGCAAATCAAACCACACCTAGCGCTGTGGCCCTCGTCCTTCAGCCAAACGAGAAGGGACGAGGTGGCCATCTGTCGACTCAGAATTGGACACACCCTAGCCACTCATAGGTATTTATTGTGCGGGGAAGAAATGCCGAAATGTGTGAGGTGTAATGCCGCGCTGACTGTGCACCATGTGCTGGTGGCGTGCGCAGCATATACAGAAGAACGTAGGCGTCACTTCGGATATGATGCTAATACTCTGAAGTTGGACGACTTATTGGGAAATGATTCCCGATTTATACAAAACAGCAGTTTTGTGCTTCCTTGCAGAGATAGGATTTGAAGTAATATACACACCTTCCTAGCTGATAATTTGCTTCCCTAGATATGTTCTATTGAGCGCTCTTCTATGTGACGGTGATTAAGCAAGCTTGTTATGGGTGCAATATAACCTACTGTGGTTGCCGCACCCTAAAACCCCAATAATCATCAACATCATCTGTCACTTCAACTATATGGAAAGCCAATCCCGCTGCGACCTTCCGCCAAGTTTCTTGGCGTTTCTCTCGACAGCCGGTTGACATACAGTGACCACCTTAAATCTCTGCGCCAGCGTTGTTCCAAAGCTCTTAATATCATGAAATGTGTGGCACGAACAACATACGGAGCAGACCGTGCAACACTTTTACAGATGTACCGACAGCTCATCCGTTCTAAGCTTGACTATTGTTGTTTTGTGTATGATGGCGCCAGCACCCCCAGAAAACGCGTACTTGATACGGTCCACAATACAGCCTTACGCATTGCAACCGGCGCATTCAGAACTTCGCCAATAGCAAGCCTCCAAGTGGAAGCTCACGAGCCGCACCTGGCATTGAGACGTGGTAAGCTTGGCCTTCGCTATGCGTGCAAATTGAGGCAATACCCTCTACACCCAACGTATGACGCGGTGTTTTCTCGCCATCTATTGGCACTGTTCCACGGAGGACGGAAGGCAATATCTGAACCCTTCTGTGTGAGAATGCAAAAAGAAATCCGCACAAGTGGTATCCGTATACGTGGAATTCGTATTGCTGACCGATCGCAGATACCACCATGGAAATTAGCGTCGCCAGAAATAGACCTGTCCCTCTCTTCGTCCAAAAAGGGTGATGTCCCCACCGAACTTTTCAGAATGAATGCACTGGAGCGCATAACCACGTACGACGGACGCACCCTGATATATACCGATGGCTCGAAAGGGAAGCAAGGGGTCGGATGCGCGTTCGTCACGGGATCCGTCACGAGGTCCTTCTCGCTTCCGTCAAACGCATCCGTTTATACATCGGAACTTGTTGCGATCCTCAAGGCGCTGTGCTTCATTGAAGTCAGTGAGTACTGCTCATGTGTTGTCCTGTCCGACTCTTTGAGCAGCCTATCGGCACTGGAAAGTTTCAACCCACAGGACGCTCTTTTGCAGGACATCTTACATCGGCTCACCCTACTGAAACGAGAAGGGAGATTCGTTTCCTTCTGCTGGATCCCAAGCCACGTTGGCATTAGGGGAAATGAACTCGCCGACGCAGCAGCGAAACGAGCGGCACAGAAACCATGCACTCGCACCCTCCCTCTCCCTGCACGGGATTTCTACCCATTGATCTCAGAATACATGCATGAGAAATGGCAAAGCAGCTGGGACGCCATAGGTACTAACAAACTCCAAGAAATCAAACCACGAGTAGGATACTGGCCCTCGTCTTCCAGGAAAATACGAGCGGAGGAGGTAGCGTTGGCACGACTCCGAATCGGACATACATACACCACACACTGCCACCTCCTCATAAATGAAAGCAAGCCAGTTTGCCCACGATGCAATTCTCCACTAACGGTACGTCACATTCTCACATGTCGGCACTACGAACAGGAGAGAGCCCAGTACCTCGGAACCAGCAGGACATTCCCCAGTCTCCTTCGAGACGACTCGGACTGCTTGGGAAAGGTGTGTCAATACTTCAGAAAAATTGGATTTTTGATAATATATTCAGGTCAGTAAAAACTAGTCACCCAACCATAATACTAAGATACGGCTCTGACTAAGTAGTTCCCTGTTCTGTTATGGGCGCTAAATGACCTACCATGGTCGATGTGCCCTAAACCCCAAATCACTCACACTCGATCGCACCATCTTGGTGAGGCTGAAACAGGCATATTTTAGGTTTACTTGAGGGGTTCCGGTATTTCCGGTCAATCCCAGGATACCGGTATTTCCAAATATCAATCACGGGATATCCCATTGAAATCTGAGGCAGGGCAGGGACAGAGCAGGGGCAGGGTAGGGGTAGGACAGTGGCAGGGCACGAACAGAGCAGGGGCAAGGCAGGGGCAGGGCAGGGCAGGGCAGGGCGGGGCAGGGGCAGGGGCAGGGACATGGCAAGGGCAGGGACATGGCAGGGGCAGGGCGGAGGCAGGCAGGGACAGGTCAGGGGAAGGACAGAACAAGACAAGACAAGGTAGGGAAAGACAAGGTAGAGGCAGACAAAGGCTGGGCAAGGGCAGGTAGATGGGAAGAAATAATACATAAGCTGAGGAAACGACTAGTTCAATTTTTGGCATTAAAGGCACAGTATCAATGACTGGTGAGGAGTGACATAGCCAGAAATCCGTCAAGGGGGGGCCATGAGACGATTTTTTCCATCCCGCGGCCCTTCCGAAATGTCGCTTCCTACCCCTCCAAATTTTCCATAAAAGTTGCTGCTTCCCAAACCCCTCGAAATTTTCACGAAGAAAAGTTGCTCTTTCCCACCCCCTCGAAATTTTCAAGAAAAGTTGTTGCTTCCTACCCTCCTCGAAATTTCCGGCCCAAGGGGGCCATGCCTACGCCGCTCAAGAGGTCATTATCGAATAATTTCGGCCAAAGGAGGTGGCATAGCCCAATGGCATTGGCACCCCCTGGCTACCACTGGCGAATCTAGACACTCGGTTTGGGGGGGCGCTTAACCGGGTCTCCAGGCCTTTTCGCGAAGAACAGTTGCTGCTTCCCACCCCCTCGAAATTTTCGCGAAGAAAAGTTGCTGCTTCCCACCCCCTCGAAATTTTCGCGAAAAGTTGCTGCCTACCACCCCCCTCAAAATTTTCGCGACGAAAAGTTGCTGCTTCTCACCCCCCTCGAATTTTTTTCGCGAAAAGTTGCTGGATTAGCTAGTTTTTTTGTGTTTGTTGGAGGGGCTAAAACATACTGTTAGCCCCCCAGATTTGATTGGGGGGGCTAAAGCCCCTTTGCCCCCTCCCCCTGGATCCGCCAGTGCTGGCTACGCCACTGCTGGTGGGGAAACCGTCAGGGCTCTCAAATGCCCACCAGTTTAGGGGGGCCGCAACGTGTGCGGCATGTTGTCACAGTGTGACAACATGACCCGCACCGGTTTGTGACAACACACTCCACACCCACTTCTTGTCGTATCATGTTCCCAGCCCATCGTCAACGCATCGAATTGCTTCGTAGTTTTCATCATAAAACACGGATACACCACTCTTCAAAGTAATCAAACCATGATTGATTTCAAATGAAAAATGTGAACACCAGGGAGATCACAAGTGCCGCAAAAAATCCATGAAATCATTGTAAAAATCGTTCAACTAACCCTCAGGTCCGTACTTGTCGGCGAACGGTGACGCAATAACAATGGCGGCCCCGCGTAAACAAAAGCTTCCGTGTGGCACGAGCTTCGATCTCTCTGGCATCTAGCGGCCGAGATATAAGCTCTGTGACAACTAACCCGTGTGACAAATGGACCCGGTCTCCCCTACAGTTAAATACAGAAAATGATAATGATACAGATAATACAGCTAATAATAATACTGTGTTTCATTGGATTCCTGGCCCCAGAAAATGTATGTTTAGGCACTTAAAATCAAATCTCTATGTTATTTAGAAGCGGAGATATAGTAAAATATCTGTTTTATGGCGGCCATTTTGAAAAATGGCTGCCATTTTCGCTTTTTGGCTAGGTTTAGTTTATCGAAATGTGTTTCATTTGATTCCTTGTCCCTGAAAATGTATGTTTAGCACTTAAAATCAAAGCTCTATGTTATTTAGAAGCGGAGATATTGGGAAATATAAGTTTATGGCGGCCATTTTGAAAAATGGCTGCCATGGCACTTTCCACCACCAGGATTGCTTAAGACTTTTGATATGTCATAGAGGACATATTTATGGGTATAAAACAGTTTACAGACTTTCTGTTGCAATTTGTCCGAGGTTGACCACATTTTTTTCACGAAATGCCTTGACTATCTGCCGACCTTTTCCCTGAAACAAAAACCACTTAAATAAACCAAATATTTTGAAAATAATGATGCCAGCAATACTGAGTGAAATAACTGTACTTCTATCACAGGCACATATTGGTGGATGCAAATACCCTTGCAGTTGAAGAACTCATTTCCCAAGCATGTGCTGCATTTTAGTCCCTCCTAGCCAGTGGTGTTGATTTGTGGAAATCATTAGGGAGAGTGAGAAAATTGCAAGGGAGCACAAGCTGATGATTAGGGGGTGGGGTAGGCCCTTACTTTGCTGGTTGGAGGGCACAAGATCAACATCATTAGTTGGGTCCATGGGTGACTGGACAAAGTAGAGCAGGTTAGGCTACACAGCCACAACAGGTTAAAATGGTTAGCTGTTTTGTGAATCCCTATTCATATTGGACTTAATCTCACATTATTTGGGGAGGGGGATTGAGCTTGAAATTAGTGAAGGGGGTTTATTTCCCACAACAGCAGGTGTATAAATCGACACCACTGTATATAGCTTTCCTATCTCACACAAGGCACAAGGGGAAAAACACCAGCTGGAACTGCGCCCATCGTTATCCAAGAGACAATGGACACTATTCCGGATCGTTCAGACCCGATTTCAAAATTCTTAATCGGCCAGGGTCGTACGACCTGGTCTGGTTCGTGTCTAGGCCAGATATCACCGAAAAGGGCGAAAAAAATCACGTTTAGATGTGTCAGGTTCTCGCTGCGTGATGACGTCACAGCCGTGCCGTCGCGGGGCACCGGCCCGACGTCTTCTACTGTTACTCGGCCTCTAATTGAGCTAGAGCCTCGAAACAAAACCAGCGTGTTGCTAATGACCAGAGGAAGCTGTTCGTATTGACACGTAGTGAGGGCGACCGCTACCTTCACCGTTTTTGTTCAGACGAGAGATAGGTTTTCACAAGTGCTCTGCCATTCTTCAATCCATTGTACGGGTCTCGTCCTGTCTGGCACTAATAAATACCATACCCTCTAACTCTGCCCTTTTCTCCCATGTTGGTGCACTCTGCCCTTTTTTTGCATGTTGGTGCAAGCTGTATGTTCTAGTGGGGGGAAACTACCAAAAATAGAGGGTTTTGCCAAAATAAAAATGAATTCACAGACCAAGTATGAAGCTTGCCATGCGGTAAATGGTGCTGCAATGTTATCAGGAGCCGTTGGTGCATGGGGGCGCTCGTGTGGGGGATGCCGGGCGGGGGTTGTGTGTAAATTGTTGGTAAATGAATGGCGACTGTGATGGCGATGGAGGGGCTCGATGTCTGGATGATGAATGTGCGATTATGGAGAGGTGGTCGAGGCAGAGATGAGCGGCTGCTGAAAGCATGCACATGCGAATATGTGAAAAATATATGTAATAAAAAGGAAAAAACGGGGGCATTGACCTGATCTGGAGCGCGACCTATTGACCTGAGGTAAAGAAATGGGTATCGATGGATTCCTCTCGACGAGCCCGACACGCTCGTATTTGTTTCGCGGCTCTTGCGCAATAAGGGGCGGAGTTCGAGGGGTAGATGGGGTTGTACCAGCCCCCCCCCCTCTTGCAACACTGCATATGATCTCAGTGCTACCCTATTATAGGTTAAAATTGATCTTGGGCCAGGATGAGTGAGGGATAAATCCACCTGCTATCCGAAGTTTTCGGTTGTGGGTAGGACCCCAGGGGGATAGAGAAGTGGACCACGATTTTGGCAATTTTTAACAATGGCGCATATAGATTCCATATGAGCAGAAAACCCTGCACTTGAATTGGGCATAGATAGGATAACCTGCATTATATACAACTGAATTATGGCTGCGAAGTTCAAATACTGAAATCACCTTGTTAATGAGTATAAAAATGCTGAGAAATGGCACATTGATGGTATAATCCATTCATGCTGACTGTATTTTGGGACATTGGGGTGAGGGGAAAACTACTTTGAAATGAGTCAACTGATTCATTCAAATAGACTAGGCGTGGAGTTTCACATGCCACCTGCGGTTTAGTGTTTCTGACAAGGGTCGCGCCATCGGAGGCCAGGGCAGACTGCCCCCCCCCCCCTGAGCTGGCGCAGTGGGGACATTGCCCCCCTGAAATCACGTCAACTACCAATACTCGGCTGGAAAAATAGCTTCCCACCCCCTGGTCGACGATACTCGCCCGGCCATTTTTCCCCCCCCCCCCCTTCTCCTGGGAAAAATACGTGGCGCCGCCACTGGTTTCTGGGTAGGAGCCCAAGGGAGAGTAGTGGCCCATTACTTTCGCCGTTTTTACATAGACACTAATGCATTGACCCAATGCACACTTCATAGGCATAGGGATGGGAGGGGCCCGGAGGGTCATGGCCCCCCACTTTTCAGGTGAAATAATTTATAAATTTGCCACAATTATTTACCACTGGAGGGGCTTCAGAGGATTCCGGCACACTGAAGGGGCGCCTTGCTGCTCAGGGGGCGCCCAGACCATTTCACAAGGGACTGGAATGAATTTGTTTGATACTAGAGTGCCTTCAGGGGGTGCTGGGACATGTTGTGGGAAAACCCGGTCATACAAAGGCGCCCACAAACAAGTTCAACGAGGTTGGAATAAATTTAGCCTAGAACGCAGTTAGGGAACGAGGCGCCTAAAAACTTAGAAAGCGTGCCTCCAGGTATTTTGGGGCGCCTAGCGAAGTTCATGGGATATCGCATGATTTTATTTGGTACTATGGTGCTTTCATAGGGCACTAGGATGGTTTGAAGGGGGCACCTGGGTGTTTAGTGGCTGCACAGGCAAGTTTAGAAGGAACTGGAATGGCTTAATGCGGAACTGGAGCATCTTTGGTGGCCGCCAGTATGATTTGGGAGGAACGGCGCCTCTGTGTTCAAGGGTCGTCCAGACTGGTTAAGGGGCGTCCAGACTGGTTAAGGGGGCTGTAATGAATTCACTCAGAAATTTGGCATTTTCACTCTGGGGCGCCAGGACGCTTATCAGGGGCGCCTGGGGGGTGGGGTAGGGCGCCGAAGTTGAAAAATGCTGTAAGGCATACAGCCTGTGTGCTTGGGGCACCCCGGACAGGTTCTGGAGGAGCTGGAACGATTTTATTTAGCACTGGGGCGCCTCCAATAGGTAAAGTGGTAAGCATTTAGTTTTATACCATGTGAATTACTGTGCCAAAAATTCCATCACAAAATATTATGGTGAAGTCAAACACAATTGGCAATCATAAGTGGTGGAAAGGCACCTTTTTCAGAGTGTTATGGGTTCTACTAAGGTATGTGTTGTGGGCCATATGAAAGTTAAACAAAAAGCTTGAGACCCAAAAATTGTGCAGCATTATTCAACCACGGAACCATAACAAAATAAGTTGCACTGAAATTGATCAGAACCTTATACATCAAGTTGGGTCACACTTTTTTTTTGTCAATTTGGGTTACCTAACCTAACCCAACCATTGGGCCACAGGGTGAAATGCACACCAAAGGGACAGAGCATGTTTAGCTGACTATTGCAGATAATAATTATGTGGTGCCACATATGTTGCAAACTTCCCTAATTTGGAGGAATGGGTTATTTATCCGTCACATTATGAGGCTTAAATTGTATGGCAACAGGTACATCACAAATCAAAGTTAAACAAAAAAAACTTTCATAAACATAACACCACAAACTTTTCAGAAATGAAGTGTCCTGTTTACTGTGGGTAATACAATGGAAATTTATGGAAACAGTGTGGTTTCTAAAATGCATGTCTCCATAGTCTTGAAACCTTAGAAACAGGTGAACATAATACTGGATAACTACCATTGTTGCGATATTCAGCAGCACTGCATTCCACAAATTTTGCAAAGAACAGATGAATGCACAGGTGCTGGAAAACATCTGGACAATCTATAAATACCTGTGGATCTGTGCACTGCTGCAGATGTGTGATCAGCACTGGATGGACGTGCTGAGGCGGTGGTTGCCTGTTTGCTGTCACTGCACGCAGCAGTGGGAGTCAATGAGGGTCCGGGGAGAGCAGCCTCCTCTTCCACACAGTGAGCAGTGTCACCAGATGTACTGGAGCACCCCATGACACTGACACCAGACTGCTGGTGGCATGGACCTGATGAACACATTTTCAATCTGAGTAACTAATAATAACATACCTGGATATATATATATATATAGAACATGGTCATTGGTGCATGTTGCCATTCAACTGGGCAATGCACCATTTTCCCCCTACTTGAGGAAAGACCTCCTGAGTGATTCACGCCTGTACAGCAATAAAGAGGTAAAGGGTGTAGGAAAGTCCTTATTGGCACGCGAAAGTCTAGCAACCTCTTCGTTCCCGATAACTCCAGTCACGAAAGTACCAGTACCTTTTGCTGCCCTGTATTGCACTGCAGCACTCCACGATCACACGAGAACTACAGCCACCGTACAGTACGTTCTCCTCGGAAGGTAAGCCGTGATACTGCCTTTCCTATGAATTTAGAAGCCGAATTTAGTTGGGAAGCGCGCACGAGTAGCAGCGGTCCGCCCGCTCAGATGATTCAAGTGTACTAGTGACTTCGGGAGACCCCCGGTCGCGGATTGGTCGAGGGCGCAGAACCTCCCCGTGACGTCACATCCATGTCGACGGCCTTCTAGAAGGGGAAATGGTCTGTTTCTAGTGGCAGTGACGATGTGTTACGTTTGCGGTACACTTTTACAATCGCAAGGCTTACGGGATTATATCAATTACGGTTACGGGACAGCCAAACGTATAACTTTATGTGAACACAGTTACATCTAGCATTAACGACGGCGGCGGTACGCGCGGGTCGGATAGAGGTCATGTCTCTGGCGCCTGGCTGGCGGGGTGTCAGCCGGAAGGAGGGAGGGGAAGGTACAATGTCCAAAGTACGTCTCCGTTCGGGCGGTGGCTGCTGACGTAGGCAGCAGACAGGCCGACGCCAGTCTCGGAGCCGGGGACTTGTCGCGCCATGAACGAAGGGGTATTGCTGAACTATATGGGATCAAGACGCTCAAAAACTAACTCTCTTACAACACAGCGAGAGGTCCGAAAGGTCGGATCATTTCCCAGATTGATCCTGAGCTTCCATTCAGACATATCACGGCCTTCTACAATCACATACGAATCAACAGACAATTACGAGACGACAACAATTTAATACATGTCAGATGACATACAGTTCTACGTGGGTTAGTCTAGGCGGTTTGTAAGGGTTACCCCGCTCTCTGATCCATGGTAGTAAATAAACAATGTTCCTAATAGCTAAACACAAATACAATTTTCCGTAAACATTTTGGCGATCACTGTCGCGCGCGCACTGCTGAATGTTCAGTCCGGTTCGGGAGGGGGATGTCTGAGCATGGCCGACCTTGCCATCTCAGACGGTATGCCGCGTTCACTGACGGCCCTGCGGCAGTTACCGCATGTCACTCGTCACTCTGAGTCACTGGTCAGGGACACAACCCTGCCAACTGCGACGTCTCTCCATATACTTATGGAAGATCACGTTGCGTTCCATGATATCCAACTGCGAGAGCGGACGGTGATCCATCCATATCACCGCGGTAGCTTCCGGTCTACCACGCGCTAGCTCGGCTGAGTCACTCATATGACCGCCCACTGCACCGGCAGTGGCGGTGCTCGGGAACGGTGCTCGTCAGCACCGCTCCGTGGTGGCGCTGATCAGCGCCCGCAACGGCGACGCTCGCATCCGCAGCGGGGCGCTCAGGTTGCAGCGGCCCGCTCGGCCTCTCGGCGGCGCTCACTGGCGCCGAGCCAACGGCCCAGTCGTCGAACTGGCCGTGTATAACGGCCGCTGGTGGGTCGTGTTGCAGACACATCCTGTGTGTCTCTGCACGAGGTGGCCGCAGGTGATCCACCTGCGGTGTCCTGTGGCAGCCGGCGTGACTCTCTCATCACGTCCGGTCGTCAGCTCAGGTCCATGCTGTCAGCTGCGGTGTTGACGTGAGGCGGCGGGTACACGGTCGACGGTCCTGCGGGAACTGGCGTGACGGACTCGTCACGCCCGAGTGTCAGGTCGTGCTGATGCTGGCTCAGGTCCAGGTCCAGGACGGATGATGATGTTGTCTTCACCGAGCGGGAAGGGTTGGATGGTTTGGATTGCATTGTGGGTTCCAGGTACAAAACTCGGTTCAAAGATGCGGAAGCATAGGTCTGGGGTTGGATTTTGACCACAAATGCATGTTACTAACAGTTGACAATATGTCACACAAGACATCAGGATAGGTGACGTCACAGCATCACATCAACATCATTATGCCCATATGGGGTTCCATCACAAGGTGCTACAAGCACCACGTCCATCACATCGGCAACGCGGCCGGTAGGTGGCGTTACTCGTCACCGTTTGTGGCGCCACTGCGTCAACAATACAGTTACATGTTCACATGAAGCGACTCACGGGTACACTTCGCGACATACTAGAGCCGTTACGGAAGCATCGATTGAAACATCATCATTTGTAATTCGAACTGCTTCATCATTGAATCATTTTGCATCTCCACAAGGCTTGCAAAGGCGTTTACTTTAGTAGGCTTGACGTCGACTCGGTCGACATCAGCTTCGTAATCAGTGGAAGTAGCGGAGTCATCGTGAATTCGAAGTTTGTATGGAGGACGATCGTCGTCAGATGATTCCACCAAAAGTCGTTTTTCAGGGACTGGACTCACTGGGCTTTCAGTCGAGTCCTGCAAGCGTTTTGCTAATTCTGATAGCGGAATTTCATCTTCCGATTCGCTAATTGGAGGTTTCGGACGTTTCGCCAATTGCGATTGTGAAGTTTCAGGGTCTGAATCACTGGACACGGGTAAAGGTCGTTTTAGGCGCTCGGCTAATTCTGCAAGGGGTAAATTGTCTTCTGAATCGCTCGAAGAGGGGAGTTGTCTTTGGTTTCGTTCCGCTGGTTCCGAAAATGGGGCGTCGTCGTCTGACTCACTGGTCGACGGCAACGGCCTTTTGTTTGTCTGGACTAGTTCAGACAGTGGAATGTCTGTCTCAGTGTCACTCGATACCGGTGGGGGCCAAGCTACATCTGCAGATTGGTTGAAAGGTGATCTCTCTGGCGGGTCAGACTCGACCGGCAGTGGCTGCACCGAGCCAGGCACGGGCTCTGTCAACTCAGCGGTTTCCTCATCCTTTGTTCTCTGTGGGCTGCATACGTCCATGGGCCAATCCTCACAGGGACTGTAGTCAGGGCCGACCTCGGCCCGTTTGGCTGACCTAAAAGGCTGCACTCGTTCAGGGACAGCACCTTTGACGTTTTCTCTAGATACTTTTGGTTCACTGGTTCGTCGTGGTCCTTGGTGGGTTCCCATGCTGTGTTCGGGTCGGCTAGCCGTAGTTTCTGTGCATGCACCAACCGGGTCTTACCGGAGGTCTCCCCCCGACGAGGCATCACCTTTCCGTGGTGGGGGGGATTGCGTGCCCCAATGACCCGGCGACCATCTTACCGGCGAGGGGTGAGACTAAGAGTGCCTCACTCGTCCTTTCATCCATACGCTCCCATTCCAATGCCCATCTCATCTCAACATCCATGTCCTTCGCCTGGCCCTGCAACACCAACTCTCCCTACAATGAGCAGGTAAGACAACTTCTCCGGTCCTGCCCACCAGCTCAGTTTTATCGGGGTTGTCGCGTCCCCTCGGCCCGCCCCCCCGGGGTTGACGGAGTCCTGGAGGTTGAGGTCCCCCGTCGCACGGTGTTAGTTGTGACGGGGGACCAACACACATCTTTGGTCCTAATATCCCGGAGGGGCGGGCGGGTCCGTAGGGCCCCATACGGGCCAAGCGACATGTCGCCTCAGGCCAAAGGTCTGGGCCGTGGCCTAGTGCCTGCCGGCCTGGCCGGCAGGGGTCAAGTGGTGGGCGGCGCTGGATCCCGGTCGGGGTGGTGAGTCTCTCTCTCCCCTGATGTATAATTAAGCAAGTTTGTTATGGGTGCAATATAACCCACTGTGGTTGACGCACCCTAAAACCCCAATAATCAATCAATCAATCTCCCGGCCGGGCGAAGGCGCCGCCTGCCCCGTATAGCTCCTCGGGCGCCTGGCGTCCTCCCGTCCGCGGGGCCCAGGCGTCCCCCCCCCCGTTGGGCCCCTTTTGTGGTGGGGCGCCCGAGGAGTCGAAAACAAGCACACTCCATGGCATCTACTACACAAAAAAAACACCCCTGGTTCCTCTCGTGAGGACCAGACCAACTCAGCCGCGACTGCAACACGCACGACTCACCCGGACAACGCATCTACTAGATATAGACACTTTGGACACTCGAGTCCTACCTCTACGCTAAGAATATCCACTCCGCGCATCTTGTTCTTCAAATCGACCGACCCAGAGAAAACAACTGTCATCTCTCTCCCCTTTCCAACGCAAACGAGGATGTGACCGCCTTGGAACTGTGACGCGCTGTGACAAATTACGGGATGAAGGAATCGAAGTAGAATTTCGCTACGAAGAGGACGCAAGGAGAGCTTTGGACATAGATAAATTCACCTATAGCATACGTACCCCAGATGGGCCTAGAGATATCGCCATCCCAGTAACAGTCCAACCCCACAACACTAAGAACTTCTGGAGAGGGGTGATCAATTGCTACGATCTTATGGATGTCACAGAAGCAGAAATCGTTGACGGATTGGCGGAGTACGGTGTGCTGGAGGCGCAGAGAATGAAGATGCGAAGGGGAGGTGAATTTCTTGCAACAAACAACATCATTCTTACTTTTAACTCCACCGACCTGCCATCCACAGTGTCAGTGGGATATGTCCGAGTGAAGGTTAGAGTTTTTGTCCCCAACCCTATGAGGTGTTTCAGGTGCCAACGATATGGTCACACGATCCAGCATTGCCGCGGTCGCCCTGCGTGCTGCCGATGTGGATCGGCGGATCACACCCTTGACAGGTGTGAATCGGAAACTCTTTGGTGTGTGAACTGTGGGAGAGGACAAGTGCCTCACACAACATCTGACCGGTCATGCTCAGCCTATCTTAAGGAGAAGGAGATATTGTCTTTGAAATGCACGAGAAATCTATCTTTTAGGCAAGCCCGTGAGGCTTACGAGGATAGCCATCCTAAGATTTCATACGCACAGAAAACACGTACTCCAACCAATATTGGACAACAGCAACCTACTAGCGCTGCGCAGCTGCTTGCCCAGCTTAGCGCCTTGCTGCGGTCTTTTGGTATACCTAGCACGCCCCCTTCTACTGTGGAGGAGACAGCCACGGTGCCACCCACATGTCCGCCGTGCAAGCCTGACCAGACCACAGAGGCGCCACAGCCAGCGCCTCACCGAGCTTCCGCGGTGCCCTCGGAAGCGGCGGCGGTGGCACACGAGGAGGGCGGTAAGTGGACGTTGGTCCAACAATCCAAAAGATCCGCCAAGTCCCTAAACACCCCATCCACCAAATCCACTACTCCCACTCCCACGACAACCCATTCCACCCAAGCGTCCTCACAGTCCATGCCTCCTCCTCCCCCTCCTCCTCCCCCTCCAACGCTCGGGAGTGCACCGTCACGGCGCATCCCCGTAACGCCTCCGTTTGCGGACAGAACACCGACCGTCGGTGCCCGCCAAGGAGCCCCAGCTCCGGGACGCACAAGCCGCAACGTATCGCCGAGTGCACGAGCAACAGAAATTCCCCATGTAACCACTCCATCCTCACCGGCACCTGGAAGCTCCGAACCTCTCCTTCCCCGACCACCTGAGACATCGCCCACAGCACCACCCATCCCGCCACGTGTAGGTGATTCCCTGATAATTACATCTCCCGTCAGAGGCAGGAAGCGGGCTCCACCCTGGCAAACTTCTCCGACCGATGGAGGATGTCCCAGGGCGAGGTTACGGGCCCAATCAGGACCATCTATGCAGTAGTGACTACCTAGTCAGTCACTATCATCTTAACACGTTTTAGCTGACTTCTTCTTCAACGATTTTACAATGGAACTGCCGAGGCCTAAAAACCTCCATTTCTGACCTTGTGACCGTTTTAAATCGACACAACCTGGTAGCCATTTGTCTCCAAGAAACTAAGCTGGCACCAGAGGACAACGTGAGGCTGAAATACTATGCCGTGTTCCGCCACGACGTACCATCTGGAAATGTCTCCCACGGGGGCGTTTTACTCGCCGTCCACCATAGCGTACCAGCACGAGAGCTCGCTCTCCGAACCACTCTACAGGCAGTCGCAGCGGAGGTGACTTTCAACCACAGGCGTATAAGTTTGTGCTCCCTGTACCCCCCCTGGCGTCGCTTTCCCCACTGCTGACTTCAAGCGGTTGCTGACTGAACTCCCCCACCAGCACTTCTCGGTGATTTCAACGCCCACCACACTGCGTAGGGATGCTTAGACGTCAACACACGCGGTCGAATCCTCGAAGACTTAATCCTACATGGATCACTCTGCCTCTTAAATTCAGGCGCACACACCCATCTTACTATGCCATCTGGCCGAACGTCAACATTGGATATGAGCTTGGCCAGCCCTCAATTAACACAGGAATTTGAATGGTCAGTCGATGACGACTGCCACGGAAGCGACCACTTTCCGGTATGGCTAACCTTTCGAAGAGGCGCAGTTTTAGGCACGCGGCCGCCGCGTTGGAATCTTAAGAAAGCAGACTGGACTCGATTTGAATCAGATATACATGCTGTTCTTACTCGTGACATTGAAAACCACTGCACCCACATCGACGATTTTACAACACGACTCCTCCAGTGCGCCCATATATGCATCCCACGCACTTCTGGCACCCCGCGCCGCACCCCGGTCCCCTGGTGGACTGACGAGTGTGCGACGGCTATCCGCGCGCAAAAGAGGGCCCTCAAGCTCTTCAGAAAACACAGCACTACCGCAACATGATAGCATTCAAACAGGCCAGAGCTATCGCTAGGCGCACGATAAGGGCAGCAAAGAGAATCTCCTGGAGAGAGTATGTAGGTGGAATGAACCGTTTTACCCCCACTTCACAGGTGTGGACCCGAATAAAACGTATATCGGGTCAGCTTTCCTCCAGTCCACTACCTGTGTTGCAGATTCAAGGTAGAACCATTGCTCACCCACTTGACGTGGCCAACGAGATCGCCAATGCCCTAGCGGAGCGGAGTCGAGATAGCAAGGCCAACCCTAGATTTCTGCAACATAAACGTAGATGCGAGGCAAGTCCTATCGACTTTTCCACCACCATACAGCACCCTTATAACCAACCATTTACTTTGACGGAACTGAAACACGCAACTAACACGCTCAGATGTGTCTCTGAGGGACCGGAGGCCATACACAACGACATGCTGAAGCATCTTCCTCCAAGTGCTATTGATGTACTCCTGACTGCCTATAATGATATATGGGAGAAAGGAAGCTTCCCGTGCACTTGGCGCGAGGCCACAGTAATCCCGATTTTAAAGCCGGGGAAAAGTGGTCTGGAAGCACTCCACTACAGACCCATTTCGTTGACATCGTCGCTTTGTAAGTTGATGGAAAAAAATGGTTAGTATGCGTCTAACATGGTTTTTAGAGCAACAGGACTTCTTCTCAAATGCCCAGTGTGGCTTCCGGAAGAACCGATCCACAGTGGACCATGTTTTAGCTTTGGACACCGCCGTCCGTGCTGGTTTCAAGGATCACAAGCACGTAGGTGCAGTGTTTTTCGACGTGGAGGCCGCCTATGACACTGCCTGGCGCCACGGGATTTTGATGAAGTTGTGGAACTGTGGTGTTAGTGGATCCATGGGAGTCTTCATCAAAAACTTTTTAGCTAATCGGTGCTTCCGCGTCCGACTCGGTAATCAGTTGTCAGAAAAATGCGTGCCTACGAACGGAGTTCCACAAGGAAGTGTGCTCAGTGTGTCCTTGTTTGGAGTGCTGATCAACGATATTGGAAAGAGACTACCAGAAAACATTGGACGCTCACTCTTCGTGGATGACCTCGCAATTTGGCTCTCTGCTTCTCGTACACCATCTTTGAACCGGCAGTTACAGCTGGCCATACATCACCTTGAAGATTGGAGCCACCGAAACGGGCTTCGATTTTCCGCAGAAAAAACAGTCGCCGTACACTTTTCTCGCCGACGATCGTGCTACTCTGAACTGTCACTTCAACTATATGGAAAGCCAATCCCGCTGCGACCTTCCGCCAAGTTTCTTGGCGTCTCTCTCCACAGCCGGTTGACATACAGTGACCACCTTAAATCTCTGCGCCAGCGTTGTTCCAAAGCTCTTAATATCATGAAATGTGTGGCACGAACAACATACGGAGCAGACCGTGCAACACTTTTACAGATGCACCGACAGCTCATCCGTTCTAAGCTTGACTATTGTTGTTTTGTGTATGATGGCGCCAGCACCCTCAGAAAACGCGTACTTGATACGGTCCACAACACAGCCCTACGCATTGCAACCGGCGCATTCAGAACTTCGCCAATAGCAAGCCTCCAAGTGGAAGCTCACGAGCCGCACCTGGCATTGAGACGTGCTAAGCTTGGCCTTCGCTATGCGTGCAAACTGAGGCAATACCCTCTACACCCAACGTATGACGCGGTGTTTTCTCACCACCTATTGGCACTGTTCCACGGAGGACGGAAGGGAATATCTGAACCCTTCTGTGTGAGAATGCAAAAAGAAATCCGCACAAGTGGTATCCATATACGTGGAATTCGTATTGCTGACCGATCGCAGATACCACCATGGGAATTAGCGTCGCCAGAAATAGACCTGGCCCTCTCTTCGTCCAAAAAAGGTGATGTCCCCACCGAACCTTTCAGAATGAATGCACTGGAGCGCATAGCCACGTACGACGGACGCACCCTGATATATACCGATGGCTCGAAAGGGAAGCAAGGGGTCGGATGCGCGTTCGTCACCGGATCCGTCACGAGGTCCTTCTCGCTTCCGTCAAACTCATCCGTTTATACATCGGAACTGGTTGCGATCCTCAAGGCGCTGTGCTTCATTGAAGTCAGTGAGTACTGCTCATGTGTTGTCCTGTCCGACTCTTTGAGCAGCCTATCGGCACTGGAAAGTTTCAACCCACAGGACGCTCTTTTGCAGGACATCTTACATCGGCTCACCCTACTGAAACGAGAAGGAAGATTCGTTTCCTTCTGCTGGATCCCAAGCCACGTTGGCATTAGGGGAAATGAACTCGCCGACGCAGCAGCGAAACTAGCGGCACAGAAACCATGCACTCGCACCCTCCCTCTCCCTGCACGGGATTTCTACCCATTGATCTCAGAATACATGCATGAGAAATGGCAAAGCAGCTGGGACGCCATAGGTACTAACAAACTCCAAGAAATCAAACCACGAGTAGGATACTGGCCCTCGTCTTCCAGGAAAATACGAGCGGAGGAGGTGGCATTGGCACGACTCCGAATCGGACATACATACACCACACACTGCCACCTTCTCATAAATGAAAGCAAGCCAGTTTGCCCACGATGCAATTCTCCACTAACGGTACGTCACATTCTCACATGTCGGCACTACGAACAGGAGAGAGCCCAGTACCTCGGAACCAGCAGGACATTCCCCAGTCTCCTTCGAGACGACTCGGACTGCTTGGGAAAGGTGTGTCAATACTTCAGAAAAACTGGATTTTTGATAATATATTCAGGTCAGTAAAAACTTGTCACCCAACCATAATACTAAGATACGGCTCTGACTAAGTAGTTCTCTGTTCTGTTATGGGCGCTAAATGACCTACCATGGTCGATGTGCCCTAAAACCCAAATCACTCACACACTCACTTACCGGAGGTCTGATTTCTGATCACATAGTTCACTGGGCTCGTTTGCTTCACAATCCGAAAGTACGGTTTCCACGGCAACGAGAACTTTGACGACGTGCCAGGGTGCACAGTTGTGTCATAATATTACACGGGATCCCCAATTTGGAAATTTCGCGGCTTGGCTTTGCGGTCCGCGTACTCACGGTTACGTTCATGACTCTCCACAATGTCCCCCCCGACGAGGCACCACCTTTTCGTGGTGGGGGGGATTGCGTGCCCTAAGGACCCGGATTCCCAGTCCATCGGTGAGCCGGCGAGGGGCCAGACTAGGAGTGCCTCACTCGTCCTTCCATCCATACGCTCCCATTCCAATGCCCATCTCATCTCAACATCCATGTCCTTCCCCTGGCCCTGCAACACCAACTCTCCCTATCATGAGCAGGTAGGACAACTTCCCCGGTCCTGCCCTCTAGCTCAGTTTTATCGGGGTAGCCGCGCCCCCTCGGCCCGCCCCCCGGGGTTGACGGAGTCCTGGAGGTTGAGGTCCCCCGTCGCACGGTGCTAGTTGTGACGGGGGACCAACACACCTCTTTGGTCCCGATATCCCGGAGGGGCGGGCGGGCCCGTAGGGCCCCATACGGGTCAAGTGGCCGGTCGCCTCGGGCCGGGGACCTGGCAATCTTCCCAGTGTCTGCCGGCCCGGCCGGCTGGGGTCAAGGGGTGGGCGGCGCTGGATCCTGGTCGGGGTGGTGAGTCTCTCTCTCCCGGCCGGGCGAAGGCGCCGCCTGCCCCGTATAGCTCCTCGGGCGCCTGGCGTCCTCCCGTCCGCGGGGCCCAGGCGTCCCCCCCGTAGGGCCCCTTGTGGTGGGGCGCCCGAGGAGTAGAAACCAAGAAACTTATATGGCAACTTCCAACACAAAAAACAACCCACCTGGCCCCTCCAGTAGGGGACAGACAACCCGACCTAGGACTTTGAATGTAGTGCATGGAGGGCCCGGTCTCCAAGCTGGTCTTCCTGCACCACGTATTATGATCTTAAAATCACTCGAGGAAAATATGAAACTCTCAGTGCTTACCCCGTTCCAAAGGAAGGAAGCTTGTGACAAGCTGGGATCGGTTATAAGGTGCGAAAAGCTCAGAGACGGTTCGCTTGAAGTTGAATTTAATACTGCTGAGGATGCAAGGAGGGCGATGGACGCAACATAAATAACGTACACTAAACGACATGAAACCAGCAGGCGAACAGTCACCGTACGCATCGAGATTCTTCCACACAACACCAAAAATTACTCCAAAGGAGTTATTAACTGCTACGACTTGCGAGATGTTTCGGATGCCGACATTGTGGATGGCCTAACAGAGTGGGGAGTAGTAGAGGCCCGAAGAATTTCAATTAGAAAAGGGAAAGAATTACAGCCAACAAACAACATCATCCTAACTTTTCACATGACAGATCTTCCGGAGTTTATTTTCGTCGGGTATGTCCGCGTGAAGGTCCGCGTATTTGTACCCAACCCGATGAGGTGTTTCCGGTGCTCCCGTTTTGGTCACACGTCGCAGCATTGTCGAAACCGAGAGACATGTGGGCGATGTGGATCAGCAGAGCATGTGCAAGATAAATGTGAAGCGGAGAGTCCACACTGTTCCAACTGCGGCCCAGGCCAAAAACCCCATACCGTCTATGATCGTTCTTGTCCCATTTTCTTGAGAGAGAAGGAAATAGTTGCAATAAAAAGTTTCAAAAAGATAACATTCCGTGAGGCGCGGGAGATCTATGAGGCAGCTCATCCGAGAACATCATATGCTGCAAAGGTGAAGCTGAACTCCAACATCACACAACAGTCCCCGATGCAATCACACACGCACATGAGTGCCTCTCATCTTATAGCTCAACTCAGTGCCATAATGCTTGCCTTTGGTATTGAGTGTACACCGATCAGAGAAAAAGCCTTGTCCTCTCCCCAAACGGTGGTGAGAGAGTCCTCAGCTGCAGACCCTGTAGCGACTCCTCAAGGAGAGTGGGTCCAGGTCCAGCGAGGGAAAAGACATGCCCATCCATCCACATCTAAACCCAACCCCTCTCCAGCCACTTCAATCCCTACCTCCAACACTCCCCTCCCTTCCTCCCCTCGGCCGAACAATCCGTTCCCGCTAGGGAAGATCCCAGGAGCGCTCCGGGACCAGGACTCGAGACACCGACGTCTCAGGGTCGCGTCGAACCGACAACGAAGGTGGGGAAGCCCTCCTCCCACATCAAATCCTTACACGCCACCATCTCCAACCCTAAACCTACCCAACCCATCCCCGCACCCTCCCGAACCACCCCAACTCCCCCACCCCCACCAACCATTTCCTGAGGTCCACCCAGGGGCCCCCGACATGGGGGCTTCAGGCCGGACATCCCGAGCTGGGTCGAGGTATACGTCGCCAAATGTAGGAAGACAGGCCCTCGGGGCTTGCCCCCCATTGTCTCCAGCTCCCCAAGCCAGCTCTCTCCGTACCGCAGAAACTGGGAGTGTGATGGGCCCACCCTCAACACCTCCCCAGGTGGGCGACCAGTCCCGCTGGTCGCCTGCAACAGGCCGGAAGCGCGTCTCGCCCTGGTCAGTCTCGCCAACCGGCGGGGTCAGTCCTAGGGTGCGAGCGCGTACAGTATCCGACCAATGGGCACCGGCTAGTTCATCATAAACTGACGTGTTTTGACCCTCTTAACATAGCCCTTCATACAGGCTATTTTACAATGGAACTGCAAAGGATTTAGAAGCAGTGCCCAGGACCTGCAGGCTGTGCTGAAGAAATATTGTCCGGCGGCGTTCTGCCTGCAGGAGAAAAAGCTGTCGCCAGATTCTGCTATTCAGGTTAAATGCTATACCGTGTCCCGAAAAGAAGTGCCAAGTGGCACTATCTCCCACGGTGGAGTAATCCTTGGTATTCACCATAGCGTGTCCGCGCAACCTTCACTCTTGACCACTCGCCTTCAAGCCGTTGCTGCCAGGGTGCACTTCGGTCGACGACCGATTTCGTTGTGCAGCGTCTACCTACCTCCTGGGACTGCGTTCCCATCAAATGAGATGAAGCATCTCTGTACTCAGCTTCCTGAACCGGTCTTAATTCTGGGCGATTTTAACGCACACCATACCGTTTGGGGTTGTTCAAATGTCAGCGGACGTGGCCGTCTTATGGAACAATTTTTACACGAGGAGACTCTGTGTATCTTAAATACAGGTACCAACACTCACTTTAGCTTGCCATCTGGAAAAACCTCTACGCTGGACTTGAGTATTTCGAGTCCCCAACTGGTACAATATTTTGATTGGTCGGTGGACAGTGACCCTCTGGGAAGTGAATCACCCAGTTTGGCTCGAATACCGTGATGGTCCAGTTCTTGGACTGAGGCCGCCACGGTGGAACCTTCACAAAGCAAACTGGGCAAAATATACAGCAGAACTTGAAGCAGCGTGGTCAGCCGATGACCAGGAGCAACCACAATGTGTGGAAGAATTTACCGCACAGCTCCTACAGTCTGCATCAGCATGCATTCCCCGCACCTCTGGTGCTCCCCGGCGTACTCCAGTCCCATGGTGGACGGACGAATGCAGAGACGCCATACGTGCGAGGAAACGAGCCTACAGAAAATTTAGTAAAAACAGTACTATACAAAACATGATTGACTTCCGTAGGGCTAGGGCTCTGGCACGACGTACCGTCCGGACAGCGAAGCAGACATCGTGGCGAGCATATGTCAGCCAAATAAATAAACATACCCCGATTGGGCAAGTGTGGTCCAGAATTAAACGAGTGGCAGGCCAACAGTCATCCGTTCCACTACCCGTGCTGCGTATGGGCAACAGAGACGTAACCAATGCCATCGATGTAGCGAACGAAATTGCCCACGCCCTCTCAGAACGTAGCCGAGGTACAAACTGGGACCCACAATTCTTGCGCCATAAGACCCGCTGTGAAAGAACTCCGGTCGACTTTTCCACCACTGACAACCTATGTTATAACCAGCCATTCACAATGGCCGAAATGATGTCTGCCGTATCGAAGCTCCGAATTGTCTCCGAAGGTCCAGACACCATTCATAATGACATGTTAAAAAATCTCCCTCAATGCGCACTCGAAACCCTACTAAGCATTTTCAACAAGCTTTGGCAACGAGGTGAATTTCCGGTAGCCTGGCGGGAAGCAACTGTGGTCCCACTTTTGAAACCTGGCAAAAGCGGATTGGAACCGCTCCACTATCGACCAATATCTCTTACCTCGTGCGTATGCAAACTAATGGAGAAGCTTGCGACTACCAGGTTGACGTGGTTCTTAGAACAACACGACATTTTTCCAAATGCACAGTGCGGTTTTAGGAAGAACAGGAGTTCCATTGATCACATTTTATCCCTGGACACGGCAATACGTGTAGCATTTAAACAGAAAAGACACGTCGGTGCTTTCTTCTTTGACGTTGAAGCAGCATATGATACGGCTTGGCGTCAAGGTATTCTGAGAAAAGTACATAAATGTGGTATTCGTGGGGCAATGGGGATCTTCATCCAGCATTTCCTGGGCGAACGACACTTCCGTGTTCGCGTTGGCAACCAACTATCTACTAGATTTCTGCAAGTAAACGGTGTCCCACAGGGAGGAGTTTTAAGTGTAGCACTGTTCGCGGTGATGATTAACGATATAGGCGACACACTTCCACCAAAACTTGGCCGGTCGCTCTTCGTAGACGACTTCGCTATATGGTGCAGCACAGCCAGGCTATCGGCCATGTCCAGAAGTCTCCAATTGGCCATTCACAGACTTGAAGAATGGAGTGTCATGAATGGATTTCGTTTTTCAACTATAAAAACAACGGCAATGCACTTTTGCCGCCGACGTAGCTGTGGAGATCTATTACTTCAACTATACGGGAACCGGATTCCGACACCATCTACCGTGAGGTTTCTTGGGGTCACCTTTGACTCGCACCTTAGTTATAGGGAACATTTTCAAACACTTCGTGATCAGTGTTTTAAATCCCTGAACATATTGAAATGTGTTTCGCGTACTACATATGGAGCGGACAGGAGCTCCTTACTTTTGCTTTATCGGTCGCTGATACGTTCAAAGTTGGACTATGCGTGTTTTATTTATGATGGAGCACGCAATTCCACCAAACGAACACTGGATACCATTCACCATACTGCTATCCGTATCTCAACCGGGGCATTCCGCACCTCGCCCACAATGAGCCTGCTAGCAGAGGCACACGAGGCTCCTCTCTTTCTGCGCAGAGAAAGGCTGGGAATGCGCTACGCTTGTAAACTTCGCCAGTTCCCTGACCACCCGACTTACTCTCATGTTTTTTCACGACGACTAACAACACTCTTTTCAACGGAGCGAAACTTGAGTGTTGCGCCTTTTGGTGTGCGCATTCGCCAGCTTTTCCAGGAAAGTCAGCTGAGCCTCCAAGGAATTCGGAGAGACGAGGGCATGCAGACTCCCCCATGGGAGCTTATCGCACCAGAAGTGGATACATCCCTCGCGAAAACGAGGAAATCAGATGTTTCCCCAGAAGAGCTTCGCTCTCTGGCTTTGAAACATATAGAATCATTTCAGGGCTGGGCGACTACCTATACCGATGGATCTCGAACCGAGGACGGTGTGGGCAGCGCTTTTGTTTGTGGCTCTGTTATCCGATCTTTTTCCCTCCCACCTTACGCATCTGTGTATTCATCAGAACTTATCGCTATTTTGAAAGCCTTATGCTACATCGAAGTGTCGGTGGGAGATCGACATGTTATTTTCACCGATTCTTTAAGCAGCCTTTTGGCCCTGAACACATTTTATCCGTCTAACCCCCTTTTGCGTGATATTGTATGCGGTCTGACGAAAATGAACAACATGGAACGCCGTGTGCTCTTGTGTTGGATTCCCAGCCATGTGGGTATTTCCGGTAACGAGTTGGCGGATGCTGCGGCGAAGCGAGCAGCGCGCGCGCCGTGCACTCATTCGCTGCCACTTCCTGCCACGGACCATTACCGAGAGGTGTCCACCTTCCTCTTAGACAAGTGGCAGGCAATGTGGGACGCGACACAGGCGAACAAACTGAGAGCCATTAAACAACGTCTGAGACCATGGAGCTCGTCCTGTCTTAAACATAGACAAGAAGAGGTTACATTGTGCCGCCTCCGCATTGGGCATACCTATGCCACTCACGGTTATCTGTTGTGCGGTGGCGAGAAACCTCTGTGCACAAGATGTCGTGCACCACTGACAGTTCGCCATGTTTTGATCTCGTGCCTACTTTATGCTGAAGAGCGAAGACGTCACTTTGGATCTGCACAGGTAGATTCACTTAATGATATTCTGTCTGACAACTCTAGCAATGTTCAACCAGGACAACTGATGGACTTCCTTTCTGACGTATCTTTCTCGGTAATATATTCTCCACACTGATATGCATTACATGTAAAATCTATCACACAGTAGCACTACTTAATCGGTGCCCACAATGAGAGGCTTGACACTTTGTCTAATCATATTTCTATAAATATCATCTTAGTTATGGGCGCAATATGACCATAGTTGTCGACGCGCCCTAAAGCCCAAATAACTAACTAACTAACTCTCCACAATGTGAGTCTTTACATGGCTGTACGCTTCATGCAAATTTGACAGCATTTTTGGGACATAGTCTTCACCGTAATATTTCATCTTAGGCTGGAGCAAATTGTCCAGGGGGAGAATGGGGTCTCTGCCGTACAGTGTGAAGAATGGCGAGATGGTTCCAGAGCTTCCAATGTTAGGTGTCCGATAGGCGGCAAGAGTAGCGGGAATTTTTGTGTCCCAATCATCTTGATTTTTGTTGATTGTTTTTGCCAATATGTCGTTTTGGCACCTATGGTACCTTTCGCATCGTCCATTACTTTGTGGCCGATTTGCACTGGTGGTGATATGGCGAATATTCAAACAAGTTTCCAGCTCGTCTACAACGGCATTTCTGAATTATGTTCCTAAGTCCGAAAGTATCACGCGTGGACATGAGTGGCGTGGGATGATTTCTTCCATAAGGATTTTCGCGACAGTATGGGCATCCTTTCGCTTAGTGCAGAAACTTTCCGGCCAAGAAGAAAACAAGTCGATGATCGTGATGACGTAACGGTTCCCTTGTTGTGCTTCTGGGTATGGTCCACAAGTGTCAATCGCAATCATTTCAAAGGGATAGTGAGGAACTGGCATCTCCTGCATCGGAGCTGGGGCTGCTTTGGCTTTGCGTCCTGTGCAAGGCACGCAAGCTATGAGATAGGCCACTGTGTCTCTCCACATTCCGTTCCAATAATACCTGAATTTAAGCTTTTCGTACGTTTTGGTGAGTCCCATGTGTCCTGCAAAGAAACCATCGTGCATCTCCTTCAATACTTCTTGTCTGAGGGATATTGGCACGCATAGTTGTAAGCCTGGAATTGGTCCACAGCGAGGTCCGTCGCTAATTTTGTAGATCAGTTTGTCCAATTCCATGTAACGCAAAACGATGTCCCGATAATCTGAGTGATTTTTGTCATTCATGATTTTCCGAATATTTGCTATTTCCTCATCGGCACTCTGCAGTTCCGCTATATTCTCCCATTTCACTTGAAGGAGTTCCTCAAGGCAGCGTCTTGAGTACGTCCCTGTTTTCACTCATAATAAATGACATCGGCAGCTCGCTACCTTCATCAATCGGACGATCGCTTTTCGCTGACGATTTTACTATCTGGACATGCAGCTCGTCAACCCCTCTCATGGAACGACAGCTGCAACTCGCAATTTCTTACCTCGAAAAGTGGGGTCGCCTGAATGGGTTCAGATTTTCTATTGCAAAGACATCAGCAGTTCATTTCTGTCGTCGTCGTCGCCACTGTCCGGACATGAAGTTAAGACTTTACGGGCAAGACGTTCCATGTGTACCATCGGCTCGCTTTCTCGGTGTGCAACTTGACAATCGTCTTTCATACAGAGAACACATAAAAACGCTCCGAGACAAGTGCTTAAAAACCATGAATATAATGAAGTGTGTTTCTCGAACTTCGTATGGGTCTGATAGAAGGACTCTGCACCTGCTATATCGCAGTCTTATTCGTTCCAAACTGGACTATGCATGTTTTATATACGACGGCGCGTGTGCTACCACAAAACGTATTTTAGATCCGATACACCACGCTGCATTGCGAATAATTACCGGAGCATTTCGCACCTCTCCCACGGTCAGCATACTCGCAGATTCCCACGAGCCACCCTTGAGCATGAGACGAGAAATGCTGGGACTTCGCTACGCATGCAAAATGCGTCAGTTTCCGACACACCCATCTTATAAGGCTGTTTTTTCTCGCGACATACATACAATTCTTCGTGGCCACGTGAGGAGGGGAACAGCTTACTGTGTGATAATGAGGACACTCCTGAGACAGACGAGAATTCGACTACAAGAAATCAGGCAGTTTGAACGAATAACAACTCCCCCGTGGGAGCTGATCTCCCCCTTCATCGACGTCGTCCTCACTGCCGAGAGAAAAATGGATGTTACCAAAGAGGAGCTACTATCATGTTCATTAGAACACATTTCCTCAGCATACCGTGGCTTCATTATCACATACACAGATGGCTCGAAGTTTGACACCGGTGTGGGTAGCGCGTTCGTGAGAGGATCTATTACGAGATCGTTCCCCCTGCCTTCACATGCCACTGTCTTCACAGCCGAGTTATTAGCCATTAGCAAAGCCCTTGCATACATCGAGGTCGACGACGAGGATTTTCATGTTATCTTGACGGATTCTCTGAGTAGTCTTCTGTCATTGCGTAGTTTCAACCAACAACATGTCATTGTACGATACATTTTATATCAACTTACTTCGCTACATCGTATGGGAAAACAAGTAACACTTTGCTGGATCCCAGCACATGTCGGAATCCATGGCAATGAACTCGCCGATCAGGCTGCAAGGCGTGCAGCACAAGCAGCATGTCGACGCGTGCTTCCACTTCCAGCCAGTGACCACTACTCAATTATTTCATCATTTCTTCTCAAAGGGTGGCAGAACAGATGGGGCCAAGTGGAGTCCAAGAAATTAAAATAAATTAAACCACACTTAGCGCTGTGGCCATCGTCTTTCAGCCCAAGTAGAAGGGACGAGGTGGCCCTCTGTCGCCTTAGAATTGGACACACGCTATCTACTCATAGGTACTTATTGTGCGGGGATGAAAGGCCCAAATGTATGAAGTGTGATGCAGTACTGACCGTGCGCCATGTACTGGTATCTTGCCAGAACTACACAGAAGAACGCAGGCGCCATTTCGGACGTGGCTCTAACACTCTGAGGATGGTGGACTTACTCGGCGATAATTCCAGATTTGTCCAAAATAGAGCAGTTTTTTGTTTCCTTGCGGATGTAGGTTTCCAAATAATATACACACCTGGGTAGATCATGAACTAGTGCCATATATTTTGCTCTCCGGATTTGAAGAGCTGAATTAACCTTGTTATGGGTGCAAAATAACCCAATTGGGGTTGACGCACCCTAAAACCCTAATAATCAATCAATCAATTCACTAGTACTTCCTTAAATTTTACTTCTCTGCTCAGGTCTTCCTCTGGTTTTCTGAACTCAGTGTGACGGAGATCACCCATAGGAACATGGTCGGAATCTATGACGTTCACGTCCTGGTCAGTTTCGTGCATTCGACTGAGGTGGTCAGCCACGACATTTTTGCTTCCTTTAATGTATATGATTTCGCAGTCGTGCTCTGAAAGCATGATCGCCCATCTCTGCAACATGGGATTTTTCATTTCTGACAAGTTCAAAAAAGTAAGTGGACGGTGATCGGTCAGAATGGTGAATTTCGATCCAAGCAAATATTGGCGTAATTTTTGCACACTCCACACGCACGCATAGGCCTCTTTCTGGACCACTAGCCACTTCCGTTGTGTCTCATTTAACTGTTTCGACAGGTACTGTACCACTCTTTCACCTTCTCCGTGTTCCTGCACTAACACGGCTCCAACTGCTTCCTGGGAGGCATCCGTGTATAATTTGTACTCTTTCGTGATGTCGGGATATGCCAGCACGGGTGCGGTAGCTAATTTTTGTTTCAAAGTTTCAAAAGCCATCTCACACTCGTCTGTCCAATCAAATCGGGCATGTTTTTTGGTGAGGTTTATAAGTGGCGTGGAGATTTTGCTGAAACTGGGAATGAAGCGACGGTAGTATGAACACATACCGATGAATAAGCGGACTCCCTTGACATTGGTCAGGGCTGCCATATGTTGAATCGCTTCCACTTTCTCGGGGTTTGGCTTGATGCCAGAGGCTGACACTAGGTGTCCCAAGTACTGTACTCTTTCCTTCAAGAAGTCACATTTCGACAGTTTTAGTTTCAATTTCGCTTTTCGCAGTCTGCGAAAAACTTCTTCCAGATGGGCCAAATGTTCGTCAAACGTTTTGGAGTAGACGATTATATCATCGATGTAGGCGGTTGCAAACTGATTTTTAATTCCGGACAGCACTTTGTTCATCAATTCTGCGAACTTGGAGGGTGCATTGCAAATTCCGAATGGCATTTTGCGAAAGTTCCAAAGTCCCATAAAACATGTGAAGGCTGTTTTGGGAATACTCTCCTCGGACATCGGGATCTGCCAATAACCAGCTTTCAGGTCCAAGGACGAAAAGAAGTTCGCACCTCCCAGAGAGGCAAGAATGTCCTCAATTAGCGGGAGTGGGTAGCTATTTTTCTTGGTCACCTTGTTTAGTTTTCTGAAGTCAATCGTGAATCGGTTACCTCCATCCTTTTTGCGATGCAGCATGTACCACACTGCTCCCTTCCCCCATTGTAGGAAAGTCCTTATTGGCACGCGAAAGTCTAGCAACCTCTTGTTCGCGATAACTCCAGTCACGAAAGTACCAGTACCTTTTGCTGCCCTGTATTGCACTGCAGCACTCCACGATCACACGAGAACTACAGACACCGTACAGTACGTTCTCCTCGGAAGGTAAGCCGCGATACTGCCTTTCCTATGAATTTAGAAGCCGAATTTAGTTGGGAAGGGCGCACGCGTAGCAGCGGTCCGATCGCTCAGAGTATTCAAGCCCGACTGGCTGGGGCCGCACGGGCGCTAGTGACTTCGGGAGACCCCCGGTCGCGGATTGGTCGAGGGCCGCAGAAGTCTCCATGACGTCATATCCATGTCGACGGCCTTCTAGAAGGGGAAGTAGTCTATTTCTAGTGGCGGTGACGATGCGTTACGTTTACGGTACACTTTTACAATCGCAAGGCTTACGGGATTATATCAATTACAGTTACGGGACAGCCAAACGTATAACTTTATGTGAACACAGTTACATCTAGCATTAACGACGGCGGCGGTACGCGCCGGTCGGATAGGGGTCACGTGGCGGGCGCCTGGCTGGCGGGGTGTTAGCCGGAAAGAGGGAGGGGAGGTGCAAAGTCCAACGAACGGCCTCGTTGGGTCGGGCGGTGGCTGCTTACGTAGGCACCAGACAGGCAGGCGCCAGTCTCGGAGCCGGGTACTTGTCGCGCCATGAACGAAGTGGGTTGGGGCTGAATTTACGGGATCAAGACGCTCAAAAACTAACACTCTTACACCCATCCCAGGATCAAAACATGGAATACATGTGGCCTAACTAGACATCACCCCCCCCCCCAGGATTGGAACATTGAATACCAGCAGGGTCCCATCAGACATCACTTCCCCCCCCCCCCTTAGAATGACATATCAGCTGTGATCCCTGGGCGCTGTATGACCAACGCAGTCGATGCGCCCTTAAGCCCAAATAACCAACCAATCAGCTGTGATCCCAGCACAGCATGGGCCCACCTAACCCAAACTGGGCCCCCTGGGTGGCTTTCTGGATCCACCTCTGTGACCAGCCATCCCAAAATCATTATGCTTAGTTAAACTTGGTAGCTAGGTTGTAAAAGACTAGCAGTGCCACATATATCCAAACCCTATCAATACTAGGAGTCGTTCATTTATATATGGAAAGAAGCATAGCCTATTTAGATAGGGAAATAAGCATCCTTTGTATTTTGCCACTTTTCCCCCTATGATTATATATATTGTCATTGCTTTCATTTCTGGCTCATTAGTGGGTACATACCTGTGCCACTCATCCAGCTAGACCACTGGCCACTTGTCCCCAGCTGGCTCTCTGATGGATATATCTTCTTGGGCCCACAATCACCATGCTGCTTTTTTGTGTGCCGATAAATGCTTTGTTCAGAGCCTGCCCATGTGCACCCATCATACCCACACTTGCACACCTTTCTTATCCTCTTTTTTGCTGGCTTCTCACCATCACCATCATCAACCCTCTGCTCTTCTTCTGCAATTCCAAAGCCCAACTTTGTTTGCTTCATTCTGTAACAATTAGGGCACAATGTGAATAAACCCATGTGGAGTGTGTAGAACGCACACTCCACACTGTCTCGATGGCATGTTGCCAGAAACTTGTGCGTGTCAAATATTGCTTGTATTTGCAGAGAGAAGATTCCAAGTGGAATCGCGGAAAGGCGGTAGACTATACAGTGTCACATACAAACGCGTTAGTATTGCGGCCGCGTCGGCGTCACACTTCCCAACAGCTGTGTTAGTTTTCTACTGCGCATGCGTCAACTCGCCGCTAGCTACGGCGAGGGGGCGGTGAGAAATGACGCGTGTGCCGCCCGACGGGGCGAATGTGGAGCGGCGTTTGGGCCATGACGGCAAATGTGGCGCAGCGTTTGGGCCATGACTGTAAACGTGGCGCACTGCTTTGGCCATCACTCTTAACTCGCCGAACCCGCTGTTGCGGCCCGCTACAGGTACCCCCCGCCCAGACACGGCGCCGGCAAAGGTGACGTGGCGAACGACATACCGCGCAGGGGTGATCACTGCACGGCCGGAGCGAGTGCGAAGGGCGGGCCGCAGCGCTGGCCCGACGGTTGATGACGGCGGTGGCGGCGTTGGTGCGGGCGGCGGATCCAAGTAGGCTGGTTTGACGAGATGTCAGCCAGTGAGTTGGCTGAGGTGGCAGTCAGCCAGTGGGTCGGCTGAGGTTGCTGAGGCAGCCAGTGGGTCGGCTGAGGTCGCTGAGGTTGATGTAACGTCAGCCAGGACGTTAGACGATGAGACGTTAGCACCCACATCAATGATCTTGTACAAAAATGTGCAAAACGATTTCAGGTGATGAGCACTGTCTCCAGATGCTCCTATGGAGCAGACAGGTCTATTCTACTTATCATGTACCGATCGCTAGTACGCTCTAAAATTGACTATGGATGTTTTATTTATGACGGAGCTTGTGTCACAACGAAACGACGTTTGGACGTTATACACAATACAGCCCTTCATGTTGCTACTGGAGCTTTCCGTACTTCTCCAGCCGGTAGTCTAATGGCCGAAACCGATGAACCTCCCCTTGCGTTACGCCGTATGCTAATGGGAGCGAGATATGCATGTAAGGTCGCACAGAACCGGAAACATCCAGCATATAAATTGATATTTTCAAGGTCATTACTGCCACGTCGGTCAACCAGTAATCAGCGTGGCTTGCCATTTTCTTGGCGCATGGCTTCTATCTTTCGCAAATGCAATATTAGACCAAGCTCTATGACACGCGCTGTCACTCCGAGCATCCCCCCTTGGAAGGTTGTCCCAGTGGTGACTGACCTCACTTTGTCCCATTCAAAGAAGGGAAATGTAACCTCCGAAGAATTCCGAATGCTTGCGTTAGAAAAACTACACCAGTACCGTGAGTTCTCCCGCATCTACACAGACGGCTCCAAGTCTCCTTCCGGAGTGGGATGCGCGTATGTTGGTCGACGAGGTATTGGTTACTTCTGTTTACCGAAGCAGGCGTCGATCTTTACCGCTGAACTTTACGCCATTTTGCAATCGCTTTATCATATTCAGTATCACCAGTCCATAAATCACGTCGTTTTTACTGACTCCCTGAGCAGTCTCTGGGCAATGAGGTCTTTCAACCCGGAAAACAGGCTTGTGCACAGGATTCTGTCCGTCGTCAAATCCCTGACTACTGTCAACAAAAACATCGTATTCTGCTGGATCCCCAGCCATGTTGGACTCGCAGGTAACGAAGCTGCCGATATAGCTGCCAAGCACGCAATCAGCAATGGCCGTGAAGTTCGTCTACGTCTTCCTCCAAGTGATATATACCCCTCCATATTATCACATATACGGTCCGAATGGCAACGAACCTGGAATTCCAAACCTAGTAAGTTGAGGGTTATAAAGCCGGCACTAGGTATGTGGGACTCCTCACACCGGACCTCACGACGGGAAGAAGTAACGCTCTGCAGATTGAGGATTGGCCATACATTCGCGACACATAGCTTTCTTCTGACCGGTGATGACCAACCTTTATGCCCACGCTGTTCGGACCCGCTTACCGTTTATCATGTTTTAGTAGATTGTGTACTGCTGGACCCTCTCCGACGCCAGATTTTAGGACGGGTAAACATTGACACTTTACGGATGCTGCTAAACAATGACTCTGGCGTTGTATCGTCTGGAAACATTTTTACTTTCCTCCAACAAGCACGTTTTGAAGTTATATATCGCCGCCCCTGAAGACTATTAACTACTGACTACTATGGGAGCATAGTAGATTAACTATAAACGCAGTTATGGGCGCAAAATGACCATTGTAGTCGACGCGCCCGTAAACACCAATTCATCATCATCATTAGACGATGAGACGTCAGCCAGTGGGTCGGCTGCAGTTGCACTCAGCCAGTTGGTCGGCTGAGGTTGCTGAGGCAGCCAGTGGGTCGGCTGAGGTTGCTGTGACGTCAGCCAGTGAGTCGGCTGTGACGTCGCGAAGTCGCCGTTGGTGAGCCGGCAGATGCCGTGACGTCAGCCAGGACGTCAGACGATGAGCCTGTTGATGAGGCGTCAGCCAGTGGGTCGGCTGAGGTTGCTGTGACGTCAGCCAGTGAGTCGGCTGTGACGTCGCGAAGTCGCCGTTGGTGAGCCGGCAGATGCCGTGACGTCAGCCAGGACGTCAGGCGGCGTGCTGGCGGATGATGCGGCGTCGACTTCGGTGAGCAGGCGGATGTGACGTCAGACGGTGAGCCGGTAGGTGCTGTGACGTCAGCCAGTGAGTCGGCTGTGACGTCAGCTGGTGTACCGGCTGAGATAGTGACGTCAGCCAGGACGTCAGACGGTGAGCCGGCAGATGACGTGACGTCAGCCAGGACGTCAGACGGTGAGCTGGAGGATGATGCGGCGTCAGCAGCGAGTTGGCTGACACCGCATGGTGGCGGAGGCCGGCTGGGCGTGCGCAGATGCGGCGACGCAGCGGGGAGACGAACGTCGGTGGTCCCTCGGTGTCCGGGCGGCGCTATTAGGCCTCCGGCGAGAGGGAGAGAGGCAGAAAGAGGGACAGGACCGGGTGGGGGCGTGCGGAAAGCGGAGAGAGTTGCGCGTTGGCTCCCCACATCACGTCGGGACTGCTTGAATCACGTCAGGACGGCTTGAATCGCGTCGGGACGGCTTGAATCGCGTCGGGACGGCTTGAATCGCGTCGGGACAGCTTGAATCGCGTCGGGATGGCTGGAATCACGTCGGGATGGCTGGAATCATGTCGGGACGGCTTGAATCGCGTCGGGACGGCTTGAATCACGTCGGGCCTGCTTAAATCACGTTGGGATAGCTTGAATCATGTCGGGACGGCTTGAGTTGCGTCGGGACGGCTTGAATCACGTCGGGCCGGCTTGAATCACGTCGGGACGGCTTGAATCACGTCGGGGTCACCAATTGTGGAGTGTGGGACGCACACTCCACACTGTCTCGATGGCATGTTGCCAGAAACTTGTGCGTGTCGAATATTGCTTGTATTTGCAGAGAGAAGATTCCAAGTGGGAGGAATCGCTTTTTTTTCTCTTTCTTTTTTCTTTTTTCCCCTCCATCTTTAGCAGAGGCCGAGTGCCATCCGCTAGAGATATGCTACGTTAAGGAAAGGGTTACGTTAATCCGGCTTATATGGCATCCGGTTATATCAATTAAGAAAGAGAGGAAAGATGAGACGCCGACAAGCAAGGAACGTGGCGTAAAGTCCGACACACATACATGGGTGAAACATACACAGACACACGTACCTGTCGTACATACACGACACATAGAAGTACACTTGGAGGGTGGGCAGCATCGTAACCTGCGGAGAGGCTCCATTGCTCACCTGCGACCGAAAAAGCGAAGCAGAGGCCCGACGTCTAGGGCGAGTCGTGGGCGTCGGGCCCGACCTTGTGTGTGTAGGTGTATGTTTTAGTTAAGGCTTGGAAAAACCTGAGAGGTGAAAAAACCAAGCAGCTTGGAAAACCCGAAGTTGAAAAACCAAGCGCAATTTATAAGGAGAACCGTCCGTTTTGGCCAAATTGGATCGGTCCCTGCCTACCTAGTGTGATACAACCTATATGTATGTGTTTAGCGACGATGGAGATGATAGCGTTTGACTTCAAATTACGTCCTCTAGTTTCGTGCCGTGCAAGTATGTGAATAGTATGTCAATGAGGTCCGGGTGCTTGTCACCGAGGAGGCTTGGTAGTGAAAGTGGAAGACGATTTTGCGCAATGTAGGTAAGAAGTGGGCGACGTTGTAGTTGGTAGGCTGGGCAAATAAGCAAGAAATGTTCCAGTGTTACGAACACCACATGTTTGGCAGGGCGGAGCGCGGATAGGTCGATCAAAGAGGAAATTATGCGTGAGATTCGTGTGCCCGAGTCGGAGTCGAGCAAGGTGGATCTCGTGTGAGCGCGTGAGTTGTCTGGAAGAGGGCCATTTGGCGAGAAGGGGTTTAATGTGGTGCAAGTGAGTAGTGTTGTGATTCCAGCATGCCTGGAGATATGTGTTGAATAATCTGTTGGTGAGGGATAGGTCACAGGGGGGGGACTGGGAGGTTGGGGGTGGGTGGGAGATCGATGGCTCGACGTGCGAGCTCATCTGCCCGCTCGTTGCCCGGAATCCCCATTTGGCCAGGGATCCAAAGCAGTGTGAGGTGAAGGTGGACATGATGTGTGTGATAGAGTTCCCGGATAGCGTGGAGTGTGGGGTGTGTGGTGTTGTGTATGGCTGCGAGAGCGTCGATGGAAGAACGTGAGTCGGTGCAGATGATGGTTGGTGTGGAGATGTGGTATTGAATGATGTGGTGTAGACAGGCGTAGATTGCGACTAGTTCTGAGGTGTAAACCGAGTGGTGTGGTGTTAATTTTATTTGGCCAAAGCTGGGTCCACCGCACCAAGCAGCTCCCGTACCGTCGGTGGTACGGGAGCCGTCTGTGTAGAAGTATGTATGATGGGGGTGGGCGGCTTGATATTCGAAAAATGTTTGTTGTTTTTCGATGGGGGAAAGTAATTTTTTGTTTTGGTGGAAGAGATATTCGAGCTTGGGATGATACATGTGCCAAAAGGTAAGAAGGGGAGGGAATTTGCCGAGGGTTACCTTGGGGAATTTGAGTGCGAGAGAAAGGACATGTTTCAAATGTATGCCAATGTTGTGTTTGTCCCTATTATAGGTAAGTCTGAAGGGAGGTTTAGTAAGTGCGGGGGTAGCAGGGTGGTTGAGCTGTGTTGTGGTCCGAAAGTGGTATCTGACTAGTTGGAGTGTTCTGCGGTGTTGTAAGCTGGGGAGGTGGGCCTCAGCCCGGAGACTGGTAATGGGTGTAGTGCGGTGTGCTCCGGTGATGAGGCGAAGAGCGTGATTTTGTATGCGTTCAAGTGTTGTGATGTGTGACGGAGATATATGATCGAAGATA
Organism: Ashinkailepas kermadecensis; assembly: GCA_034440615.1. NCBI lineage: Eukaryota > Metazoa > Arthropoda > Thecostraca > Neolepadidae > Ashinkailepas > Ashinkailepas kermadecensis. The sequence goes on along the minus strand of JAOTOM010004681.1, from coordinate 180,379 downwards.
AACGCATTGTATTCCAGGACGGAGCGAATCAGAGCGATATACGTAGTGTTGAGGGTAGCCCTGTCTGCACCCCAGTCGCGACCGGAGATGCAGCGCAGGAGATTCAGCCGTTTTGCGCAGCGTTGTTTTAGATAAGCAATATGAGGGCCGAAACAAAGACTTTTGTCTAGTATGATGCCAAGATATGTGAATGTGGTTTGGAGAGGGATAGTTTGTTCGCGATAGCGGAGCGGAGTAGTAGGTGGGATGTATGTGTGGAGCCGTGAGAAAAGCATTGTGACGGATTTTGCGGGGGAGACTTGCAGTCCCCAAAGGGACCACCAGGAATCAATTTGATTCATGGCGCGCTGCATAAGATAATTTGCTTTGTCTGCCGAACGGTGCGTGCACCATATGGCCAGATCATCGGCGTAAATGGAGTATTTTAGGCAATGGGCTATGTTGTGGAGGTCGGCGAGTGCATCGTTAATCATGATGAGAAAGAGCGTGGGGGATAGCACGCTGCTTTGTGGGACGCCCTGCTCGAGTTTCTGGGGCCGAGAATGGATATTGCCGCAGCGGACGGTGAATGTTCTATCAGCGAGGAAGTTGGAGATGAATTTTTCCATTCTGCCTCGTATGCCAATACGATGTAATTTGATTTGGAGGGCCGAACTGTGTACTTTATTGAATGCGGATTTCAAGTCGAGAAAAAGTGCGACGGTTTCATATTTTTTCATGAAGCCGCGCTGTATCGAATCAACTAGTTGGAAGAGGTTGTCGGCGGTGCTGTGTCTGGGTCGGAATCCGCTTTGAAAGGGGGAGAGAATGTTGTTGTTTTCGAGGTGTACTCTGATTCGACCATTGACCATGCGCTCAAAGATTTTAGAGGCACAACTAGTGAGAGAGATAGGTCGATAGCTAGAGGGAAGGTCGCGGGGTTTGCGATGTTTCGCGACAGGAATGATAGTGCTAGTAGACCAGGAAGGGGGAAAAGTGCCGTCAGTCCATAATTGATTTAGTGCTGAGAGGAGATTTTCATTTCCGGCGTCGGATAGATTTTGGAAGAAGGGGTATGCCAATTGGTCAGGGCCAGGGGAAGTGTTGGTTACTTTGGAAAGGGTTAGCTCATAGGGAGTAAATGGGGCATTATATGATTCAGTGTTGTTGACGGGTGGACAGGCGGAGTTTCCTCGGCGAAGGTCCTCCGCTCTGGTGCCCTGCTGGTGCGGGTTAGGGAAGCCTCACAGGCACGTGCCCTCATGAGCCTAAACCGGTTCCTCGGCAAGGACATCACGGTTGAGCTCGCGGACAGGCTCAACCTGGTTTATACCACCGCTTACGCCCCGGAGCTGGTGGATCTGTCCGAGGAGGAGCTCCTGGACGAGCTGAAGTCGCAGGGAGTGTGCGACGTGACCAGTCTCGGTCGTCGCCCTCGTGCGGGCCCAGTCCTGAAACTGGGCTTCCGCACTCAAGTCCCGCCCACCCACGTCATGGCGGGCTACTTGCGCATCCCTCTCCGCCCCTGGACCCCACCACCGGCCCGATGTGCCTTCTGCCAAAGGTACGGGCACCTGGCAAAGGCGTGTCGCTCCAGGGAGCCTGTATGTGGGCGATGTGCCGAGGGGCACACGACAGATATGTGCGCGTCCGAGGTCCCACGTTGCGCGGCCTGCCTGGGCCCCCACCCGGCCGCATCCCCACGCTGCCCTGCGTGGCTCGACGCCAAAGAGCGTCAGCAGCGGCGACTCACCTCACAGGGCTCCTCGCCGCCTCCACCACCGATGGTGTGGGCCCGGCCCCACTTGGCCCCAATGTGGCCGACTCCGGCTGAAGCGGGCTCCCGCCCCAGGTCTGGTGGGTCGGGTCAGTCAGACTGCGACCCGCTTCCCTCCTCTCCTTCCCCGGCCTCTCGCCCTGCCCCCCTTAGCGGGCCCCTTCGTCCCCCGGTCCCCGCACCGCCCACAGGACGTCACCCAGCCGGCCATGCGCCCTGCCCCTGCCGCGGGCCCCGCCAAGGCCGACACCGCCCACCACTGTCGGGCCGCGCAGCAGACCGCGGCGACCCCAGTCACCGGTCGCTCTAGCGCTCAGCCCCTCCACCGCCAACAGGATGCTCCAGAGCAAGGCTGTGGATTTTGCTCCCTCGACTTTACTCCGTTTCGGGTGACTGGGATCGGTGAAGTCTACATCACTGTCGTCTGTTTCCCCGGCGGCGGAGGACGAATACGAGGTCAGGCAGTCAGACGGTACGACGGAGGTCATGGCTTCCTTCTCCTTCTTCGAGCGATCCTTCCTCATCTCTTCTGCCCGCTCCCTTCTTCTTCCTCTCTTGGGCCTCAACTGTGACGCAGTCTAAGCCCGCCATGGACGAGGTCGCTCGGTCCTCCCGCTGGCTGTGAAGAAAGGCTTTGTCCTCCTCCACGGTCATCCGATCGAGGGCATCACTGCTCGCCACGTCGAAGAGGTCCTCCAGGTCCCCCTTGAACATTTCCTCTTTCATACGGGCGGTCTCAGACGGGCCCCCACGAAGTGGGTTTGGTAGCGGGCTTGACGGTTTCCCTTCACCATTGGTTTACATGCAATTTTACCGTTTTTCTCTACGCTCTCTTGCATGTTTCATGGCCATATAGATCACTTTGACATATATGTCAAAGGGGCATTCCACGTCAAATCGCACAAGAATTGGCTATTTTGAACCCGACCCCCTCCGATTTTGATGAAAATTGATACACCTGTAGTGCCAAGTGAACGAACCTCACACGCCAACTTTCAGCCCTGGGTGACCTCTGGGGTCAGATTTAGAGGTCATCCTAGGTCGCCTATTTTTACCGACTTGACAACAATCAAATGCATATATCTTAGATGTTAATTAACTTAGTGGAACGACATTGGTGTTAAAATGCGCAGAAACCCTTGGCCATTCAGAAATATGGCAAAAGTTGCACGTGACCTCTCCGTGACCCTTGACCTAACGAGGTCAAAGTATAAAAATGCATTTTTATATATGTTTGCCTGCCCCTAATTCGACTAAACGTGGCTGAATTAATGGTCGTGATACTATCTAAGAACGTGCAAAAAAGAAAGGCGGAGACTCTAAAACTTTTTGAGATATCGGCCTTTGAGCAGGTATTGTCATAGGACCAAATCGAAGCATGCCCCGAGGCTATTTACCATATCATCGATGATAACTCTGGTTTCCTTGGTCCGATTATCGTCAAATTTGGTGGGCAAATCATCGGTGGCAAGCTGAACTATTTTCCAGATTTTCAAGTTGATCTGACCTCACATGACCTGGCAGTGACCTCTCCATTACAAACCAACAGGGAAACAAAAATATTTTCCTGAACAAAAAACGCTGAATTTGGCTCGTACAGGCTATATTACCTAGTTTTAGGCTAGGCTACTCCAAACGAGCCAAGTTTGATTTTGAACAAGTGTCCTCTGCAAGGTCACGTGAGGTCACTATGAGGTCATGTCACACTTTCGTCAATAACTTTATATTGAATCAAGATAGAGAAATAATTTTAATGCCACCGAGATCCTCTGGTTAATCATGATGTATAATATGATCTAGCTAGGTCATCACTTGACCTCGGTTTAGGGTGACCTGGAGGTCAACTGGGGTCAGGATCAAATGTTCAGCTAGCTAAGTCATGTGATACATCAATCAACGCGGCCTGACGAGGAAAATACGATTGTAACAAAATTATATTTCTATCTTTATTTTGGCAAAAGTTATTCGCAAAAAAATATGTTTCCTCGGTTTTTATAGCCTGAATATATTGTTTCAGCTCGCGTGCGTTTCGTACTAACATTTTATCGGGAGGGCCAGTGCATTTTTCTGAGATACAAATAGCCGCGACCATAAAACAAGTTGAACAGCAGTACAGTATATTCACGAAGAACTACCAACCTTTTTCGCCACACGTACCTCACGGCCCGTCTCGCTGCCGGAAAACCATCTCACAACCACCATACCATTACGTGGAGACGGAGTAACACGATGGACATTCCTTGTTCCCGGTATTGTGCGAGCAGCTGCGAATCTGTCATTCAACGCTTTGGTTTCTTTGACCCACTCGGTTTTGGGAAAATACTCCACGCACGTGCCGGTGGCATGGTTTTTTACAAACTGATAAAACTGGTCCGGGGTCTCAATCAGAGTTCCTTGCAGACTTGCCTTTTTAGCTAACCTTTTCAACGTCCCACCAATGCCATCACACGGTCCCTTTCCGTGAACGGTTATGAAGAAATGCCACTCGGCGTCTATTCCAAAGTCGACGGAATGCTCTGCCAAATTTAGGAAATTCTTACAATTTTTGTATTGCGAGGCAGCCCCATCTGAAAAATAAAATATATTCTTGGGGCGCTGGCCTAATTCTGCTTCCAGGCGCTCAATGAGTTTTCATTGAAACAGGTGGACAGCCACAGTATCATGCGTCAGGCAGTCGGAAATGGCAGAGTAAGAAAAATGTTTGAGGTCCCCTGCGTTGTTTCGCCAATAAGCCACAAACGGATGGATTGTCACCTGCAGTTTGTTCCAGTGATGGGACTGTACCTCATCCTGTGTAACCATAGCGTAGTTTTCGGAAAAATCTCCAATAACAATTACCTCTGCAGGAGCTAGTGTTTCCTTTAGGCCTTTCAGATAATTGCCTTGGGCACGGGCGACAAAATCATGCTTTACAAGTATTTCCAGCTGCTCGCAAAATGATCGCACAAAATCTTCAGAAGTTTGCGTAACCACCTCTAAGGTGGACCTATCAGTATTAGTCCACTTTCGGTACTCAATGTTATCGATTTCTCGGTTATCATACTCAGCCAAAATTTGTTCGCCGAATTCCGACACTTTTGGGCATTCTTCACATTTACGCACCTTACAAAGCAACGATGGCGGGTTACACTGAACCTGAGCCAAACAATGATGATAGGATGCCAGCTGAACCCCATTCACAGTGATGTCGCTTACTTTGCCACCAGCCATCATTAACTTCACGTTCTCATGATGCACGCATACGCACACACAATGGGTACCGCTCGCACCTGCCAGTACACATTCCCCCGGACGTAGCTCCGCAAATTTGGAAAAACCTATTTTTTGTTGCGGGTACAGATCCTTAAAACACCGATAGGCCTCTTTTAGGTTGCAGAGGATAAGGCGTTTCTGTACTCGCTCCCTTTTGCCTGTAATTTTGCTCCGGACAGAAACGAAGTCTTTAGTTCCAGGCATTGCACGACTCACGTCTTCGCTTCTGTAGAAGTCCCTCACTAGTTCTGCAGTCTCACTTTTAAGCACTTTTCCAGGCCTCGGATTCGGAACCGAGAGGCACCCTGACGCTTCTTGCAAGCGTTTGGCGCACTCTGCTTGATGGTGCGACGCACCAAACTCTTCCATCAGCTTGCGAATTGTCCATGAACTTGGCGCTACCGTCAATATTTGTATTTTTTCACTTGGTTTATCAGTGGTTCTGAATTTCTGTCGCAGCTGCTCCATCATTTCTTCAAAACTTTTTGCTTTCTGTTTTTCGTCTTCGTCGGTGCAAGGGACGGACTCTGTATCGATACTTGAAACTCGTTTCTGGAAAGCCGCTGTGATTTTGGACATCTTCGTCCGTCTGTACTTCTTTGAAGTTCGTAGCCGTTTCCGCTTGATTGGGGTCTCACCAAGTGCCTGTGCGGACTGGTCTATGGCATCTACTGTTTGGTCTACATCTGTAGAATCGGTATTTGAAGGTGCTGCCTCTGCTTGGAGAGATCCGTTACTGTCATCGGCCGTCTGAAGCACTGATGTTCCCGGTTCCGCTGGTGGCTGCTGCGGCTCCCGCTGTTCGACTGGATCTGACGGTCTTCTCTTCGAAAGCGCCAGTCGGCAGGAAGTGCATAAGTATTTGCTCCGATCTAAGTCGAGATCCGGGTTTTGTTCGATCCATTTTGTAATCACCGGTCTACAGCCATGTTTTACAGTTTTACCCCTGTGTCGAAGTAAGGGATCACAGCACTTCGTCCACCTTTCACTTCGCCGCTCGTATCCAGACGCCTTGCCCATTTCGACCTCCGACTTCCAGGGAATCACAACAAACACTGAGCATGGCCGACTTTGCCACAGACCACCACCCACACCTCCATTGTGTCGTTATCTTTCTAAAGGCTTATCTACTGCTGTCAATACACGCACCTCCACCTCCCCTCTCACGAGCGGCGCGTGTAATCTCTCCCTCGCCGCCCGTTCCTTATCACGCCGCGAACGCATGACGCCCCCCCGCAACCGACGTTAGGGTGCAGCATTTTCATTTCTTGGTCACCGGTCCAGTGTCGGCCTCACCTGCAAAAGTGCCACAAATAGTTAGTTGAAAATTACTGGCGTGAATATTCACGTAAGTTGCAATATTGCATGTATTTAGGCAATACAAACTTCCCAAGGTCATGTTAGTTCATGTGAGGTCATGTCAACCTGAAAATCTGGAAAATAGTTCAGTTTGCCACCAATGACTTGCGCACCAAATTTGACGGTAATCGGACGAAGGTAACCAGAGTTATCATCGATGATATGGTAAATAGCCTCGGGGCATGCATCCATTTGGTCCTATGACAATACTCAAAGGCCGATATCTCAAAAAGTTTTCAAGTCTCCGCCTTTCTTTTTTGCAGGTTCTTAGATAATATCACGACCATTAATATAGCACAGTTTCGTCGAATTAGGGGCAGGCAAACATATATAAAAATATATTTGTATACTTTGACCTGGTTAGGTCAAAGGTCACGGGGAGGTCACGTGCAACTTTTGCCATATTTCTGAATGGCCCAGGGCTTCTGCGCACTTTGACACCAATTTCATTCCGCTAAGTTAAATAACACCTGAGATATTTGCAATTTATTGATGTCAAGTCGTTAAAAAATCGTGACCTAGGATGACCTCTAGATCTGACCCCAGAGGTCACTCTGGGCTAAAAGTTGGCGTGTGGGGTTCTTTCACTTGGTACTACAGGTGTACCAATTTTCATCAAAACCGGAGGGGGTCGGGGAATTTCTTGTGCGATTTGACGTGGAATGAATGGACCCATATACCAATTGAAAGAACTATTATTCAGCTTCAGCAAAATGTATCCGAAATGACCCAGTAACAATTTTCCTGCCTAACAATGTGCCGTTTCCGGCAGGCTGACCATCAAGTTCCTCCAAAATAAAGGGAATTTCCCGATATTGGTAGGCTCCCTCTACCGTCCGTTTTGGCTGGTGTTGTCATCCCCGTTCGAGAGCGGAAGAAAGGACAGACGGGGGGAGCTAAGTGCGCCATAGCTTCTTCCCTTCAGTGGCAGGAGAATTTCCGAAAAGTAACCACAGAAGACCGCCTAAAATTATCTGACCGCCCCTAGACCGCAATAGGAGGCCCTTTGTCGTCATAAGAGGTCCCATAGCCGCCACAGGAAGCCAATAGCTGCCACAAGAGGCAGGGACGGAGCCAGGAATTGTCATCTGGGGGAGGGGACACGTGCTTGGAGTGGCACCACCGCGAAAGCAGCTTGAGGGGTGTCTTTCCTGCCAAGAGGCGCCTGTGGCTGAAAAATTAGAGGGTGTTGGGGTGCACTCGAGCCTTCGCGGAGGGACGCGTTTTCCTGGTCGAAGGGACGCCACCTTTCATGGGGGGGGGGCATGTGCCCCAACTTCCCTCCCTGGATCCGCCACAGACAGGAGGCCCGATATATCCCACGTAATATATATTTGTGCATTTGTGTGTATATATATATATATATATATGTGTGTGTGTGTGTGTGTGTGTGTCTGGTGCATGAATGGTTCAAAAGCAATCTGCACCAATGAGCCGCAAGACATTATTGCAAATGATTATGCCCTTTATTTGCATGCTTACGGTTAAGCCTACACATGAATGGATGCACGCGTTTGGTTCGTGGGTGCATATGCAGTCTGTATATATTGGTGGCAAATAATGAAAATAATTGGTGTGGCAGGGGGTGTTTGTTGATACCCGCTGATGACATCTGTTTGCTATGTCTATGTGCAGGAAGCTGGCTGCATCTGTCATTGAGGATGCAAGTCACAAATTGGAAAATTGCATACAAATGGTTACCTTCGACCCAACTGCAGATGTAGCGTCCTGCTTGCGTGGTTCATAAAATTCACCGAATACGAATATATCGAGTGCGAATATGTTCTTAGTACGATTTTCACGTGTATTTGCACTTCCGTATTTCAAGTACGAATGTATCGCGAATTTATAACGTAACCAAGTAACAACGGCAGCAGAACGACTACCTGCGTGGATCGCCAACTGTGGTTGGTGAAAAAAATGCAGACATGCACTCACAAAGTAAGAATCTTTCACCTGTAACTTCGCCTGCTTTCATTCATCACTCGCATCGCAGCCGTAATGTACGAGTGGTCTGCGCACACGTGGTGACCGTCTGTCACAGCGCGGCTTGAACTTGATCTGACTATGTACTGAACTGGGGCGGCAAGGGAACACACTCCAGCGGGTAAGGCTCCACTGATGGTGGCCTCAGCTGAGATACCCCTCGCGCAAATGACGTCGCAGGAGCCGACGGGACGGCTTCGGGAACGGACACAGCAACGGCACCATTCGCGACCTGATCTGGCCATAATGTGAATGACCTATCAGCGGTCCGCGACCTGCACCGTGCACGCCTGACCCGCTGTCTGCACGATGGTCGCTGGCAGCCGGCGGCTGTGGAAAGCTGACGTCTTCCTGACGTCGTCTATGATTAATGACATTGATGATGAACTGCCACAAAACATTGGGCGATCTCTATTCGTCGACGACTTCGCGATATGGTCCTCTGCCTCCAATACATCAGCAATGACGCGACAGCTGCAACTGGCTGTAAACAAATTTCAGAGCTGGAGCGCCAGAAGTGGCTTTCGGTTTTCCACAGACAAAACTGCTGCAATTCATTTTTGCCGCCGACGGTGCATCCAGAAACTGGACGACGAGTTGTACGGCGAGCCTATCGCAGTTAAACCCGGCGTAAAATTTCTTGGAGTTCAATTTGATTGTCGCCTGACATATAAACAACACATTAAGATACTGAGAGAAACTTGTTTTAAATCCCGCAGTCTACTAAAATGCGTTGCTCGAATGTCCTACGATGCTGACCGTAAAACACTGATGGTGCTCTATAAAGCACTTATCCGGTCCAAGTTGGATTACGCGTGTTACGTTTACGATGGTGCTTGTGCTAGCACCAAGCGCACTCTGGACACAAGGGGACGAGTGGTCTAGGGGTAGGATGCTCGTCTCACAATCAAAAGGTTGTGGGTTCGAGTCTCACCTGCCGCTACTCTTCGCCCGCGACCAATCGGCGTGAGAGATTGGCGACGCTACATGACTCAACGGTCGGCGTGTCGTAAAACCAATAACCAACCAACCAATCACTCTGGACACAGTGCACTATATAGCGCTACGCATTATTACCGGTGCTTTTCGAACGTCACCAGTCGTTAGCCTGGAAGCAGAGGCCAACGAACCCTCACTGGCATTGAGGCGAGAAATGCTGGTCCTGCGATATGCTTGTAGGCTACGTCAGTTTCCCACGCACCCGACCTATGAAGCAGTATTCTCCCGCCGCATTTTAGCATTCTTCTCTGGCGGGCGAAGTCAGAGGGCAGCCCCATTCTGTACTCGTATGCAGACCCTTTTCAGAAAAAGTCGAACCAGATTGCGCCGAGTGACGATAATTCAGAACCTACCGATGCCACCCTGGAAGTTGGTCTCGCCTGCAATTGATGTGTCCCTTTCAGTCATGCGGAAAGGGGATATCCCGTCAGAGTTATGCCTGTCGAGAACACTGGAGCACCTTGATACCTACCGAGGACACAATGCTTTTTACTGATGGGTCCAAGAACACCACAGGAGCAGGCTGTGCTTTTGTGTGCGGTGCAGATGTACGTTCATTTAGTTTACCTGTATACATCTCGGTGTATAGCTCAGAGCTAATTGCGATCAAAAAGGCACTGTCATTCATAGAGATCTCACATGACACCCTATATGTGATCCTAACTGATTCTCTAAGCAGCGTTTTGGCACTGACCGAATTTTACCCCTCAGACCCCCTACTACTCGACATCCTCATACGTCTTACTACATTAGAACGTGACGGAAAAACTGTCCGCTTGTGTTGGGTCCCGAGTCACATCGGAGTGTCCGGCAACGAGCGTGCGGACTCCGCGGCGAAGTGGGCAGCACAGAATCCACGCCCACGCATTTCTCCACTCCCTGCCAGGGATCATTTCTCAAGAATCTCGAGTTTTATCCTTCATAAGTGGCAAAATACCTGGGATAGAGACGCCAACAATAAACTTAAGGAGGTCAAGCCACACCTGGGACATTGGACGTCATGCCTGCGTAGGTCCAGACCAGAGGAAGTTGCACTTTGCAGGTTACGTATCGGACACACCTACGATACACATCGCTACCTCCTCTGTGGGGAGGAAAGGCCACAGTGTCCCCGCTGTTCGGAAACTCTGACGGTGCGCTACGTACTATTCACGTGCAATCACTTTGCACGGGAGCGGAGATTATTTTACGGAAGAAACTTGAGTTGCCTGACATATGAAGACATTCTGGGGAACAATTCAAAGCTAGTACATTCGGGGAACTTATTCCATTACCTTTCAGCGATTGGATTTAAGACCACGTATACACCGAGGTAATAGTCCGTATCAGTAGTGAAGCATAATACAATGTTATGGGCGCGAATGATCAAAACTGGTCGAAGCGCCCTAAAGCCCAAATAACTAACTAACTAACACTTTTTGGGGGATCATAACGAATACGTCTGTTTCAAGAACATACCCCAAAACGGCGAACGCCGTGTTGGGGCACCGCGATGGGACTGGCTGTGCGAAGACCGTAAACGATCAGCCCCACAGAAGTAGTCTTTCCACTTCATCCGTTGACGGTTCGAATTCTAACACCTGCTCGCCCTCCACCACGAGCAGGTTTTCGTCAATGCAGGGCGCTGATTTTGCAGGATACGGCACCTGCATGGCATAAGCAAACTGCATGGCACCTGCGTCTGGCATAAGTAAATTATCAAATTATTAGCGATGCCAACTGAACATACCTTGGCGCTATATTTGAGTCTGTGTAGCCCCCAACTGGCACATTTTGACTGGTCAGTATCTGATGACCCCATGGGTAGTGGCCATTTTCCCATCTGGCTGACATATAGAGGCGACTCAATCTTTGGTATCAGACCCCAGCGATGGAACCTACGTAAGGCTGACTGGGACAAATTCGAAGATCGACTCAAGGACACATTCTCCAGTCCTACTGCACAAGAACTACACAATAGATAGATTCACATCGCTGCTTTTAGAGGCAACACCAGGGTGCATTCCGAAAACGTCCGGATCCCCTCGTCGAACTCCTGTCCCGTGGTGGACCGCTGCATGTCGAGATGCCATTCGGGTACGACGCCGCGCATTCAAAGCATTCAATCACAATAGTACCACAAATAGTCTCATCTTGTTTCGAAAGGCGAGAGCGGTGGTACGTCGTACCATTTCAGAAGCCAAACGGGCATCATGGAGGGCATCTATCACTGCTCTGAATCGGTCTAGCTTCTCATCACAGGTGTGGGCTCGAGTAAAAAGAATTGCCGGTACATACTGTTCAGTCCCCCTTCCTGTGTTTCGAATAGCCAACCAGGACATTAATCACCCCGCGGAATTTGCCTATGAGATTGGTCGTGCTCTATCACAAAGAAGTCGAGGAAGCACTGATCATCCTGAGTTCTTACGCCACAAAGCTGCATGTGAGTCGATGCCAGTTGATTTTACCACCTGTGCGCCATTCACACAATCGTCGTTTTCAATGAAAGAACTAACTTTCGCCATCGGATCACTCCGGACTACGTCGGAGGGACCTGATGGAATCCACAACGACATGCTAACGCGCCTTCCGTCCTGCGCTCGTATCTCCCTTCTTGCCTCTTTCAACTCATTGTGGCTCAGCGGCGATTTTCCCTCTTCTTGGCGAGAAGCCATTATAATCCTTATCGTGAAACCAGGCAAGACTGGCCGCGATCCTCTACATTATCGCCCCATCTCTCTGACATCATGCGTCTGTAAGCTCATGGAGCGGATGATAAACGTTCGCCTTAATTGGTTTCTCGAGAAAGAAGGCATTCTCACAGACTCAGTGTGGGTTTAGGAAAAATCGTAGCGCTCTGGATCACGTTTTACGACTAGACACAGAAATAAGGCACAACTTCATGCAAAACAGCCACCTGGGAGCAATTTTTTTCGATATTGAGGCTGCTTATGACACGGTGTGGCGATACGGAATACTTAGGAAAGTTTGGAACCACGGAATACGCGGACCTATGGGAACATTTAAAAAAAAACTTCCTGTGTGATCGTACCTTCCGTGTCCGCGTCGGAAACCATGTGTCTCCACGTTTTGTGCAGTAGAACGGTGTCCCACAGGGTAGCGTACTTAGCGTTGCGTTGTTTGCAATTTTGATCCATGACATTGAAAACGGCCTCTCACCAAGTATAGGTAGGTCACTCTTCGTTGATGACTTGGCTATTTGGTCCTGTGCGACGCGATTACCATCTATGGCAAGACAGCTACAGATGGCCATAGCCTGTCTTGAAAAAATGGACGATCGTGAACGGTGTCCGATTTTCTACCTCAAAGACGGTTGCCGTCCACTTCTGCCGACGTCGTCACCACTGTCCGGAGATGGTAGTTCTGTTATATGGACAGCAAATACCTGTGCTGCCGTCGGCTCGCTTTCTCGGCGTTATTTTCGACAACCGGCTATCATACAGCGACCATGTCAATACTCCGAGCTAAGTGCTTCCGTGCAATGAATATAATGAAGTGTGTCTCACGAACTGACTACGGAGCTGATAGAGCAACTCTTTTAATGCTATATCGATCTCTTATCCGCTCGAAGCTCGATTACGCGTCATTCATATATGACGGTGCCAGTGGCTCAGTGAAGCGAAAACTTTTCACAGTGCACCACACAGCATTGCGGATCGCCATAGGGGCATTTCGGACGTCGCCAGCTGCGAGTATTTTAGCAGAGGCCCATGAGCCATCGTTGGCAAGCAGACGCGAGAAGCTGGGCCTCCGGTATGCAATAAAGCTAAGGCAGCTTCCAGAACATCCCACTTACAAATCCGTTTTTTTCTCACCATTTGTTGTCGATTTTCAACGGGCAAAGACGTCAAAGACTGATACCATTTTGCGTCAGAACCCGCTCGCTACTTCATGATGGTGAAATCCCACTGAGAGGTGTGGTGAGGATGAAATACATGCAAACTCCACCAAGGAAACTCGCCTCACCAGAAATTTATTTATCCCTGGCTACTGCCCAGAAAGGACATCCTGTCCCAGAGCTCTTCAGAGCAGAAGCACTGGAGCTACTATAATTTTATCGCTGCTACTCTCGAACGTACACTGCCGGATCCAAGACAGCCCATGGAACTGGTTGCGCATTTGTATGTCGGACAGCAACAAGATCTTTTACTTTACTACCACACGCGTCTGTGTACACTGCGGTGTTTGTTGCAATTATTAAGGCACTATGTTTCATTGAGGTTGTAGATGAAACCCTACATCTTATTTTAACAGACTCGTTGAGTAGCCTTCGGGCCCTTCAGTCTTTTCAACCATCAAACCAGTTCGCTCAAGAAATCCTGGCACGACTGACAGTATTGGGTAGAGCGGGTAAGAGGATTATCCTCTGCTGCCAAGCGTGCCGCGCTATCACGTAGGTTTCGAGCTCTGCCCCTCCCAGCCAGAGATTACTACGCAAATGTAAATGCTTTCCTCCAAGGAAAGTGGCAAGAGAGCTGGAATTCCCAAATTTTAAACAAACTCCGGACCATCAAACCAGTTCTGGCACCGTGGACATCATCGCTAAGAAAATGTAGGAGAGAAGAGGTGATTCTGGCACGCTTGAGAATGGGGCACACGTATGCAACGCACGGTTACCTTTTGAGAAGGGAGGCAAAGCCACGCTGTTCCCGATGTGGCTCACCGATGACAGTTCGACATATACTGTTTTCATGCCCCAACTTCACGGTAGAACGAAGGCGTCACTGCGGTTTCAATTGCCACGAATGGTCGTACTGTGACGTTTTAGGTGACAATTCGGAGATCATCCAGACAGGACAAATATACCTATATATATATCGACTGCTCAGTTCGATGTAATCTATCCCTTCCGAAGATAAACTCCTGCCGCCTAGTGTAATGTGATAAAAATAAACAGTTATGGGCGCTACATAACCAGTAGCAGTTGATGCGCCCCTAAGCCCAAACAATCAATCAATCATGAAACATGCTCGGGTTTTTCAACCTACATCGGTTACGGGCGTAGCCCTGTAACCCGCCCCTGGTGGTGGTTGTGATTACATCGTCATGTGGCGTCGCCCAACTCTCACCCTGGCAGGATCGAATCTCACCTGTCGCTACTCTTCGCCCGCGACCAACTGGCGTGAGCTTGGCGATATTCTATCCGACAGCTCGAACATTGTCCAATCGGGACGATTGATGGACTTCTTATCTGCAGTGTCGTTCTCCGCAATATATACCCCTCGCTGATACACACCGCATGTAAATTGTGTACCACAGTAGAACCAGGTGGACGGCTACCCACGATGTGAAGGTTGATGCTGCACTTTGTTAACTCCAATAGTTATGGGCGCAAAATGACCTCGGTAGTCGATGCGCCCTAAAACCAAAATAACTAACTAACGACGACGCTACATGACTCAACGGTCGACGTGTCGTAACACCAATAACCAACCAACCACCCTGGCAGGGAGGGCGGGCATTGCGGGGAATCGAACCCCGTACCTCTGGCGTGCCAGACACTCAGCTTAACCACTGGGCTAACCGGTCGCTGATATCGCGCAACGCCTTCCGGGGTATTTGCGCATGCGCGCTCCGGCCGCCCGCCGGCTACCGGGAAGTTGTTTTCCACGAAGAACACGGTCGCCATCTAAGTGGACCTGAGCAGAGCGTCGCACATGATGGCTGGTGACCCCAGGGTGGTGTGCAACTGTATGCCACTGGTAGTGCCGTTACTGGATTGTAGAGTAACTGAACCCCTACCATGGGCGTAGGAACGCTTCAAAAAGTGGGGGGGGGGGGCAGGTGCCAAATTATTTTCCTTACCAGGGGTGGGGTAGCGTGCGTTCCGACAAAAATTCGTTTGAACCACTAGGTATTATGTCAAATAATTCCCGAAAAAATCAACGGCTGAAACAAAGGCTACTGAAACCTCAACAGGTTCGACCACACCATCATGTTATTGGTCCGGTTTATTGGTCGGGTCAGGTTTAATGAGGCGAACATGACATGGTTAAAGCACAGTATAGCTGTATGACCTCTGCAGTCGATGCGCCCCTAAACCGCAAAGCACAGTATATATCTACTACCTGGCCATCTCGGCATGCCTACACACCGAAATAACATCGGCGGCGGTCGTTAGCGCGACTGAAGTCTGTGGCGAGCGCCGATACGTCGAGGGCATCCGTGCGGTGCTTGTGGACGGTGCACAGCATAGCTGCGTTCAGCCTTGGCTGGGACATTGTGGTTCGCAGGTACGTTTTGGTGCGCCTGAGCACCGAGAAGGTTCTCTCTGATGTGGTGGTTGTGACGGGGATCCTGAGGTAGAGACGCAGCAGGATGATAACCTCACTCAACATCCTCTGCACCACAGCACCGCCTGTGCTGGTGGCGTCCTTCGCCGCACTGGTGATTTCAGTCATTTTCAGGCGTCCCTTGTCTTGCAGCTGGCAGATGTCCGGGAGCATGTTAAGCTGCATCTGCAGCCGCGACAGGCTCAGGTCTGTTCCGTACATATCCACCACCACTTCTGGGATGGTGAAGACGTCACCGTCCGCTGCATCCGCCAGAAGATTTTCGATCTCCCGCACGCTGTCGAACGCCGGCTGACAGAATCGTTCAGTAATCTTCGCTTCCAAGGTGTCCAGCACCTCGAAATACTGCCGACGGTAGAAGCTGAGTAGGTCAGGATCATGGTACTGCTCACCGTCGCCATCTAGCCGCTTCGGGACTTTCCATTTTCTCGGCAGGATCGGCCCTCCCACGCGTCCTTCGGGTTACGTCTCGGCTGCTGCCTTTGCAGCCTCATATAGCTCTTCGCACGCCTCATCCGTCCGCATACGCCGGTAAATGCTCTGGACACGCTGTGCGGCGACAAACGCCTCCTGTACTGTGGTTGTTCTGGACCGGAGGCTGCGCGAGAGCTCTTCTCCGATGGAAAACACCTTTACGGCCAGCTGCAGCCCGAATACAGTGGAAAACTGTTCCATCAGCGCGACAATGCCGCCGGCCCACCTCGAGTGGTCATCGTTTGACGCGATGCTGACTTGCTCCAGCGTCGTCATGATGGCGGCGTAGTTGTTGAGCACGCTCTGAAGAGACGCCGTGCGGCAGGTCCAGCGCGTGGGACAGAGCGGACGTACAGATCCTGCCCGGCTGTGCGGGTCGCCAGCCTGAACCACCGCTCGCAGCAGACCAGCAGTCTTCGGCGAGTTGCGGACGAAGTTGGTGATTTCGCCGGTCACATCTAGTGCACTTCTAAGAGCCTTGCTTTGCCGAGTGGCGTCCTGGAGAACCAAGTTCAGGCAGTGCACGTGAAGCGCTGCGGGACTCTCTTCTCTGATTCGTGCGGCCACACCTCTCACCTTTCCCTGCATGTTGGCGGCACCATCATAGGCGTGGCCACGACACTTAGCCAGTGGCAGACACATCCTGATCAGTGCATCCTTGATGGCCGCCGCCAAAGCCTCACCAGAGGTGTCCTCCACCTGCAGAAGCTCTACGGGGTCCTCGTGAATTTCTAAGTTTTGGTCCACCCACCGGATCGACAGATTGAGTTGCTCCTTTCCAGACATGTCCGTGGTTTCATCAGCTAGGATGGAGAAGAAGCTGGCAGATCTGATGTCCTCCAGAAGCTTTCGCAGAAGCGTCAGCCCGATGGTTTTGATCAGCTCGTTCTGGATCACAGGCGACATGTAATCAGTCCAGGTTTGTAGCTGGGGGGACGTCGCTAGTTCGGATTTTCAGCAGCTGCTGCAGGTTGCCATCGATTTCTTGCTTGCCGCGAATTGCCAGGTTCTGCCGCAGAAGGAAGATGAGTGACTCCACCTCTTTAGATAGGCAGAGCCGACGTTTGCAGTACTCCGCCTCTGACTGCTCAGCTACAAGTGTGCTGACAGGCTTCTTCTCTTCGGCGAGATTCTTCAGCACCGCCTCCCTATGAGCCAGTGACTCCTGATGCTTTCGAAATTTGAAATGGGCGTCTTTCCAGCTCTTGACGCCATCATGTACGAAGGCCGGGTCTCTGTTCTTGCTCAGTGTTAGCTTCCCTTTCCGAGACTGTTGGCGGCAGATGTGGCAGAAGACCTTGCTTGCTAACGTGCAAAGCGTCAGCCACGGATATGTGGCATACCGGTCGGCGTTGAAGGCTCGCAAACGGCCAGCCTGTACGTGCGCAGTGCGTTTGAGGATGGCTGCGTCCCGTGGCTGGTGTGGTTCATCACTCCCACAGCAGGGCAAGGAGCACGACGGGTCTGTAAGGAACAAACACGGTGGTATGAAATTGGCAAGAGGAAAATATTGTGGAACAAACCTGGTTCAAATATGCTTTCCTCGATTAAAGTGCGACACAAGAGCTAAGTCAGCAAGCGGTCAGGCCTATCGAAAGACAATGTTAGGCCTATCGAAAGACAATGTTACTTGGTGACCCCCCCCCCCGACGAGGCACCACCTTTCCGTGGTGGGGGGGATTGCGTGCCCCAATGACCCGGCGACCATCTTACCGGCGAGGGGTGAGACTAAGAGTGCCTCACTCGTCCTTCCATCCATACGCTCCCATTCCAATGCCCATCTCATCTCAACATCCATCTCCTTCACCTGACCATGCAACACCAACTCTCCCTATCATGAGCAGGTAGGACAACTTCCCCGGTCCTGCCCTCCAGCTAAGTTTTATCGGGGTAGCCGCGCCCCCTAGGCCCGCCCCCCGGGGTTGACGGAGTCCTGGAGGTTGAGGTCCCCCGTCGCACGGTGCTAGTTGTGACGGGGGACCAACACACCTCTTTGGTCCCGATATCCCGGAGGGGCGGGCGGGCCCGTGGGGCCTCACGCGGGCCAAGTGGCTGGTCGCCTCGGGCCGGGGGCCTGGGGTTCTCCCCAGTGTCTGCCGACCCGGCCGGCTGGGGTCAAGTGGTGGGCGGCGCTGGATCCCGGTCGGGGTGGTGAGTCTCTCTCTCCCGGCCGGGCGAAGGCGCCGCCCGCCCCGTATAGCTCTTCGGGCGCCTGGCGTCCTCCCGTCCGCGGGGCCCAGGCGTCCCCCCCGTTGGGCCCCTCCGTGGTGGGGCGCCCGAGGAGCCGAAGCAAAACATACAACACATGGCAACCATTATACAAAACAACACCCCTGGTCTCTCCCGTGGAGACCAGACAAAACACTATTCTACCCCACGTGTACTTATCTTTCGAGGAAAATCGATGTGTCTCGCCTCATTATCACCCTTTCAGAGGCGAGACGGGCGTGACCGGTTTTGAAAAGTTGTACGCTGCGAAAAATTGAAGGATGGCGCCTTGGAGGTAGAATTTGCAAGGGCAGGAGAGGCAGAGAGCGCATTAAAAATGTCCGAGTTTAGATACAGCGTCCGAAAAAATCAAAGTTGACTTGAGGGAAGTGCCGGAGGAGGAGATTGTGGATGGCTTGTCGCAGTTTGGAGTGACTGAGGCAAGGAAGATGAAAGCAAGGAGAGGCTCTGAAATGATCACAACAAACAACGTGATTTTAACATTTAACACCACAGACATTCCCCCTGAAATACGTATAGGTTACGTCCGTGTAAAAGTCCGTGTGTTTCTCCCGAATCCCATGAGATGTTTCAAGTGCCAAAAGTTCGGTCATACCAACAAATTCTGCCGGAATCGCCCTGCGTGTGCCAACTGCGCCTCGCACGAACATGCCAGCGAGAACTGCACCTCGGAGACCCCCTATTGTGCGAACTGTGGCGCAGGTCAGGATCCGCATACTTCTTTCGACCGAACTTGTCCGACTTACATCAGAGAGAAAGAAATAATTTCTATCAAACATACACAAAAAGTATCGTTTCGGGAAGCAAGAGATCGTTACGAACAGACTCATCCTAAAATATCTTACGCATCCAAAGTTAAAAATAGCATGTATGTATCACAACACGCACAGCCCGACAGGGCCTCTGAGCTGATCGCACAATTAACAGCCCTCCTTCGCTCCTTTGGAGCTCCCCCTGCGTCGCAAGCTAGTCAAGGCCACCCAAGCCAAGGCGACACTGATGCGACCGAGGTTCCACCGTCCACGAGTGACGCCGTTCCACCACCAGAGGCCACCTCCCGACCAACACCCGAGGGTGGGGCGTGGACCCTTGTCCAACGGTCAAAGAGGCTCCCCCGGTCCTTTCCGCCCAGGCCCAGCCCCTCCCCATCTACCTCGAAATCCCCACCTCCTATTCCCCATCCGCCCTCCAACCTACCCCCACCTTCCACACGCCCCACCACTACCTCCAAACCCAGCCGCTCCACCTCCTCCCTGCCTGATGCTCCCATTCCCTCAACCCTATCCACCGATGCCCAACCCATATCCAACCTCTCCACACTCACATCCGCCTCCAATCCGACATCCTCACGTTCCACAGTACCATCGAATGTGCCAAAATCCCTACCACCCACATCCATATCTCGCACCTCGAACACAACCATTACCAAACATCCTCTTGCCAACCCCCAGCATCCAAGTTCACCTCCCGCTCTCTCTCCCTGACCTCCATACATCCCACGGCAGCTGCACCCACGACCCGACCACCTGGAGTCGCGGTACACCTAGGAGCCCCTGACCTGGGAGCACGAGGACGAACAACCCGACGTGATTCCGCTCACTCGAGTCCGGAATCCAAAACCCCACGTCCAACCGCAACCCCTCCACCATCACCACCAGTCTCGACCGCGATGGGGCCACCTGTCGCCCCTCCCGCGCGTCGAGCTGCTCACCTCCCGATTGGCTCCCCAGCTTCCAATCGCACGACGAAGCGAGCTCTCCCAGGAGCGGTGTCCCCTTCCGAGATTGGCAGCCCTCGGTCACGTCCGCGTAGCCAAGCACCTGAGGAAGTTAGGGCGGGAACGCAGAACATTTAGCTCGTCCTTGTCTCCTGTTATTTAGCTCACAAGTCTCACCTTTATATATTTAACGTATGAGTTTTATTCTCCAATGGAATTGCAGAGGTTTGAGAACCAGCCTCAACGACCTCCAAACTATTTTACACTCACGAGTACCGCTAGCGGTTTGTCTCCAAGAGACAAAACTTTCTCCTATTGCACATTTCGACCTAAAAATCTACTCTGTGTTGCGTAAGGATATTGCTTCTTGCACTGTGGCGCACGGCGGAGTACTCATCGCCGTGCACAATTCTGTTCCCTTTCACGAAATATCTATATCTTCGAATATTCAGTGTGTTACTGCTCGTATCAAAATACATCGCCACGCCATTACAATATGCAGCATATATTTACCACCGGGAGAGACGTTTCCACTTTCTGAGCTGTCCCAAATGATGGGGCGGCTCACACCACCGGTGTTATTGTGCGGCGATTTTAACGCCCATCATCCTCTTTGGTGTTCAAGCATGTCGACGAGCCGTGGACGTGCAATGGAACATTTTATAAGAGATTTCCCACTTTGCGTCCTTAACACAGGAAAGAAAACGCATTTTACATTGCCCACGGGACAGACCTCCGTGCTGGATCTCACCCTCTGCAGCCCAGAAATTGCACCGTTTTTAGAATGGACCGTCGATGACGACCCGTGCAACAGTGACCATTTCCCTGTTTGGTCTCGTTTTATTAACCATGTTTTTGTAAGCCGACGACCCCCAAGTGGATATTTAACAGAGCCGACTGGGACTCTTTCCAAGCAAGTCTTGAATGTACACTACGTGACCAATCCGATGAATCGACCTCAGTGGAGACGCTCACGGCGGACATTGTGCGGAGTGCTCAACGGCATATTCCTCGCTCATCAGGAACATCAGTTCGAGTGCCCGTCCCATGGTGGTCGGAAAGTTGCCGAGAGGCTTTGATTGCCAGGAAGAGGGCGCTTCGTATCTTTAATAGAAATAGCTGTACGCCAAACTTAATAGCTTTCCGCAAAGCTCGGGCAATCGCCAGACGTACCATCGCAGAAGCAAAACGAGACTCATGGAAAGCGTATGTCAACACTTTAAATCGTTCCACATCATTGTCATCTGTATGGTCCCGCATAAAACGCTTCTCCGGAAGGTATACGCCACTTCCACTCCCCACCTTGCACATGGCTGGCCGAGACATAATCGACCCGGAAGAAGTAGCCGACGAGATCGGACGGGCTTTATCAGCACGATCGAAAAATAATAATAGTGTGCTCTTCTCAAGATACAAGGCTTGATGCGAGGCGCGCGCCATTGATTTTTCAACTATAGACCTCCTTGAATACAACATTCCATTTACTATTTCCGAACTGACTGCAGCTGTCAGCTCTCTGAAGAGTGTGGCAGAGGGCCCAGATACATTGCACAATGATATTATCAAACGTTTGCCCACAAAAGCTTTAGAAACACTCCTGGATACACTGAATAGCGTGTGGACAACGGGCACATTTCCATCCTCGTGGCGGAAGGCAATCGTAGTACCTATACGCAAGCCAAATAAAACAGGTACGGACCCACTGCATTATCGCCCCATCTCGTTAACGTGCTGCTTATGTAAATTGTTTGAAAAAATGGTGAATGTCCGACTAATGTGGTTTCTAGAACGCAACAATCTCTTCACTGTGATACAGAGTGGCTTTCGAGAACACCGCAGCACGTTTGACCACGTTTTAACACTGGACTCTGTTGTGCGCTCTAGTTTTAGGAAGAAGTGCCACACAGCTGCGATATTTTTCGATATTGACGGAGCATATGATACTGCATGGCGACACGATATTTTCATGAAGTTGCACCTCATGGGTATCAGAGGCTCCATGGGGTTTTTCTTGACAAATTTTTTAGCTGCAAGAACTTTTCGTGTCAGAGTAGGAGGTCTCCTCTCTGGCACATTCCAACAAGTTGACGGAGTTCCGCAGGGAAGTGTGCTGAGTGTCGCATTGTTCGCTATTGCCATCAACGACTTGGGCTCCTCACTGCCAACTTCAATAGGAAAAGCACTATTCGTAGATGATGTTACCATTTGGTGTTCTTCGCGTACTGTACACTCGGTAGAGAGACAACTTCAACTGGCTGTCCGGAAGGTGCAGGATTGGTGTGACAGAACGGGCTTCGCCATGTCGACATCGAAAACCAGTGCTCTTCACTTTTGCCGCAAACATTCTTGCACCGATCCGGTGATTATGATGAACGGGAACCGCATTCCTTTCAAACCAACTGCAAAGTTTTTAGGTGTGTGGATTGACCGTCGACTGACGTACAGAACCCACATCAACGATCTTGCGCAGAAATGCGCAAAGAGACTGCAAGTGATGAGAACTGTCTCCAGATGTTCGTATGGCGCAGACAGACATGTCTTACTTCTTATGTATCGATCTCTGGTGCGTTCTAAAATTGACTATGGATGCTTTATTTATGACGGAGCGTGTGCCACAACCAAGCGTTGTCTTGATGTCATCCACAATGCAGCTCTTCGCATCGCTACTGGAGCCTTTCGCACTTCACCGGCTGAAAGTGTAATGGCAGAAGTAGACGAGCCACCTCTTGCGCTACGCCGTAAGTTATTGGGCGCGAGATACGCATGCAATGTTTGCTCAAAACCGGAAACATCCAGCCTATCAGTGGATATTCTCAGGGACATCAAGAGCACGTCCCAGGGCTCATCAGCGTGGATTACCGTTTTCCACTCGTATGGCTTCGATCCTTCGTGACTGTAATATCAGGCCACGTTGTGTAGCACGTGCTATTATGCCGAGTACTCCCCCTTGGCACGTTGTCCCAGTACAAACTGACGTGACTTTGTCTTGCTCAAAGAAAGGAAATACAAACCCGGAGGAACTCCGCATATTGGCATTGGAAAAAATACATGAATATCACGAATTTTCGCGGATTTACACAGACGGCTCAAAGTCAGTCTCTGGTGTTGGATGTGCTTACGTCAGTCGACACAGTGTTCGATCTTTTTGTTTACCGACACAAACATCGATTTTTACTGCCGAATTGTATGCCATTCTGCAAGCCCTCTATTTTATACAGGAAGAGCGGTCCATAAAGCACGTGATTTTCACAGACTCTTTGAGCAGTCTCATGGCATTGAAAACCTTTAACCAGGATAACCGACTTGTTCGGAGGATTCTCAAAATCGTGAAATCCCTACATGACATCGACAGAAATATCGTGTTCTGCTGGATTCCCAGCCATGTCGGACTCGCGGGAAATGAAGCTGCTGACATAACCGCCAAACACGCCATCAGCAATGGCCGTGTGGTCCATCTACGGCTCCCTCCAAGGGACCTATACCCTACTATATTGTCAAATATACAGTCCGAATGGCAAAGAAACTGGAACTCAAAGTGTAGTAAGCTCAAGGTTTTAAAACCGATATTAGGAAAGTGGCGATCCTCGCATGGAACCAAACGACGGGAAGAAGTGATACTCTGCCGATTGAGAATCGGTCATACCTTCGCAACACACAGTTACATGCTGACCGGTGATGATCGACCTTCATGTCCACGCTGCTCTAACCCGCTTACCGTGCACCATGTTTTAGTAGGCTGTGTACTGTTAGAACCTCTACGAAGTCAGATATTAGGACAGCTGAATGCTGACGTTTCTTTACATGTGCTAATCGGGAACGACTCTGATGTCGTCGCGTCTGGGAATATTTTTACCTTCCTTCGACAAGCCGGCCTTGAGGTGATATACCGCCATCCGTGAATATTAAAAACACGTTATTATAGTAGCACCGTAGATTGATCACAATAGTTATGGGCGCAAAATGACCCTGGATGTCGACGCGCCCCTAAACCCCAATCCACCACCACCACCACTTGGTGACTTGTGTCTGAACGTGAATGATGCCAGACTTGAGTAGCTATGGTTTTGACTGTTTGTTTGATATAGCAAGAAATAAGACGAAGAATACGTTTGTTCAGTTTGACTCATCTCGTGATACTGTTCCTCTATTGGCGACGCGTCATTAAAGTATTGCAAGTCAAATTTAACCGATTTAACTGGGTGCCTTCTAGGAAGAGTTAGTTATTTGAGCTTTAGGGTGTGTCGTTGTCTAGAGGATATTGAGCTCAATCCTTATATGCTGAGAACTAGACACCTGATCAATAACACACCGATATCGTGTTTTACAAACAGGTATGCTACCTACAAGTATGCGGTGAATTTTAAATTGCCAGGCAAACGACCAGTATGATTTGGCAAATTTATGGTTATCACCTACCTGTTTCAATGCCAGTTCCAAGAGGCACGACACCCTCAGCCACATACTCGGATGTCGATGGGCCATCCGGTCGAGCTGGGGTCTGATCAGGATTGCCGGGGTCAGCGGGATGTTGTTGTGGATCACACTGTGCAATGGAGAATATATGTATTTATTGCATACAACTGATTTGTTTGTAAATTGGCATATCCAGACAGAAAAGTGACGGCAATGATATAAATTTAGGTGTATTTTGACGTTTATTAACCCTTGCCGTACGTAACGGTTTTTTACTTGCGTGTTATAGGAGGGGGAGGGGGGGTGGCAGGCACCCTCCTCGCCATTTCGTCCCTAATTGCTCTAGAGCTATGAAACTAGCTGTAGTATAACCTCGTCAGATGGACCAGTGACCTGCCAGGTCAGGTCAAAGTCAACAATTGCCCAATTTTTAAACGAACTCGTCGTTTCTGACCAACATATGCACGAGATTGGCCACAAAAATGACATCAAATGTTCATTGGTATCCTGCGAGTCTAATGACATGTTACACGGCGTTTGTTTTTGCTGTGGAAAACCTGAAACCATTCTGATATCCACACTTTTGGAGTCGAGAAATTGTAAGCTACAGCTGTCTTTCCATGAGAGGAGTTGTAGAGTTGCAAGACCAGATTGCAAAATCGTCAGCAAAGAGAGATCGTCCGATTGACGAGGGAAGTGAGTTGCCAACGTCATTTATAATAAGCGAGAAGAGAGAAGTGTTCAAGACACTGCCCTGCGGAATTCCCTCAACCTGGCTGAGCCAATCTGAAGTCTGATTGCCCACGCGTACACAAAATTGCCGGTCTGTCATAAAGTTTCTTTTCTTCGAAAACACGCTCAGACATCTACCGTTTCCATACCGATGGACCTTCTGCAGAAACCCATGTCTCCAGGCGGTGTGAAAAGCACTTTCAATGTCGAAAAACCCTGCTCCTAAATGTGTCTTTCTCGCAAAAGCCAGTCGAATCTCAGTATCAAGCCTTAAAACATGGTCAATCGTACTGCGGTTTTTCCGAAAGCCACACTGGTCGTTGGTTAAGACATTCCGAGTCTCTAAGTACCAATTAAGTCGAAGGCTTACCATTCTTTCCATCAATTTACACAATGATGATGTGAGCGATATCGGACGGTAATGGGCTGGGTCATCGCCACTTTTGCCAGGCTTTAATATTGGTATGATGATTGCTTTTCGCCAGGCTGGTGGAAAATATCCCACATCCCAAATTCTGTTGTAAATGGCGAGTAGAGCATGCTTTGCAGACGTTGGTAGTTGTTTCAACATTTCGTTGTGTACTCCGTCCGGTCCCTCACACACGGCGTGCGCAGCATATACGGAAGAACGTAGGCGTCACTTCGGATATGATGCTAATACTCTGAAGTTGGACGACTTATTGGGAAATGATTCCCGATTTATACAAAACAGAGCAGTTTTGTGCTTCCTTGCAGAGATAGGATTTGAAGTAATATACACACCTTCCTAGCTGATAATTTGCTTCCCTAGATATTGTTCTATTGAGCGCTCTTCTATGTGACGGTGATTAAGCAAGCTTGTTATTGGTGCAATATAACCTACTGTGGTTGCCGCACCCTAAAACCCCAATAATCATCATCAACACGGCGTTTGTCGGCCCTCATAGATGAGGTACCAGGACAGGTGAAAGTGGTGACATCAATGATAATTTGTTTTTTAAACACGTCTAAAATTTACAATTTCGACTTCCTTGGAGTAAACATGAACGTAAAATCCGAATTCTGCGTCGAAAATTACTCCATGTGACCCCTAATGGCAACTAATGTCAACCTAAGTCACCAGAGGTCAACCGAGGTGATTAACTTTGAAAATGGCACCCACCAATGTAAGCCCATCTGTTTAGGTTGAAAATAGCAAAATGTTGAATACTGTCAATTTCTGCCTGTTATCGCTCGTTAAACTGCGAAAAATCGACATTTTCTCAAAATCCGCACCGAGGAAGCTTCACTTGTGATCTCACAGTTCCGTGACCTGACATGACAAAAATATTTTGCACAAAAAGTTGCGCAAAGGATGACCCTACAGTCTTGCAAAAAATGGCAGCGCGAAGCAACGCCGTTTTTCCGCTATCGCGGAAAAACTGGTATGGGGGCATCCACCACCCTTGTACGGCCACGGTTAAACAGACATAGAACTGAAGTCATTGCCAAACTATTAGCAATAGGTGCTAGCAAATGCAAACATCACTTTCATTTAACTATAAATGCACGGACAAATTAATGAAAAATTAGATAACTGCTGCACCAAGCACATTGCAGAAACACACAGAAAGCAAATATGTACCTTTAGAACCATATGCTGAGAAACGGGTCTATTGTTGTCCTCTTGGCAACAAACTCATATATATATATATATATATATATATATTATGGATGATCCTATATCTTGTCCTAGTAGAATATGGCTACACCACACAACTGAACATTGTTTAATATGTCCCAGGGGAATAATGATGATGCAGTACAGGCGCGGATCCAGGGGGTGCTAAGGCGCCCCCTCCTGCCGGGCGCGCCCGAAGGAGCTCTCAGCCGGCGCGCACGGGATTTCCAACATTGGGCGTCCCCCCCCCCGACTGAAATCCTGGATCCGCGTCTGCAGTACCAGCGCTTTTAAGCAGCTTTTGTATATTTGGTGGGCTATGGTGTCTATATTTGGAATAGGTAACGTAGTCATATGTTAGTGAAAACATGTGTACAAACCATGTAGGTTTGCAATAAATGTTTCGAAACACTGTTGTAGTTACCTTTTTATTGAAAAAGCAACGGATATCTTGATCCATCTTCAGCAGACAGCACGTTCTCACAACACACGAGGCCGAGTCCAAGGCAGGGTTGGATTTTCACTTCTGGGTCTTGGACTGAGAGTGTATAATTATTGGGTTCGGTAAAATATCGGAGTGTATGACATCGAGAAGCCGTATAATAGTGTATAAATTTCCATAAACAAGAGTGCATAAATTTGCCGATATTGAATAAATAACATGAAGTCATATACCACGGTTCATTTTTCCACGCATTGAAATAGTACACGGTGTTCCTCAAATCGTAGTGACAGGTGAAAGGGAGTGCACAATTCCAACCTACTATCCATATGCAAGAAGGCACTCACTCACGAACACCACTCAAACGCTCCTGTAGTGTATATGTAGTGTCCGCCTGGAGGACTGGCTGATTAAGCCACAAATGTCTTAATTTGGAATCCCAGCACCACTCGGCTCCACCGTCAGGTCATCTGCACCTTTCCAAGATCTGGTAAAGACCACAATCATATCACACTTTATTGCACAAAATGCCAACTAAGTCCCCCCCCCCCACAGCCCCTGTCATCCAAAGGAAGAAAAGCGTATGCACTATTTGGGTCCGTGAACATTTCGTCGTTATCACAGCGCTTGTTAGTTGAATTGCATCCGTATGCAACGTGACATGGAGGCGTAGGTTCCAATGAATGCACAAGGAACTTACGTTTTTCTTCCTTTAGAAGGCAATGATCAACACTGGCTCGACTGATCAAGCCACAAACATTGCATCAAACAATGGAGAAGCCATAATGTACTAAAGCTAGATATAATCTGGGGATCAAATCTAGCTTCAATCAAATCAAAGATCTGAGGGAAGCGACGACAGCGCGCAACGTACAAGGCGAACGACGCCCTGTTAGACGACGAGCTCCGGCATCAGAACCTGCGGGGGTAAGGAACAGGTCTTACAAGTCAAGATCAGCTCAAACAAGTCAGCCGCAGCTGCACAACAAATTGCAGCATCGTAATACGCGTTCAACAAACAATACGCACTCACTGAAGGATGCAGGTTGTAGTGTAAATGCCAGTGCTTTGTCAGCTCGGCAGCGCTCAGATGCGAGTCAGCGCAGTCGCCGGGAGAGACGCACGCTACTCCACCAGCGAACCCAGCTCCGAAGCCAGAACCTGTTGTGGACAGGGAATTAGATAAGGCATTCGAATTGTCGGCACGACCGCAGGGAGCAACGAGACGTCACAAACCTGCGCACAAACCACGTTGATCCTAGCCGACTCCAGCTCCAACGGCAGTACTTATGGGCGGGACACAAGTATTAGACGAGGTATCCGAGCTATCGGCACGGCCGCCGGAAGCAGCGACAGACGCACGTAACTCGACCATCGCACAACGAACTGGCCGTTACCTACACTCTGCACACTCACCGCAACACGGAGGTTGTAAAGTGTAAATGCTTGTGCTTTCGCAGCTCAGCAGCTCTCAGATGCGAGTCAGCGCAGTCGCCGGGGACAGGGAGGTCTGCATGCTACTCCACCAGCGAAACCAGCTCCGACGTCAGCACCTGTTGTGGACAGATCATGGCACTCAGACCGGGTGTTGGTGGCTCCTGGGTTAAGGTTTTGTAGGTGGAACTCAAGCACCTGTAGGAGCTTGGTCTGATAACCAAGTGGAAGGGAAGGGATACGTACTCGTACACTACCCGGTATTCACTGCAGTCCTGTTGCAGATGGGGAATCATGCAACCGCATGTATGTCGTACGTCGCCACGGTAAGTCACCAAGCACCAGGCCACTAACAGCAGAACATCATCCACCCTTAAAATTAACAGCAGATTCAGCGCCAAGCACCAGCAAGCACGTCATGACACAGCATAAGCCATATTAATGAGCAGTTTTAGGCTGCCAGCACGTGTAAGCGTGTAACCAAACATACCTGGGGTGTGCAATATGCAGCAAGCCACGCACAGTAGTGCTGAAACCCACCCGAAGATTTCGTACGCAGAGAAGGCGAGAAGCACGCGACCCGTTCCTCTACAGCAGCAGCCTACTAATGCTGCCCAGCTCTTATCCCAACTACGCAACCTATTGACATCTTTCGGCCTCACCTGTACCCCTCTGCCGGAGCGGGGCCTACCATCCCCCTCTGCGGAGATGGGGCGCGCGGCCGATCCATACGACCCCTCAAGGAGCAAAGGCACCGACGAAACTGCACTTCCAACACCCAATACGACCGAAACGCCCCCCACCGTGATGGAACCAATGGGATCTCGTTCCGAAACACCAAGAGAGGCGGCGGAGCTAGCCCAGTCCACACCCACCCCTACTCCCCCGCCACCACCGAATATTTCGAAAGAGACCGACGTCGCTTCCAGACGGGTTCCGGTGGTCGCACCCTCTGCGGCTCGGCCGGAACTCACGGTCAAGGTTCACCCGAGGGCTCCCGATATGGGGGCGCCTGGCCGTGCAGCCCGGACTGCGTCCAGGGACCCCTCGCCCAGCGCACGAGTAGGAGGACCGTCACCTAGAGGGACACCTCCACCATCACCAACTTCACACGTCAGCCCTGCGATCACCGCAGAAACTGGAAAGGTGATGGGCCCGCCTCCTAGAGCGACACCTCCACCATCACCAACTTCAATCGCGAACCCCGCGACCACGCAGCAGACTCTAAGGGTGATGGGTCCGCCTCCAATACCACCACGTGGTGGTGAGAAGGGGGCGCACTGGGATTCCCCTGCGGCCGGACGTAAGCGGCCACCCCCGTGGACACCATCTCCACCGAGCGGGGGAGCTCCCAGATCTCGTCCGAAATCGTCTTCATCTCTCTCATAGTGTGATTGTGTTACGTTTTACTGGCATTGATTGTCCTTGGACGATCCTGATAGAAGGGAAGGAACGGAACACGATTTTCAAATTGCCATCCAGTTTTACCCGATACATCCATGCACCTACTTTTGCTCTGGACCGTGGAGATAGTAAGAGCTGCCTACATGTGATGTTTCCACCCAACTTTAACCCATTTTAAATGGATCGACCGCGGTCCATTTTACAATGGAACTGTAGGGGCTGAGAACCAGCACCGAAGAGCTCCAGGCACTCTTAAACCGCCACTGCCCTGCGGTCATTTGCCTCCAGGAGACTAAGGTGACGCCGGGCTACTTTTTCAGCATAAAATGCTACTCAGTCTTTCGTGAGGATACGCACTCTGACACCATTGCGCATGGCGGTGTGCTGCTGGCCGTCCACCATAGCTTAGCGGCACAGAGATTGGTGCTCCACTCCAAGCTGCAGGCTGTTGCAGTAAGAGTGCATTTTAACCACCGCCTCATATCTATTTGTTCTCTGTACCTGCCACCTGGAGCTGGGTTTCCATCCACTGAGTTACGACATTTGATGTCGGAGCTGCCCCCGCCGGTTTTAATACTAGGCGATTTTAACTCACACCATACAGCATGGGGATGCGAGGACATTAATGCACGAGGTCGGCTCTTGGAGTCTTTTATGCATGATGAGTCCCTGTGTATTCTAAATACCGGCAAGCCGACGCACTTTACTCTGCCCTCCGGCCATACATCTGCTTTGGATCTTAGCCTGTGCAGTCCACAACTAGCACAACTTTTTGCCTGGTCCGTGGCTGATGACCCTCATGGCAGTGACCATTTTCCAGTGTGGCTGGAGTACCAGGACGGCGCAGTACTTGGAACACGACCACGCCGATGGAATTTGAAGAAGGCGGACTGGACAGCATATGAGGCACGATTAGAGGAGATCTTTTCCGCGCGGCCTGGAGTGACACCTATGTCAGTTGAGACATTTACCAACGTACTCGTGCAGACCGCTACTCACTTCATCCCCCGCACCTCTGGTACTCCTCGTCGCGCTCCTGTTCCCTGGTGGACAGAGGAGTGCCGCCAGGCTATCCGGGAAAGGCGACGAGCCTTCAGAACCTTCAACCGAAATAGTAATACAGTCAACCTCATCGCCTTTCGACAAGCTCGGGCCATCGCACGGCGTACCATCCGGGAGGCAAAGCGTACCTCGTGGAGGGCCTATGTGGCCAAACTAAATCGTTCCACGCCCACGTCACAGATCTGGTCGAGGATAAAGCGCATCGCAGGACAATACAACTCGACCCCTTTGCCAGCACTACGGGTGGGTGGCAGAGACGTTACGCACCCGGTTGAGGTGGTAAACGAGATGGCCCGTACGATATCCAACCGATGCCGCTGTAACAGTGGAGACAACTTATTCATACGTCGGAAAGCTGAATGTGAGAAACACCCATTGAACTTCTCCACCTCTGAGCAACCCTGTTATAACGAGCCATTCACCATGACTGAGCTTAGTTCCGCTGTTGGAGGCCTTCGAAGTGTATCCGAGGGTCCCGACCTTGTACACAACGACATGCTCAAGCATCTCCCAACACGTGCACTTGAAACTATGTTAGACACCATAAATACACTTTGGGAGAAAGGCGACTTCCCATCCACCTGGCGCGATGCTACAATGATACCAATTTTGAAACCAGGCAAGGATGCCTCAGACCCGGCGAGCTACCGACCCATTTCACTAACATCATCACTTTGTAAACTGATGGAGAAGATGGTAAATGTTCGTTTGACCTGGTTTTTGGAATGCTTTGAGATTTTAAGTAATGCACAGTGTGGTTTTAGGAAAAACCGCAGCACCAACGACCATCTTTTAACTCTGGACACTGTGGTACGAACAGCTTTCCACCAGAACCGACATGTCGGCGCAGTGTTTTTCGACATTCAAGGAGCCTACGACACAACTTGGCACTACGGCATTCTGAAGAAGGTCTTCAGATATGGAATTCGAGGCTCCATGGCTCACTTCCTTGAGAACTTTCTGTCCAAACGCTTTTTTCGCGTACGCATCGGGAACTACTTGTCAGACAGGTATCCACAAATTGATGGAGTACCACAAGGAAGTGTACTTAGCGTGGCGCTGTTCGCCATCGCGATTAACGACATCGGCGACTCCCTTCCACGCAGCATTGGCAGATCACTCTTTGTTGACGATGTAGCGATTTGGTGCTGTACATCCAGTGCACCTTCGATGGCACGACAGCTGCAGTTGGCGGTATCCCACTTGGAAAAGTGGAGTTCCGAGAATGGGTTTAGGTTCTCGACTGCAAAAACAGTTGGCATGCACTTTTGTCGGCGCCGCCGGAAATGCCCGGACCCTGCCCTCCAGCTGTATGGTGAGCGGATTCCCTTCCGGCAAGTGACTCGATTCTTAGGAGTTATTTTTGACACTCGTCTTAATTACAAGGAACATTTTAAGACACTTCGGGAGAAGTGTTTTAAATCCCTAAACCTGCTAAAAATGGTTGCACACACATCTTATGGAGGAGACAGGAAAACCATGTTACTGTTGTATCGCTCCCTCATTCGTTCAAAACTGGACTACGCGTGTTTTATATATGACAGCGCATGTGCAACAAGCAAGCGCTCACTGGACACTGTACACCACTCGGCGCTCCGCATTGTGACCGGCGCTTTCCGCACTTCACCTTCTGTCAGCCTTCTGGCTGAAATTCACGAACCACCACTCTCGCTCCGCCGCGAAATGCTCGGGATGCGATATGCCTGTAAGCTGCGCCAATTCCCTGGTCACCCCACATATTCGCATGTGTTCTCCCATCGACTCATTGCATCATTTGGTCGAGGACGCCTTCTGCATGCCATTCCTTTTTGCGTTCGAATACGCAGGCTCTTTGAGGACAGTGGTATTCGACCGAAGGGAATTATGCAGTCCAATCTGGCTGGAACGCCGCCATGGCAGGTGACTCCTCCTATAATAGATATGTCACTTTCCTCGGTTGGAAAGGACCATGCGACACCACAGTACCGACTGTCATGTGCGCTGGAACACATAGCCTCGTTCGAGGGATACGTCCCAACTTACACAGATGGATTCAAGACGGATGATGGTGTGGGCAGTGCATTTGTTACTGGGCCTCTGTCAAGATCTTTTTCCCTACCACCACATGCAACTGTTTACACTTCAGAGCTGGTGGCGATCTCAAAGGCCCTCAGTTTTATTGAAGTGGGACGGGATGCCTCGCATGTGATTTTTACCGACTCTTTCAGCAGTCTCTGGGCGCTAAAGCAGTTTAACCCACCTGACACCATTTTACAGGACGTTTTACGGCGTCTGGGATCACTAGCTCAAGCTGGGAAGACTATCGTCCTCTGTTGGATTCCGAGCCATGTCGGCATCGTGGGAAATGAGGCAGCGGATGCTGCTGCGAAACGAGCAGCTCAAGCACCATATTTGCGATCTATGCCGCTCCCCGCGAGGGAGTATGACCGTTCTATCGCGACCTTTGTTTTTAAAAAATGGCAGTCTAGTTGGGACACTCTGCAGGACAATAAACTGCGAACAATCAAGCCATGTCTTGGGGAGTGGCCCTCATCCTACCGTAGGACGAGGCAAGACGAGGTCGTGCTCTGCCGCCTTAGGCTAGGGCACACCCACGCAACACACCACCATCTGCTCTGTGGGGAGGACAGGCCAAACTGCCCTGGATGTCACGCACCACTATCAGTACGTCACGTTCTGATATCCTGTCCCCCTGCTCGCCGATGCTCGAAGACGCCTTCTCGGAGTCGTGCAGTCTCCGTCAATCCGCGAACTCCTAGGTGACCACTCACGCGTAGTAACCTCAGGACAACTGTTTCGCTTTCTCTCGGATGTCAAATTTAGAGCGATTTACACACCTCACTGACACGTAGCACTATAAGCTCGGAATGATCGCCTATATTTTGAAAGCTCGCGTACTACTGTTGGCATGAATCCTCTTAAGTTGTCCATCTAAAATTGTTATGGGCGCTGTATGACCAACGCAGTCGATGCGCCCTTAAGCCCAAATAACCAACCAACATAGGAGTGAGCATGCAACTATTTGCGTACCATATTTCCTCTCTTACGATCTAAGCAGAGCAGAGGCAGTTAAACAATGAATGGCTCACCTCAGTCCGTAGGCAGGGTCGGCAATACCAGGCATTACTGGGTTTACTGTCCGGAGAAAAGTAGCCGTATAGTGTCTTTTTAGGCATAATCACCCAGCCGGCCTGCTGACCGGCGCGACCAGGGCCATTTGGTTGACCAGGCCAAAGGGCGCAAGCAGAGCATATGCACCCGCTTAGTATCTTCGGAATTCAGATCGGGAATTGCCCCGTATGTCCGACGTTGTGCAATTCCGCCACTCATGACCAGCACCGGTTCCGCCACAGCAGCATGCACGGAGACGGGGTGCGGTAGGCAAGCTTGCTTCGCAGGATGCGCATGGCGTGCGCAATGCATGCATGCGGTTGCAACAGAACAGCTCATAACGCATGACAAATCAGTCACACCAAAACTACACTCTCGGTTCGTTCAGAGACGGACCAGCATCATCGGGCCACACCAAACAGCAGCTCAAACACCCTCAACGCTGGTATACAATGCAGAGCGCGCGACAATGACAAAGTGCCGATTGGCCCAGAATTTAAGTTCGCGACAGTGGCATGCACCTAACGTACAACATAATTACGTTTGATATATTTACTGAGTGCAATATGAACATGTGAACATATGAACATGAACATATTGCCTTGGTCAACTTATCCCAAGGCCGACAAAACAACTACATTCACATTCTCCGATCCAACGTGTAGGGGAGACCGGGGTCAAATGTAACAGTTTTTACATTTTCGAGTCAGGAGCGAAAACGTTTTGCGCTGGAGAACACTTTGTTGGATTTTCACAAACCTTGATGTTTTGCCCTTGCTGCGTATGTGAAAATATTTATAAATACATACCCTAAGGTGTCGAACTTTTGGTTTAAAAAAGTCACTTCAGGTGTTACAATTGACCCCATGTACGGGGCAATTGTAACAGCACCCGGGGTCAATTGTACCATGTTAACGAATGCTGCGGTGAAAGCCACTTTTATCGAAAACAACTTGTATTGAAAAACAATTGTATCTTACTCTCTGAGCTCTTCCTGGAATACAAATCACAGCTCCACCTTTCTCAGGACAAAAACCAACACCACATCATAAAAATGCGATTACGTAACGGATCAAAGCTCTTGCACCCGTAGGTCTTTCTGGATTCAAAAGCACAGCTTCTCAGGCTAAACAAACTAACTAGCAGGGCTCTGAGACCTAAAACACTTCTTGACTATTTGTACTGAAGTAGGGCAAAACATCAAACATCACAACTCGAAACATTTCCAATATCTGTGACGCCCGGTCTGTGGTCGCCTACTCGGTGTCCGATTCACAGTTTTCACATATGTACGCCTCATACTTTTCGACAGCGGTACACGCCTCGTGGGCCCACATCGCGCACATCTCGCACCGGATCCACCTTTCTTTAGATCGACTGGTATTAAAACTCTCGACGCACACAAGGCAGAAAACTTCTTCAGCGTCATCACTACTGCTTGCCCTGCGGGTGGACTTCCGAGCCCTCTTGCCACCGGCCTTCTTCGTCTTCTTCTCTTCGTGCTTGTCCATGCTGAGGTTGAGCTTTTTCGGTGCTTGTTTGCGTTTCTTTCGACTCTGTTCTAGCTCGATCGCTCTCTTCTCTGGCGTATCTGTCAGAATTGCAGCCTTTCGCTTCCTCCGTCCCGTACTGATGCTTTTCCTTGGGCCTGCCTTGGGCAGAGGCCGAATGTCTTCAGGGGTGAGCGGTGTCGAAGCGATCCCTGATAGACCAGGCTGTTCGATCGCTGATGGACCAGGCTGTTGGCTCTCCGATGGACCAGGCTGTTGGATTCCCGATGGACCAGGCTGTTCGATCTCCGATGCACCAGGCTGTTCCATCGCCGATGGACCAGGGTGTTCGATTCCCGATGGACCAGGATGTCCGATCACCGGTGGATCAGCCTGTCCGATACCCGATGGCTCAGAATCTGCAGGATGTGCTATGTCATCTGTGGTCTCGCCTTCGGATGTATGGCTGGCGGAGAGTGCAGTCAGTTCCGTTCTGGGTCGGTCTGTAACGTTGCTTGGTGCAAAGTCTTCGTTGGTGAATATGTCTGGATTGTACGGACTGATGCCTGTTGTCCGGAAGCCACTCTGGATGTTCTTTGGGGTAAACGCCGATACCCAGGCCTCCGCAGCGATCTGTGGGATGTCGTAGATGCTGGCAGTTTTTCCTGGATTGCTTCTCATCCACGCATCCATGTGAGTAGATATGCTTCTCTTAAACGGGCCGTACACGCTTCTGTCCAGGGGCTGGAGGCGGTGGGAGCAGTGAGGAGGAAAGGAGAGCATAATTACTCCGCTGTCCTTGGCCAGGTCTAGGACTTCCACACTGAGATGGGACACGTGGTTGTCGAGCAGCAGCAACACCGGTGACTCGGGCGTCGACTTCACATGTAGGATGAAGTGCTTCATGAAGGTCACGAAGTGCTCCGAAGTCATCCAACCAGACTTGTTTGCAGTGCCAATACAACCCACCGGTCCACCACGAACAAACCATTCGTGGTATCGGACTCTTGGAAACACGAACATCGGTGGCACAGTGTTGCCCATTGCGCTAGTAGCAGCACACATGGTAACGAGATGTCCCCGCTCTCCCGAGGTGAGTCCTCCCACCTGTTTCACGCCTTTCCCAGCCACCACTGCCGTCGGCTTCTGCACTGTCGTACAGCCAGTTTCATCAAGGTTCCATATCTTTGACGGATCAAGTTCGTGTCTTGCGAGGACGATCCCCAGCTTATCGAAGAAGTTCTTCACGTTCTCACGATTGAAGCTGGTTGCACGTGCCAAACTGGTGGCCTGCGGTGACCTAATGGCGAGCTGCGGGTTCCGCTTCAGAAAGGAGTTGAACCAGTCGACTCCTGCTCGTCTCTGATCCGTCCAGGAACTGGGAACTTTCATATCTCGGGACATCGCGCACTGGTAGGCGAGAACCCTGACCTCCATCGGCGTCAGACCAAAAAACGCCTCCGATGATTTGAGTAGATAGTCAGTGAGTATCTTCTCATCGCCTGGTGAAAAGACCTTGTTGTGCGGGTTGTAGCCGACTGTGATATCCATTCCTTCTTTCTTCTGTTTCACGTAACGAGACAACGTCACATGACACATTCCATACTGGGCTGAGGCTTTTCTCACCGTCAACCCGCCTTCCATAACCGCGGCAACAGCTTCCTGGGCTGTCTCCAGGCGGGTCCCGCGGTCAGAAGTTCGTTCTCGAGAGCGAGGCATCGTCTGAAAATCGGAAACATTCATTGACCAGCGCCCAACGACATTCTGTAGTAAATGCATACTTAATAGTATGGCCATAGGGGTCAATTGTAACACTGTTACAATTGACCCCAGCAAAAATGTTACAATTGACCCCGCCAAGCCGCGCCATCTTAGAGACGAAACTGATGCAAAACACGGCAGCGTGGGCGGCAGCTACGGCGCTACATTTTTGGCTAATTAGCCCCACTCCGCTCAATCAAACTCTTAGATCCATATCTAGTGAGATACGTGAATGAGCTAATAATTAAACAAAATCATCAAATTTACAACACACCCTCAAAACCACATAATTGTGAACAGCACTCGACTCACTTGTCGCAACGGCGTGAAACCCCGTGAGGAAAGGAAACAGCTGACTGTGCATATTCAGTACTGCCGCCAGCGCCATCCATCAGCGGGTTTCGGAACCATGGCTACTGTTACAATTGCCCCGTGTTACATTTGACCCCAGTCTCCCCTACATAGTCCGACCCACCCTGCCCTATCTGAGCTTGAAGTGCACCATTATCCGACAGACAATCTTCGAAGTTACGATGATGTTGCGGGTACACGCATGATTATCACTGGAGCACATATCTCGAACGTATCCCAAGGCCCACAGAATAACAACTGCATTCACATTCTCCAATCCGAAAGGTTGTGGGTTCGCGTCTCACTTGTCGCTACTCTTCGCCCGCGACAAATCGGCGTGAGAGATTGGCGACGCTACATGACTCAACGGTCGACGTGTCGTAAAACCAATAACCAACCAATCAAACGCGTACAAAGTCCTATCTGAGCCATCTGAGCCATCTGAGCTATCTGAGCTAAACATATTTACAGACTCGGAATGCGCTATGCTTGTAAACTTCGCCAGTTCCCTGACCACCCGGCATATTCGCATGTTTTTTCGCGACGACTACCAAACCTTTTTTCAACGGAGCGAGATTTGAGTGTTGCTCCTTTTGGTGTGCGGATGCGTAAGCTTTTCCAGGAAAGTCAGCTCAGCCTCCGAGGAATTCGGAGAGATGAGGGCATGCAGACTCCCCCATGGGAGCTTATCGCACCAGAAGTGGATACATACCTTGCGAAAACGAGGAAAACAGATGTTTCCCCAGAAGAGTTTCGCGCACTGGCTCTGGAACATATTGAATCATTTCAGGGCTGGAGAACAACCTATACCGATGGATCTCGAACCGAGGACGGTGTGGGCAGCGCTTTTGTTTGTGGCCCTGTTATTCGATCGTTTTCCCTCCCAACTCACGCATCTGTGTACTCATCGGAACTTGTCGCTATTTTGAAAGCTTTATGCTACATCGAAGTGTCGGAGGGAGATCGACATGTTATTTTCACCGATTCTTTAAGCAGCCTTCTGGCCCTGAACACATTTTATCCGTCTAACCCCCTTTTGCGTGATATTTTAAGCGGTCTGACGAATATTCACAACAAGAAACGCCGGGTGCTCTTGTGTTGGATTATCTTGGGCTTCAAAGTATTGATATGACGCTGCGACAAATGCTGGCCGATGATTCTCAGATCGTAGCATCTGGGGATATATTTGCATACCTAAAACAAGTAAATTTTGACATAGTATACCGCCCACCACAAGCACTCTGATATGACGTAAGACCCATCGCCTAACAACAATGTTATGACAGGTAGAGTTATGGGCGCAAAATGACCAACGCAGTCGATGCGCCCTAAAGCACAAATCCACCACCACCACCTAGCCATGTGGGTATTTGCGGTAATGAGTTGGCGGATGCTGCGGCGAAGCGAGCAGCGCGCGCGCCGTGCACTCCTACGCTGCCACTTCCTGCCACGGACCATTACCGAGAGGTGTCCACCTTCCTCTTAGACAAGTGGCAGGCAATGTGGGACGCGACACAGACGAACAAACTGAGAGCCATTACGCAACGTCTGAGACCATGGAGCTCGTCCTGCCTTAAACATAGACAAGAAGAGGTTGTATTGTGCCGCCTCCGCATTGGGCATACTTATGCCACTCACGGTTATCTGTTGTGCGGTGGCGAGAAACCTCGGTGCACAAGATGTTGTGCACTACTGACAGTTAGCCATGTTTTGATCTCGTGCCCATTTTATGCTGAAGAGCGTAGACATCACTTTGGATCTGCACAGGTGGACTCACTTAATGATATTCTGTCTGACAACTCTAGCAATGTTCAACCAGGACAACTGATCGACTTCCTTTCTGATGTATCGTTCTCGGTAATATATACTCCACACTGATATGCATTGCATGTAAAACCTATAACACAGTGGCATCACTTAAGCGGCCCTCAAAGTGTGAGGCTTGACACTCTCTAATTGTATTTATATGAATATCTTAGTTATGGGCGCAAAATGACTACAGCAGTCGACGCGCCCTAAAGCCCAAATAACTAACTAACTAACAGACCATATTTACACAGACCATCTTCTGGGTGGTGGCGAGACGCCGCTGTGTCCGAAATGCACGGCACCATTGTCTGTGCGACACATTTTAGTTTCATGTCCCCGGCTTGCCCACGAACGGAGACGTCACTTTGGACGTTCCCCTGTCTCGCTTCGGAAAGTATTAGGAGACGAATCTGACGCTGTTCACTCTGGACAACTTTTCAAATTCCTCTTGGAAATGAGATTTTCAGTGATTTACACCGGCCATTAGCATACTGATCCAACTGATGGTTAGTACCAGTTTTATCATGAACAGATTCGACATGGTCTTATAACTCGTCCGAAATGGCCTTCACGCGCTTATATGTATAAATGACTGAGTTATGGGCGCTATATGACCTGTGCAGTCGATGCGCCCCAAAACCACAATAAATAAATAAAATAAAACACAGACCAACCGCCACTACACACCTACGAGCCGTCGCGGTGCATCAGGACCCACTCCTGAAGCCCATACCACACCGCCGCCAGGGCCGCGTCCGACAGGTGGATGCCATCCGCGGCGAACACTGTCTCAGGCAGGCGCGGCGCCGCCAATCCTGGCTGGGGCTGCACGAGAGGCGCAGCTTCAGCCGGATCCACGGCGCCTACCTCCATTGGCAGGTTCGGAGCAGGTGCTTCCACCTGTCGGTCGTCGACACGCCCCAACTGGTGCTGCAGGAGCTCCTCTACGTCCAAATACAGGACCCCGAGCTCACTGCTCAGGGTCCGGTATTGGGCCCCGAGGACCCGGAACTCCTGCAGCACCACGTCGGTGAGGTGCATGCGTGGGATGGGCCCCAGGAGGATCACCTGCAGGCCCCGGAGCATCCTAAGCTGCTGAGCAGCCTCACGCATGCTCGAGACACAAAGGTCTCGGACAGCGGAGGCGTCCGGCCGCAGGCGCGGGTCCCCCCTGCCCAGTGTCAGGCAGTTCCCGCCAAAGCTTAGGACAGCTGTGGCGGGAAACAAGTTGCCTGACACGAGGCAGAGACACTGCTCCCGCAGCCAGGCCGCCAAGTCCGGATCAGCAGCCAAGTCGGCCCCAAGGCCGCCGCGGGCGCACAGGTCAAGGTCGAAGCGATGGTGTTCGCCAAACGCCCGATCACGACGCGACCCGGGTGTGGGCCGCGGTGCAGCCACTCCGCGTGGCTGTCGCCCAGGAGGGCGACGCGATGTTGATGCCGTGCGAAGTACGGCACGGCCATGCCCACCGGAGTGAGCCGGCCGAGCGCACCGCCGCCACCATCAACAGCGCGTCGCCCCCCTTCCCCGGGTCCGCCACGGCGTTCGCCCGCGGCACCGCGACGACCCTGGCCGCCCCTGCCGCCTTCCCACCCTCTAGCAATTCTTCCTCGGCCCAGCCACTCCCTACCACGCCTGCCTGCGTTTCCTCCGCCGCGG
Organism: Ashinkailepas kermadecensis; assembly: GCA_034440615.1. Taxonomy (NCBI): domain Eukaryota; kingdom Metazoa; phylum Arthropoda; class Thecostraca; family Neolepadidae; genus Ashinkailepas; species Ashinkailepas kermadecensis. Next base: position 139,007 of record JAOTOM010004681.1, on the reverse strand, counting down.
CTACCACGTGCTCCGCGGCTGCCGCGGCCGCGCCACCGCTGAGTTTGCTGGCTTCTCTGTGGAAACAACAATTATTTGGTAACTAGGTGATGTGACCCTGCTATTACTGGGTTCTCCGCCGCGGCTACCACGTGCTCCGCGGCTGCCGCGGCCGCGCCACCGCTGAGTTTGCTGGCTTCTCTGTGGAAACAACAATTATTTGGTAACTAGGTGATGTGACCCTGCTATTACTGGGTTCCATCCATTTGTTTTCTTAGCTGTAGATATTGCACCGCCAAAATGTTTCCTTCTGTTTTTTTTTATTGACAAATGAAATTGTTTGCTTGAAGCAAATTAAACGTGGAACTTCGCTACTCTTCGCCCGCGACCAATCGGCGTGAGAGATTGGCGACGCTATATGACTCAACGGTCGACGTGTCGTAAAACCAATAACCAACCAAACGTGGAACTGAAATAAAGACGCGTAAAACAACTCCAGCTGAAGTTTCGTTTTCTTCAGTGGAGCATCTCTAGCACTTTTGTTGGGAAGTTAAACAATGCATGCCACAAACTATACATCTAAGTACCTAGATTTTACATTTCCCCCCCCCCACATCCAGGGTGTTGCTCTTCTGACATCGAACGCTAATCTCAAAACTAATTTGAGAACAATGGTTTTGCATCAGTGGCCACATCCCGAAAATGGTACAATATGCTTGGCAGGTGACTGTTAATACGCTGAAGCTAAAGGCGCCCTCAGGTCTAGACAATAGGACGCACACAGGAAGCTAAGAGCTCATTTCGGTGGCCGCAATCCCCGACAGGAATTGTGGACAGTCTGTCAGACAGCACGTATGGCGCACCTCCCAGGCAATTCCTCGTAGGGATCTTTGCGTGGACTGCCATCTACAGCATGACTGGATGACCTGCCAGGCAATTCCTCGTAGGATGTTTACGTGGACTGCCATCTACATCACCACTCGCTAGCCAGACAATTCCTCGCAGGAATATTTGGTAGACTGCCACCGACAGCACGAATGGCTCACCTCCCAGGCAATTCCTCGTAGGGATCTTTGCGTGGACTGCCATCTACAGCACGACTACTCGCTTGCCAGACAATTCCTCGCAGGAATATTTGCGTGGACTGCCACAGACAGCACGAATGGCTCACCTCCCAGGCAATTCCTCGTAGGGATCTTTGCGTGGACTGCCATCTACAGCAAGACTACTCGCTTGCCAGACAATTCCTCGCAGGAATATTTGCGTGGACTGCCACAGACAGCACGAATGGCTCACCTCCCAGGCAATTCCTCGTAGGGATCTTTGCGTGGACTGCCATAGACAGCACGACCTCCCAGACAATTCATCGTAGGAATTGTTGCGTGGAATGTCATTGACAAACCAACCAGCCGACTCTTAGCAATCCCTTTGAAAGATTGATCGAGCGGCCAATAGTCGGTAACGATTGTCTTGCGTTAGAATGGTATGTGCAATCTAGTGGTCAGTGCTCTTCTGATACGTTAGAATGTAAGCATCCTTTCGTTTCATTGATATCCGGGTGGTTTTATGCACCAAAGTGTCATTGCACACGAAATGGGAATCATTCCTTTTTATGTAGCACCAATAATGGCCTTCATCTCTGCTGGGTCCATCGTGACATATAACCGCAGTCAAATTATATGTACTGCTCCCGATTTGCATACTGTCAATGGGGTATATATTATCACGCCTATTCGCATTGTAATTTAGACGTTGAAGATCCACAATCAGTATACCTGGTGGAGCTGTAATACGATTGGTTTTGGTTCCTCCAACTCGTGTGCATGTGCCACATCTCCAATCAGGAAGGTCATCCTCTGAATAGCCAATTGCATCCTGTATGGTTCCTTCCAAACTGTCGCAATACACTGTATGTATATATGTACTATAATGGCTGGTACTGTTAGTGTGGCAGTTTCGACACGAAACTTCAGACGACATTCCAATTTTTTTTTTTTTTTTGGTTGTTTTTAAAATTTTTTGGTAAAAAAGGTGGAATATACCACTTTCTGAACACTCAATCGACATCCGTCTCCAAGAAGTATCGATATCCTTCTCCTTATTCCTTGTTTTTAAAGTCTTCTTGTTTCCTTTCTAACACTATCTCGCTTATAAGTATCATGTACATTTTTTTTTTATGATTATTTTTTATATTTAAATTTTTCAATTTTATTTTAAGTTAAAATAAATAATTTAATTTTTTTTTAATATATTTTTTTATTTTAATATATAATTTTTTTTTTTTTTTTTTTTTTTTTTTTTTTTTTTTAATTTTAAATTAAATTAAAAAGTTAAAAACATTTTTTCTTTAATTATTAACTAAATTTTTAATTTTTATTTTTATAAAAATTATTTTATTTTTAATTAATTTTTTTTATTTTTTTTTTTTTTTTTTTTTTTTTTTTTTTTTTTTTTCTCCCACCCAAAAAAAAAATTTTTTTTTCCCCCTTTTCAGAGTACAACCCAGCCTGCTCAAGGTATCCAGAATTAGCACCAAAGCCTCTGATGCATCATGTTGCCTGGCATTCCCGAACAGAGATGGATGCTCTGAAGCCAGTAGCTGATGAAGCGTTCTCGGATTGAATACACCGTCTTTGAGACTGTAGCAACTATTCAGTTCCCGCAGAATAGCAGGCTGTAAATGGCATGCCGATGCTTTGTGTTTAATCGACAAGAGTGGTAATACTTGCAAGACAACACTCATGAAACAGGTGTTACCAATATTTTCTATACCACATGGTTGACTAGTGTACGGGAAGCACGCACGCAGATCTTCCCCTGTAGTTACACCATGACTCTCAGGTGCTGCCATACAAGGAGCATTAGGTTCGCCACTGTCGACTGCAAGACCTTCAGGGATTATGTGCAAGTCATTGTCACAGTCTGAATAATCTTCATCTAACGAAGGCACTGAACCCATGTGGACATCTGCCACCTCAGTTGAGTGGGGTGCGACTGTACTGAAGTACGTCGATATTGTCCTCTGTGTAGAATGCTTGGCCGCCTTCGGATTGGGGACGTTTCCTACCACCCCCGGTGACCGAGCAGTTCGTTGTATAACCAACTCGCCATCCATGCCGTGTACCACGGTATCTGTATGTTGTGAGTCAGGCTTTCCCGCTTGTTTCCGGGCCTGATCTTTTCTCACCGGACGCAGCAAACCTGGACCTCGTCCGCGGCCCAACTCTTGGTATCGTACATTTTGTTTGGACAAGGAACGAATAAATGATACTTTTGAAGATGCTTTGTCAGTTATATATTTTGGTCGTGCGCTATCAGCTCGCTTTAATAGGCCGTAGTGGCTGGTAAACCACTGCTCTATCACGCGGTCAATAGGGAAGTCCGACACTGTAACATCGAATGACCTAATAAATACCTCCTTGGCACAGCGATCTTTTTCCTCGGGTTTCAGCTCAGTGAATTTTCCCCCGAATCTTTGTTCTGCCAAATCTTTGATGACTTTGCCTGTACGTTCTGTATCAGACTGAGAGCGACACATGACCACCGCTATTTCTATCAACTCAGCAACAACCGGGATACCTACGTGTAGATTTCTTGCGGGCACCAGGAAATCCAACAGCACTGCACAGGTGTCTAATGTCTCAACACCGTTCACTCGTGTGAACCATTCTTGCCTGGTGTCGATACCTTTCAGTATCCTATTCTTAAACACCACGAACTGGTCTACCGCCCGCTGATGGCTATGATTTCCTTCATCCGGGTTTTCACATCGGTCCAGTGATAAATCACCGTGTCTGTTGTAATACTTGACCAGGGTCTCAAAGTCAGCATTTCTGAATGGTTCCAGAAGCTTTCTGCTCTTAAATGGATACTGATCAATATTGAAAACATTCAGGAACAGCTGTTCTATTTTACTTGTCTCTAAATAGACATTTGCCTCATCCAGTAACGCAGAAGCCAGAATACGCTGTCTTTCCTCAGCTTGTTTCCAAACATCGGCCAAAGTGCTCTCTGAATGACCCCTCGTGGTGCGAATATGACTCATTGCATTTCAAGGAAATTAAAACCATTGAATTTCCCGTCAAGATAATCCTCTTTATGCTTACGCAGCAGTGGATTAGTATAAGGGTCATTTGTCAGGTTTACTAGTTGTTCTTTAAATGTACCGCCTTGGCATCTTCCCAAAGCGAGTACCAATCCTTCTGACTTGCTTTGCTTCTACCAACACCCAGTTGCATAGTATGATTCAAAATGAGACTATTTGGAATGAAGCACATGTCCGTTAGGTCCCTCAGTAGGCCAGCACATACGGAACCATCGTCCTTCTTTGACTTGTTCTCGATAGTCATTACAACACTCCTGTACTGATGTATGACCGATTCCAAAGAGGCCAGAGTATTCTATAAAACATGTCTTAACCGCCCGTTTTAACGTGCGAAAGCTACTGTCGATTGCTCTGGCTGTGCGCAAGCTTTTGGAAGACTTTTCAACCGCCTCGACGATTTGAGGAAGATCATCGTTCAGGAACTTGCATGCCCATTGACAACGTTTTTGCTTAAACACAGCCTCGAAGTGTTTTTCCACCCTGTGTGCCCGGTCAGTCTGATGTAGAAATGCTTCGCTTCTGGAGCGTTTCTTCCAGCGTGCAGCTACACCGGACCCAGACCCAGCATAAACCGCCTCTTTATCAGTGCTAAATGACCACATTTTTGGCAAATATTCCATGGGAATACGGAGCACTTTACTGGTCAGTGCAGACAATGTGTTCCAGGCATCCAACAGCATCGGATGCATGGGAAATGTTTTGTTCTCGCTCCTCTGATGTAGCTCGATTTCGAATTACATCAACAGACAGATTAGTTACAACAACTCTGGCAGATATATGTATTACTTACATCCAAGTACCGTAAATTCACCACTTGTCTGGTTATATTCGCTACAGTACCTTTGTCTGCACTAGTATGTATATGCCGATGTCACTCAGTGACCAGGCTGGGCGACATGATAAAAGAAGCGAATTAATCTACAAACACCTGGTAGAACACATCAATAGCAGTTGCAGCTGTTTTTCGGTGAACATTACGCTGTAGCATTGCATAATGAGGCCCTTGTTCTAAGCTGGGGAAGAGGTCAGTCATATCAGACTGAAAATCACTGTATGACTGTCCCCGTCGCAGGTTTTGGTGTATGACCAAAAGTGCATCACGGGTCAATTACTTATTCAAGTCATTGAAGTTCGTCCATGCTGCATCAGACTGTTTGCGGAGATGTGTTGTTTCTATATTATCTTTGTGCTCTTGTGTCATGCTGTGCCTGCAACATAGCCTTCTGGCATCATGTTTCAAAAGCACACCATCTGTGACCCACATGCTTACTTTATGGCCACCTCTCCGGGAACGCATTCGATCAACATAAGGCATGCGCACAGCACAGCAGCCAAGTGGGCCTTCCACTGCTTCCTTTACCAAGAGCCATGGAAACTGTTCCACCAAATCCAGACGTGCAGTCCTGGTGAGTATGCCCCTGCTATTTTCAGCAACCTTTCTTTCCAGATGTGACAACCGAGCATGCAGTTCCTTCCCTTGCACAAGCCCATACGGAGCGTGCATTGGCTCAGGTATCTGACGTGCATTCTTAATAAAAAGTCCATTTGTTCTTGCATTTTACTTAAAGCACATGTAAAATTATCCATTTTTGGCAAACACGTGCCATATAGCAATTATTGCCTAGCATGCCACTGTCTGGCTCATTTTCTGGTACAGTGTTTGTCACATTTGGCAAAGGAACTGATGGGAACATGTCTGCTGGTTGGTCCTGGCCAATTTGAGTGATATTAGGCGGTGAATGTTCCATGAATCGTTCATCTACATCCAAATCATGCACGGGCATGGGCAGCTCATGTGCAAGTTCTGCGTTTTCTCCAGGGATATCAACAATTGAATCATCAGCCTGATTTCCAGTGACACTAAGATCCCCTTCTATCCAGGGCCAAGTCATGGTCAATATGTGACCCAATTTGGGTTGCTACTGGCATCGACACAGCAGGATTGTCAGTTGAAGTATGGATATTCGTCGGTGGCACACTTGCCTCCAAAAATCGGCCACTTGTGCTTAGCACCCTTTGCTCATATTTTTTTTATACATTACAGTAGCAGCCTTTTCAATAAAAAGGCAGATGTATGCCTGGTTGTCTGCTTTGCTGCCATGCATACTGATTTGTGTTTGGTTTCAACATGGCGCGGTAAATTTTTCGCCCTGGCAATATTCTGACCACACAATTGGCACACAATTGCATGCTCCCTGTTGATGCTTGAATATCTAACCTCTGTCCTGTTTCGTTTTTTAGATGTCATACCCCTACCAAATGGCAGCATCAGTTCGAAAATGTACAAAATGGACAGATATTGACACAAACCCCTGTAAATTGGAGTATACAATTTTGAGGAACTCTTTGATGGCAATCTGATTGCTCAGCCTGCAAGAGAAAGAATGGATGTTAGGAGATACTCAGCCCAATGTGTTTACTCATATGTTAGTCTCATCATACCACAATAGTAACCAACTTGCAGGTATGCCATTGAGAGAGAAAGAGCTATAAAGTTGTTTGAAATGTTAAAAGGTCATCAATTTGTGTTGGATGAGTCAATTCATATAACAGTTAAGCACTAATAGGTCTTCAGTCAAAGGGTGATATATAGATAAATGTAATAGGCTGTGTGCTCGATCGTGTCAGCTGTTACCCTTTCGACAAATCTGGTACGCACGTTATATCGGTTTCCGGCAGAGCGCCTGCTGAAGTCAGGGGCACGCATTTCGTGCATGCCGTTTTCAAATTAATTCAACGACTGTGGATGGTTTGAATCGGCATTTCACGACACAATTGATTTTAAAAAACCTCACCTTTCTTTATTGGTTTATGGTGTTCCGTTCAGTAATTGGTCGTGGTGTGAAAGGAAGGCATTCCCTACATAAAAAAATGGTCGGACAACTGGCAAGTGGTAGCATAACGTAGCAATTCATCAGACGGTATAGCAACGTCGCCAACAGGGCTGGAAACCTCTCACGAAGGTAGTGGGTCCAGGTCCTTATTTTCAACACATTTTCAAATTGAATCCACCCCCCTCCATACTTGGAAAAAAATGCATTGGAAACCATTTGGAACTACTGGGATTTTCCTAGATGTTTTAATGGTTCCTAATGGTCTAAATGCTTCCCAATGGAATTGGTTCAAATGGTCCCAATAGTATTCTGGCCAGACCAATCGGAACCTGGTGGTTGAACGTCGTTTTCCTTGTGGCATAATATCCCAAATGTTATTAACGGCCGTCTTACTAGACATGCATGGATTGCCGTGAAAAATTACGAGCTGGGCTTCTTCAGGTTCAAAAAATATAAGTAAAATATGTTCACATTACCCAACTCATAAGGAATTCACAAAGCAAAACACATGGAGTATAAACAGAAACACATGTTGAGCATCAACAACGGGGCTGCGGCAGACCTGTAAGTAGTGTAGGACTCTTGATCACAAGAATGTGGGTTCGAATCTCGCAACTAGCAGCATTACCACGTCCACCAGCGACCAATCGCCATGAGAGGTTGGTGACGTAATTCGACCTAGCGGTCGAATGCATCTTAAAACAATACGACCTAGCGGTCGAATGAATCTTAAAAGAACCCAAGGTTCTTCTTGAGCATGAACAAAATAACATCAGAGAAACAAAGTATTGAATAAACACAGATAGACATACAGAACATGTGGTGCCATCTGAAAGATTAATACTGCTTTATACAGTATTATCACAAATCTTCCCAGAAATGGTAAAGGAAAGAGGAATGCAACTCAATGTTGCTAACATGATCAACAGGCAACTGTCCACCAACATGATAAAGAGTGCTTACATGCACAATCAGCTCTGCCATGCAATGTCACAACCCACCATGTCTGTTTTTATCAGTTAAAACATTATAGCTAACTGATCATATTTATGTCATGTATATCACCGAGCAATGTTTTTTGGAAGTTATAAATATGTTAATACATAATTAAAAACATTGATTTGATGTTTTTCATGACTCGATATATCTGGACATAAAATGCCACTGATCCCATCATGGAAAATAATCCCATCATGTCTTGCTATCCATGCAAAATTACTTGCATTCTTAGTGAACATGGAAGCTTTCTTGTTCAAAACCCATCACATCCAAAAGCTGAAGACATAATGAATTGACTTCTCTATTCATGACAATTCAAGAAAATCATCACCATTCACAGACCAACATTGTGGGTTCTGATTTTACCAACTGCAGTCCCAATGGGAAAACTAGCATATGATGACAGTTTGGATATCACTATGCATTCAATGGACTGGCAAAACCAGTCAAGTAACATGGACAAAACACTGATTACTGGGTAATTTGAGCATTCACTTGAGTGGTAATTTGAGCATTCACTTGAGTGATAATTTGAGGATTCACTTGAGTGGTAATTTGAACATCTTGGTTCAATCAATTCAATGGTACTATCACAAAATACAGTAAACATGGTGGATTTTGAACTGCATGGAAGAGCTATGAGCAGTAACATAATATATGTGGTATGGTGTGGTGAATTGGTGTTCAGGGGCATGTCGACTGCAAAGGTCATTTTGCACCCATGTACATAATATATATGAGCACTTACCATTTCAGCGGATGAGTAACTCCTGGACGACCCTCAAACCTCAAAAACAAACTCAACTTCAAAACACCCAAGAGCTTCAATCAGTCTGTGGACAGTGCCAGAGTTAGAACTACTAGTCTAACTAGGCCTTATTGGATGTGTCAGAACAGAGAACAAAAGTTTCAGGTGACTTTGCATGCTGCAACCAATGATGGCTTCATCCCACGATGTGAAGGTTGATACTGCACTTTGTTAACTCCAATAGTTATGGGCGCAAAATGACCTCGGTAGTCGATGCGCCCTAAAACCAAAATAACTAACTAACTAATCACAACCATCACAACTCAAACTGGTTTTGACAACTGGCCAAGAACTTAAACTTCCTGGATTGTTAGTTGACTAACAAAGTATTTCATCTGCCACTTGGGTTTAGAGGCAAAACTGCATTGGCTACACACCAGCCATCAACATCATATGTGATAGATCACATTTATGAACATGATTCGGTCTTTGCTTGTTTATTAGAGCTTGATTCTGGCATTTCTCAGACATAATTAAAGGGAAATTAAACACTCCTTTATCAGGTGTACAAGCTTAAGAAAACCATGAGGAAGTGTCCCACAATTTTTGGCAATTACACAGGTATTTTTTAGAGGCTACTAATAACCTGTACAACAGCAGCTACAGATAATTAATCCTGCACAACCACATTTTCATATTCAGAATACAGCACACCACTATGAAATAATTGATCTAAAGTTGCTCTTTCTGAGTGGTTACAGGATTTTAAGGAAAGGAACCGTTTGAATATGGATAGTTTGTTCATTTTTGCATTTGGTAAACACCATACAATTACTGGTTCAACATACAGAACAGCAGTAAAGCTACTTGTTGCAGGTCCCTAGTGTTTGGAAAGCCCCTGAATGTCTTAAAAGGTGTTTTTGTATTTTTCTTCAGAATACCATGCTTATGAAAGTGACTAAGAAGTAAGATGAGACCACTTATTTGTTGCAAATGCTTACTTTTCAGATTGTGAGCAAAATAATGCCAAAGTTGGGTTGCCTCGAGTTGGGCAACAGCATGAAAATAAATTTAAAAGAGCATAAATATGATGAAACAAAAGATAAATGAAAAAAAATCAAAAAGGAATAAAAAAAACAATCTAACCTGCCTTTGAAGATATAAGTACTTTTTAATGTCAAGCAACTTATTTCTGAAAAATACCAAAATAAAAAATCAACCTATCCAGTGTAGCCAAACCTAATCTCACTAAAGCTGCTGTTGAAGAAAAGAAATTCAAGTGTAAGCAATTTTTTGTGGAAACTTCAGTTGTCAGCATCATCATGCTTTAAGGTAGGAACAAGAAGTGTTATATACATCATCCTCCATAAAGCAAACAAGTATGTTAGGTTAGTGTAGTATTTTTTGGTTTGAAAATCCTCATTTTCTGTGTTTGCACAGAAAATAAGTGGTCCCATCATCTTATTCACCTTCATGAACATGATACTGTGAATAAAAATTCCCAAAAAAGAAGAAAAACACATTAAAGGTTAAAGACGAATTTAACCCCTTCCCCTAGGTAAGGGGCATATATGTCGATCTAGGTAAAATTTGATTTTTTTAGTACTGGCATTTTAATGTAAAAATGACTGTGTCCACTCATTTTCTCCACAAATGATTACTTTTCAGTTGGCAAACAAATGCACAATCATAATCTTCACTCTGCAAATATAGCACATCTCATATAATTAGCCATACCTGGTGTCACAGACATGATAAAGAAATTTAACACTTCATGCACTAAATTTAATTCTCGTTGACATTGAAAACCTCGTTCCTGCCTTACTTAAACATTTTTTTTCGAGAATGAATACTTGCAACCTGACTCGTCCACAGCCAAGGCAGGAAGTTCTTTGCTATGGTGTATTATTTTATTTTTCCTGCGATGTCATGGACAAAAAAATTGTTTTGGATGATTCTGGTATTCTGGTTAGGTCCAATTATACTATGAATCATAATATATTTTATATATTATGCTAGGTTCTTAGTCTAGGTTAGGTCATTCTGTAAAAAAAAATTATTTATATATTCATATGTAATTATATATGCAAAATAAGGTATATATTACGATCTAGGTAAAATGTGTTTTTTCCTTCAATTTGAAAAAAAAAATGCATGGAATTTTAATGTAAAAATAAGATGCGAACACTCATTTTATCCGCAAATGATTACTTTTCAGTTGGCAAACAAATACATGATCATTATCTTCATGCTGCACATATAGCACATTGTGTATTATTATCTGTACCTGGTGTGTCAGACGTGATAAAGAAGTTGAACACTTCATACACTCAATTTAATACTGACATCGAAGACCTTATGTTTCTGCCTTAATTCAACATTGATTTCCGAGAATGAATACTTGCAATCCGCAGCCAATGCAGGAAGTTCCTTGCAATGATGTATTATTTTATTTTTCATATGCTTGTCATGGCCCAACAATTTGCTTTGGACAATTCTAGTTTCCCAGTTAGGTTTGGTTATATATTACCATATAATATACTTTATATATTACACTGTTATCTTAGTCTAGGTTAGGTTATTTTCATATTATGTATCTATTCACATGTAATTTTTGAAGTCTTCACCATAAGCAGGCCGTGTTCTGCTTTCACTTCCTGTCGGTTATTCGGGTTTTATGGCACATCAACTGCATTGGTTATACAGCACCCATAACTTGCATGTCCTCATTTCCGGTCACATTGTATATATCTGCATAGGCAAGTTTAGTAATAATGTCTACTAAACTTCCAAGGATGTGGTGATTCTCCAGTATATGCAGTGTAAGAATGGCAGAGAACGTAGCATGATATAAAATATTTTATGTCATATTATAATCTAACCTAACAGGACAACCAGAATCATCCAAAACAATTTTTCGGCCATCAGCAAATTAAAAAAAAAAATACAGCATCGCAAGGACCTTCCGGTCTTGGCCGAGGACGCATGTGGTTCTCGGAAATAAATGTCAAATTAAGGCAGAAACATGAGGTGAAGTTAAGTTCTGTAAGTTAGATGGCAGATTATTAAATTGATTGCATGAAGTGTTGAATTCTTCTTTATCAAGTCTGTAACACAAATAATATATGCATAAAATAATTAATATAATATATGCAAAATAAAATAATACAGCATCACAAGGAACTTCCAGCCTTGGCTGCAGACACATCAGGTTGCAAGTATTCATTCTTGGAAATGAATGTCCAATTAAAGCAGAAACATTAGGGTTTTGATGTCGGAGTATTAAATTGAGTGCATGAAATGTTTATTTTTTTAAACATGTCTGACACACCAGGTATGGATAATTATACATGTGCTATATTGCAGTGAAGATTATGATCAGGTATTTGTTTGCCAACTCAAACGTAATCATTTGCAGAGAAAATTAGTTGTCTAATCATCATTTTTGTTAAAACCCTGTATTAGTTAGTTAGTTATTTGGGTTTTAGGGCACATCAACTGCATTGGTTATACAGCGCCCATAAAAACCCTGTATTAAAATGTATTCAAAAATTTAGTCCAATTTTACCCAGGTCAACATTTACTGGCAGGGGAAATGGGATATCCAGACACATTCGATTTCTTGTTTTTTTTGCTGGTTATTGAAGTCCTGAAATTGTTCGTCGGGGCCATCATTTTTTCATATTCGCCTCCAATCCTACACAGCTTCTGCTGTGCTACAGTGGCTTACAAAATTATTACGCTCTCTTTGCATGACGATCAAGCAAGGCTTACAATTAAAAAAAAATAATTGGGTCTTAAACGTCTATGCCATTGGAGTATCAAGTTATCAACCCATGTGACAAGGCATGTGGTAATAGAAACCACCACTAACCTGTCCAGGTCATTTGCATTGCGTTCACCATGTCACGATTGACAACAAAGAGCTTGCCCTGGGAGAGACAACAAAGAGCTACACTACCATCTCGTCGCAACTCCAGACTAACGAGAATAACTGGAATTTAGAACGCTAACAGGGAACACAATACGGCCACTACCCGAACTGTCACATCAGTAGCGACCGCTTTTCTTTCAATTCGCAACCAGACAAAAACAATAGCGAGATCAATCCGACACGACCTCACCTCACGAGCACGAGACACAGAAAAGACCGCACACGGCGGAAATAACACGATGAGGGGCAGAGAGGGCAGCGGAAATTATGGCCCAATTCGCAAACCACACTATGACCTACACAAAATATAATGGGGAACTATGACCTACAAAAAGGCTCAAAATTGAAATGTGATAAAACCAATCCCGGAAAAAATTAAAGAAATAATATTTATTCTGAATTCTCATTGAGAAAAAAGTATATGTAGGCTAATCGGAGTAAGTTCCCACAGTCAATTTTTTGGGGGAGCGGTCTTGGAGATTCTCCGTGTCCGAGTGGCATAAACAGTACTTGTGTCACAAATACGTGGTGTTCCGAACCAACGAATGCCGTGAAAACAAAAGACACTGAAATTTCTGGTTGTTTGGGTGCCTATTTTGTCACAAAGTCCTAGCAGGTTTGGAGAACGTTTTGGACAGTTGTGGCCAATTTTCATACGTACATTGAAGTTGATATCTTTTGTGTATATGGGATAAGATTGCTTCAAACTTCAGAAATAAACCTTTTCTCCTTCGTCAGTTAATGTAGCACATCCCAATCTTTCAGAAATCATTACAAATTAGAGTGTTTATTGTCTTTTTTCGCAGCGGTTTAAGTAGCTCCCGAAAGAGTGGCAGCTGTAGAGTCCTGATTCTCCCCCGTCCAAGAGCTTGTAAATTTATCAGACGACTCGGGCAGTGGTAGTTTCCCTTTAGTAGCCGTGAGACGCATGGAGGCGTCCTTCATTTGAGAAGGGATTACTTCGTGTTTTGAGTTTGGAAGCCCAGAGATGGGATCTTGTGGTGAATGTAATTTGTGCGGTGCTTTCGTGTTGTGATTAGGCATTTGGATAATTAATGGGCCGGGAGGAAGGAAGTGAGAGTACTAACTGCTGTGGTGTGGTGTCGGCAGACGTAAGCAATTAGGCTCGATTGAGTTGTTGAAATTGAATGCCTCTCATTGCCGTTGGTTTGCAAGGATCAATCATGATCAAAGCATGATGCCTTAGCTATGGATAATGCCGTGCAATACCTATATCGGGTGTACGGATATATTGCAGGGGTCTAGGTAGGTACCTGCCTAGGTAGGTACTACTTGTACCTTTTATTTTCTATTCTTGTTGATTTTATTTCATCATTTTGATTTTTGATTCATGGATTGTTTCTATTTTTATTTGATCCTGTGAATTTGTGGAATATGATGTATTTTAATGTCATTAAGGCGATGCAACCACTCAGTTTCTCTGAAAATGATCACTTTTCAGTCTATATCCCACACTGAGTAGGTACCATGTTGTTTTTCCCTCCCACTTTTTTTTAAGTATGCAGTGGTCAAGCACAACTTGCACCTACCAAGGTATTAAGAAATGTATTCCCTTCATGCCTCTAATCACATTTGTGTATGGACTACTCTAGTTTGCTTTCTGGTTCTGGCCTTTTATTCTTCTGAGCACTTTTCTTCTGGTCAGGGCATTTTTCATGAATGGAAAAATGTACAAATTAAGGCATAGATGTTTATTCATTCACTTGTACCAGACATGACAATGACATTGTACACACATAACTTGCACCATTTTATTAAACATATTCAATGTTGTTCAGGCTGCATGGAAATCACAACTTTGGCTTTCATTCTGTATGCTGGTAGGATGGCATTCTTCAAATCTCATGGGCATCTTATCTTCTGTTCTGCTCCTTGCATTCTCTCTGAATGTTTCTGCAGCTCCGATGATCACCTGAAATAACAAATGTACATTATTCCAAATGATGTGGCCAAGTTGTGTCAAGGGCCCAAATGGTTATGCAAGATGATTACTAGAACTACAGTGGATCTCATTCTCATTGATAGCCATAGGTCACCATATAGCCCATGGTGCATGCTGCTCACATGAATATGCTGAACATATATGAACAGAGAACATGTTACTCAGACAATGTTCACAATTATCACCATTAATTGGTGGCAGAACTAGCTAGGATTGCTTGTTATGCATTAGTTGTTCATCTGATATTTGGCAATGTAAGGAGTGGATTTTTTTGGGAGTGTATAATTCTTTGGACAGGCAAGTGTCGAAAAAATGACCATTTTTCCAACGCTGGTCCAAGGTCACTGTCACAATAACTGACACAATGCAGAAGGAAAACGGTTCAGTTATATCTGGCAACACTGCCTTGCTGACGTTCTGGCTTCACGAGTTCAGGTGCTGCCACCACTAAGAAGTGCCAATAACTAATCGCCATCAGTGGGACGACCCGCGAGCGATTCGACGTGGCAGCGTCGGCGCTATACGCTAGTGATTACAAAAAAAATCGCGGCAGGCATGGATTTCTGATTATTCGCGGGCAGCTTAACCCATGAAAACGTCTCCGGGATGTAATCAGTATACATTGTGATTGCCAAGTGAGCCGAAAACGAGCCACAGCGGATGTCCACTGGAAACGTCGAGTGGTCTCAAGTAGCCCATGATGACGGTTTTTATCTTAATTAACCTCACGAAATTTCAAACGGCCGGCTCGGGAACGCGCGACTACAGAGGGGAGGGGGGGATACAGGGGTTGACACCTTAGACCGACCAAAGTCCGTGCGCGGCGTGACGTGCCCACCTAACACGCCTCGAGAAATGCTGGTCCTGAAACAACCACAATAAACCCATATCACACGCACAGATGCCTGGAAAAATACATGCAAACCGAAATGAGAGAATAGACAACCAATTCAGTTAAATTTATCACTAAATAAGCCGTAATTATCATACAAAAGAAGTCAATATCCGCAGCCTGGGTGCATTTGCGAAAAATGTCGTTACAGGTATACACATTTTGAGTCATTGGTTGTTCAAAGTTTATCATTTTCTCATGCAATTTATTTTCAATTATGGAAAAGTGTGGGGGGGGCAGCTACCATTGCTGGCCCTACCACTTTGAAAAGTGGGGGGGGGCATGCCCCCCCTGTTCCTACGCCTATGACCCCTACTAACCAGGTCAGCAGGACCCTCATAGAGCACCGAGAAGAGATCGTGCTGGCACGGGTCCGGCTGTGTCCCGTCAGTAGTGGCCGACACCCCCATGTCGTCATTGTAATCGAACCGGACTCCACGTACTCGAACCGGACTCCACAAGGGGACGAGTGGTCTAGGGGTAAGATGCTCGTCTCACAATCGAAAGGTTGTGGGTTCGAGTCTCACCTGTCGCTACTCTTCGCCCGCGACCAATCGGCGTGAGAGATTGGCGACGCTACATGACTCAACGGTCGACGTGTCGTAAAACCAAATAACCAACCAACCAACCAACCAACCGGACTCCACTCCAGATGATAACGGACGTGTCAGGGAGGGTCTTCATTGTCTCCCTAATAATGACCACCCTTCCTCTCCCCCCCCCCCCACCCCCCACCCACAAGGTCCTAACATAATGCTCCTAATCGTCCAAGTACCGGCTCAGGGAACCCTCACCAGGTAAATAGGGCAAGGCAAGCAGAGAAGCCATGTCAATCGGGAAGGACCCACTCTCCAACCCTCTGTCGCTGGAGGCACGTGCCGGGTCACCTGCACTGGCCTCGTCATCAGGCATCTTCAGATAAGCGCCCACTACAACCCAGCAATACATATAAGAGCACTAAGTATATACTTGGAAATACTTGAAAAATACTTGACAGACTCAGTACTGTACGTACTTACCAGGCAAGCAATGAAAATGGGCATGGACACTGTATTTCGCAGCCCTGAAATGACCCTGAACTCCTGTGGCTTGCGACGGATCTTAATATCCTGCATATATTGCAAACATTTATTCGCGTCCATTGAAAGAGGATACCCGTCCGACTTTACGACCCGGTGATATTTAGAATGCGACTCTTTTTACAGCTTGACACGGCCACAGACTGTTTTACATCTTTGCACTGCCACATGCTGTTTTCAGTTTTACATAACCACAGACTGTTTTACAGCTTTACACAGCCACAATGTTCCTGTGCCTCATTGTGTATGGTCACAATGTACCCGTGATGTAATGTGTCTGTCATTACGCTGAACCAGCCGTCGCTTTTTCTGCTGGATTCCACCTCTGATCCATTTCCACCAAGCGGTGGAAGGCCGGGTATTGGAGTCAGAACCGGGCGAGTGTTTCTACACTACATGATTGTGTCTAGTGTTTCGCCATTTTCTGCGAGTTTCCCTGGAGCTTCTTGTGCCGTTACGTGTGCCTTGTGGATGTTTTTGGACTGAGTGGTGCGCTATCGTGGAGTTCTCTCTCCGTGACCGTGGTTGGGTGTACGGTTAGTGGTCTTGCTCAGGAAGTTGTGGGTGTTTTTCGACTGAGTGGCTATCCGTGGCCGTGGCTGGGTGTACGGTCAGTGTTCTCGCTCAGTTAAATGGTGCGCTATCGTTGAGTGGAATGCTGCCACGTTTGTATATGGAGAAATGGTGTGGATGATTTAGCGGCGATGTGGTCAGTCCGGGAAGAATTCACCTGCGCACTTCGTCCTACCGCGCGTCTCAACAGCACCTGTGTTGCCGCCTTCCGGGGCAAGTAGCAGCAAGCGTGGGACTTTTCTGGAGAATCCCTTCATTTGCATCCGTAGCAGTGACCGAGCGACATGTTGGCGCCTTGAACTGCACCCGAGCTAGGAAAGCTCGAGTGCTGCGAATGGTTTCCGAATTGCCGCATCAAAGGCGAAAGCTGTGTGTGCACACATGTTGACTCCGCACGTTTCCAGCACAGCGTCGCCAACAATCCGATTCATCCAAGGTGCTTTGGCAACTGCCTTCCATACATGACATTGACCATGTTGAATATCACGTGAAGCGTTTCAGGGTCGTGACTCTATGGGATATGCTGCGTGTGCAACGTGTGTGCTGACATGACAGTTGGTGTTCTTTGTCGGTTTCTCATCAGTTGAAAACAGTACACTACTGTTTGTCACCACTGTCACTACTGATCTGGCATACAACTCCGTCGAAATATCGACGACGCTTGGCGTTGTGTAGTCTCGCCCATCACTACGGCTGCTTTCGATATATACCCGGTGGGAGTCTGCTCTCGTTCTCACAGGTTGTCGCTAATCACCAGCCGTGGCTTGGCTTGAGGATACCAGCAAACTCCGGCAGTGTTTTGTTTGGAGACAATCTACCAGGCTGTTTTCCCAGAGCACAGTTGCATTTGTCGGCAATTACGATGCCGATATACCCCCCTCCCCCCCGACGAGGCACCACCTTTTCGTGGTGGGGGGATTGCGTGCCCCAATGACCCGGCGACCATCTTACCGGCGAGGGGTGAGACTAAGAGTGCCTCACTCGTCCTTCCATCCATACGCTCCCATTCCAATGCCCATATCATCTGAACATCCGTCCTTCATCTGGCCCTGCAACACCAGCTCTCCCTATCATGAGCAGGTAGGCAGGTAGGACAACTTCCCCGGTCCTGCCCACCAGCTCAGTTTTACCGGGGTAGCCGCGCCCCCTAGGCCCGCCCCCGGGGTCGGGGTGGTGAGTCTCTCTCCCGGCCGGGCGAAGGCGCCGCCTGCCCCGTATAGCTCCTCGGGCGCCTGGCGTCCTCCCGTCCTCGGGACCCAGGCGTCCCCCAGTTGGGATCCTACGTGGTGGGGCGCCCGAGGAGCGGAAACATATCGCACTTACATGGCAACTTCCAACACAAAAACAACCCACCTGCCCCCTCCAGTAGGGGACAGACAACCCGACCTAGGACTCTGAATGTGGTGCATGGAGGGCCCGGCCTCCGAGCTGGTCTACCTGCACCTCGTATTCTGATCATAAAATTCATCGAGGAAAACATGAAACTTTCAGGAAAACATGAACCTTTCACTTCTTACCCCGTTCCAAAGGAAGGAGGCTTGTGACAAGCTAGGGTCAGTATTGAGGTGTGAAAAGCTCAGAGACGGTGGACTGCAAGTCGAATTTAATACTGCTGAGGATGCAAGGAGGGCGCTTGACGCAACGGAAATAACTTACACTGTACGACAGGAAACCGGCAGGAGAATAGTCACCGTACGCATCGAAATTAAACCCCACAATACCAAAAATTACTCCAAAGGAGTCATCGATTGCTACGACCTGCGAGATGTTTCGGACGCTGACATTGTGGATGGCCTAACAGAGTGGGGAGTGGTACAGGCGCGAAGAATTTCAATTAGAAAAGGCAAAGAAGTGCAACCAACAAACAACATCATCTTAACTTTTCGCACGACGGATCTTCCTGAATTTATCTTTGTAGGATATGTCCGCTTGAAGGTCCGTGTATTTGTACAAAATCCGATGAGATGTTTCCGTTGCTCCCGTTTTGGTCACACTTCGCAGCACTGTCGAAACCGAGAGACATGTGGGAGATGTGGATCAGTAGAGCATGCGCAAGACAAATGTGAAGCGGAGTATCCACACTGCTCCAACTGCGGCCCAGACCAAATACCCCATACCGCCTATAATCGCTCTTGCCCCATTTTCATAAAAGAGAAGGAAATAGTTGGTATTAAAAGCTTCAAAAAAGATCACATTTCGTGAGGCGCGTGACATTTATGAAGTAGCTCATCCGATAATATCGTACGCTGCAAAGGTAAAACTGAACTCTAAGATCACACAGCAGTCTCCAATGCAATTACAGACACACACATGAGTGCCTCTCATCTTATAGCTCAGCTCAGTGCCATAATGCTTGCCTTTGGTATTGAATGCACACCGATAGGAGAAAGAGTTTCGTCCTCTCCCCAGACGGTGATAAAGGGAGCCGCAGCCGAGGCTGCAGCGGACCTGGAAGCGTGGTGGCGGCGGCGGTAACGGTGACGATACCCGTGTCCCGCCAACGCCCACTATGCCTTTCCTGTATATATGTTTGTATTGCGCGTGTCTAAGCAAGTTTGTTATGGGTGCAATATAACCCGCATGGGTTGACGCACCCTAAAAACCCCAATACTCATCATCATCATCGATGCTTCCAATACATTTACCATCCGTTGACCATTCATGTATTTTGATGCCGACTTCGACAAAGGAGGTGGGTTCTGCGGTCTACAGCTCTGAGGCTGGTGAGTCGCGTTTGACTTAGTTGCAGTCCTCCTCCAGAAAGCATATGTTGGTAGCCGGCCGCGTATGCAACTTCCCACCAGCAGTGCACAGCTCGGCCGAACGCACTCTGCCGTCCGCGACCGGAAACACGCGAGTGATGCGCACCAGCGGCCACGATCCCCGAGACAGGTTGGGTTCGGCCATCAACACAAGGTCCCCAGCTCGCAGGTTTATCTTTTCCTGGCGCCACTTGCTGCGCTGAATGACAGTCGGAACGCACTCTCTTGCCCACCTTTTCTAGACGTGTTCCGCGACAGCCTGAGCTTGTTTCCACCGGCGTCGGCTGCAGACATTTGTCTCACAAGCCCTGGGGCAAGGTGCGGAGAGGCGTGGCCGAAAAGGAAGTGGTTTGGGGTCAGTGCTTCTGGGTCCGTTGGCTCAGAGCCGACGTGGGTCAGACGTCTGCTGTTAGTCATATGTTCGACCTCAGCGAACACAGTAAGCAACACTTCGTCTGTGGGTGTCTGATGACCCACTACGACGTATGGAGTACGTCGTACCGCCTTGGACGTATGGAGTTTTTCACAGATCTAATCATTCTCTCCGACACTCCGCCCATGTGGCTGGCAGCGGGAGGGTTGAAATGTCATTCAATCTCAAAGGCGCAGAGCTTCTCTGCGATCTCCTCCATGGCTCGTAGCTCGGCTCTCATGTCTCCCCGTGCAGGCGGGAAACCAGCCCAATGGTCTCCTGCGGCAGGACGCAAGCGGGTCTCCCCATGGTCCACATCACCACCAGGTGGAGGGAGCCCGAGATCTCGGCCTCGCGCTTGCTCAGCATCCACAGAGCTCAGTGATTATCCAAGTGCAACATAATCTGTGATAATCTCTTTTTACGCAACACGCACACACAAATGTGTTCATCGTATGTCAAGTTTTTAAAAGCTTTAGTGTTTTAAATGGTTAATTTACAAACCATTTTACAATGGAACTGCAGGGGGCTGCGTACGAGCATGGACGACCTACAAACAGTTCTAAGTCAGCACCGTCCAAGCGTGGTATGCCTACAGGAAACAAAGCTGAGGCCCAGCACAGCATGCACCATAAAAAGCTATACGACTTTCCGTCAGGACGTACCGGCTGGTGCCGTTGCGCACGGTGGTGTGCTCTTGGCAATGCATCACAGCATACCCGTACAGCAGATCAAGTTGCGTAGCAGTGCTCAAGCAGTAGCAGCACGTGTGTATTTTGGACGACGACCAGTCAGCATATGCTCTATTTACCTACCCCCTGGAGCAGGTTTTAGTGTCGAATGCATCAGAGCTTTGCTGACTCAGCTACCCCCTCCGGTAATTCTACTAGGCGATTTTAACGCACACCACAAGCTTTGGGGTTGTGCTGATATCAACACACGAGGACGAGTGTTAGAACGTTTTCTACTTGACGAGTCGCTATGTGTTTTAAACACTGCAACGGCGACGCACTTTACGCTTCCGTCTGGACAAACATCAGCTCTCGACTTGAGTATAGTGAGCCCACAACTGGTTCAGCATTTCACGTGGTCGGTGTCCGACGACCCGCTGGGCAGTGATCATTTCCCGGTTTGGTTGTCTTACCACGATGGCGCGGCACTCGGTCGGCGTCCACAGCGGTGGAATTTTCGCAATATTGAGTGGGATGAGTTCCAATCAAGAGTGGAAGCCAGACTCCCAACAGACCCTGAAGATCCGTCATTTACGATCGATGCATTGACTTCAATTATAATTGACTCAGCCAATACTTCCATACCAAGGACATCCGGCACTCTCCGCCGTATTCCTGTCCATGGTGGACTCCAGAGTGTCGCGTAGCAATTCGAGCTCGAAGATGCGCCTTCAGGGCATTCGACCGTCACAGCACAACGGAAAACCTCATAGCATTTAGAAGAGCCAAGGCATTGGCTCGGCGCACTATTCGAGCGGCGAAGCGTGCGTCATGGAGAACATATATAGGGCAGCTGTGCCGAACTACACCGACGTCCGAAGTATGGGCTCGTATCAAGAGGATTTCTGGGCAATTTTCGTCAATTCCACTCCCGGTACTCATTATTGGAGACCACACCATAGCTGATCCAGGCGAAGTAGCGTGTCGTATTGCTGATGTTATCGCAAAGCGTAGTGAACACACCGATCCAACATTTATACAGTACCGTGCCCGTAGCCAGAGGGAGGAGATCAGTTTTACCACCCCCGAACAACTTGTTTACAATTTGCCGTTTACACAAGCAGAACTTACCTCTGTGATCAGTGATTTGAAATGTGTGTGTGAGGGACCAGACGGTGTGCACAACCAAATGCTGAAGCATTTACCAGCGCCTGCAAAGCACGCTTTACTCGCCATCTACAACAGACTTTGGGATGTGGGATATTTCCCACCAGCTTGGCGAAAGGCAATCGTCGTACCACTATTAAAGCCTGGCAAAAGTGGCGAGGACCCAACCCATTATCGTCCGATATCGCTCACATCATCATTGTGTAAGCTGATGGAAAGAATGGTAAACCTTCGCCTCAATTGGTTCTTAGAAACCCGGAACGTTTTATCCAACGACCAGTGCGGCTTTCGAAAAAATCGCAGTACGATCGACCATGTCTTAAGGCTCGATACTGAGATTCGTTTGGCTTTTGCGAAAAAGAAACATCTAGGAGCAGTGTTTTTCGACATTGAAAGTGCTTTTGATACCGCCTGGAGACATGGGATCTTGCGGAAGATCCATCGGTGTGGAATCCGTGGATCCCTGGGGGTGTTTTTGAGAAACTTTATGACGGACCGACAATTTTGTGTGCGAGTGGGCAATCAGACGTCGGATTGGCTCCACCAGGTTGAGGGAGTCCCTCAAGGCAGTGTGCTGAGCACTTCCCTCTTCTCGCTTCTTATAAATGACATTGGCAACTCGCTTCCCTCGTCAATCGGAAGATCTCTCTTCGCCGACGATTTTGCGATCTGGTCCTGCAGCTCGTCAGCTCCTTTCATGGAACGACAGCTGCAACTTACAATTTCTCGACTCAAAAAATGGGGACATCAGAATGGTCTCAGGTTTTCCATAGCAAAAACGACAGCAATTCATTTCTGCCGACGCCGAGGTAATTGTCCGGACATGACTCTGAAGCTGTACGGACAAGACGTTCCGTCAGTGCAAATGACTCGTTTTCTTGGAGTGCAGTTTGACCACCGTCTTTCATACAGAGATCATATAAAAGCGCTCCGTGACAAGTGTTTTAAAGCAATATTGAAGTGTGTCTCCCGTATGTCATACGGTGCTGACAGAAAGACTTTGCATCTGCTCTACCGTAATCTCATTCGTTCTAAGCTTGACTATGCATGTTTTATATACGACGGGGCGTGTGCCACCACTAAGCGAATGTTGGACCCCGTGCACCACGCTGCGGTGAGAATAATTACTGGAGCATTTCGTACATCCCCAACGGTCAGCGTACTAGCGGATGCTCACGAACCGCCCTTGTCCATGAGGCGTGAAATGCTCGGTCTCCGATACGACTGCAAAATACGACAGTTTCCGACACACCCAACATATTCAGCGGTGTTCTCCCGTCACATGCATGCGGTCCTTCGTGACCACATTAGGAGAGGAACGCCTTACTGTGTTAGAATGAGGACGCTCCTTAGACAAATGAGACTTCGAATGCAGGAAATTAGGCAGTATGAGCAAATATCTACCCCCCCCCGTGGGAACTGTTCTCCCCCTTCATTGACATTTCCCTCGCTGTCGAGAGAAAACAAGATGTGACAAAAGAGGAACTACTATCACGTACCTTAGAGCACATTTCCTCAGCATATCATGGTTACATCGTTACATACACAGATGGTTCAAAGATAGACACAGGCGTAGGTAGTGCTTTCGTTAGGGGATTGACCACAAGATCTTTTTCCCTGCCGCCACACGCCACGGTCTTTACTGCCGAGTTGATAGCCATCAGCAAAACCCTTTCATACATCGAAGTTGACGACGAGGATACCCATGTTATTTTGACTGATTCTCTGAGCAGTCTTTTGGCCCTGAGCAGTTTTAACCAGCAACATGTCATTGTACGAGACATTTTATCGCAACTTACTTCGATACATAACATGGGAAAACACGTTACACTTTGCTGGATCCCAGCACATGTCGGAATTCGTGGTAACGAGCTGGCCGATCAGGCTGCAAGGCGAGCAGCACAAGCACCAAGTCGAAGCGTGCTCCCACTTCCAGCCAGTGACCACTACCCAATTATATCAGCATTTATTATCAGACAGTGGCAGGGCAGATGGGACCAAATGGAGTTCAACAAATTAAAGCAAATCAAACCACATTCAGCGAGCTACCGACCCATCTCACTAACATCATCACTTTGTAAACTGATGGAGAAAATGGTTAATGTGCGCCTGACGTGGTTTCTGGACCGGTATGATATTTTAACTAATGCACAGTGTGGTTTTAGGAAAAACCGCAGCACCACCGACCATCTTTTAACTCTTGACACTGTGGTACGAGAAGCTTTCCACCAAAATCGTCACGTCGGTGCAGTGTTTTTCGATATCCAGGGAGCCTATGACACAACTTGGCACTACGGCATTCTGAACAAGGTCTTTAGCTATGGAATTCGTGGGTCCATGGCTTACTTCCTCGATAATTTTTTGTCGAGACGCTTTTTTCGCGTACGCATCGGGAACTACTTATCAGACAGGTATCCACAAATTGATGGAGTACCGCAAGGAAGTGTTCTAAGCGTGGCGCTGTTCGCCATCGTGATTAACGACATCTGCGACTCCCTTCCACGTAGCATTGGCAGATCACTCTTTGTTGACGATGTAGCGATTTGGTGTTGTACATCCAGTGCACCTTCGATGGCACGACAACTGCAGTTGGCGGTATCCCACTTGGAAAAGTGGAGTTCCGAGAACGGGTTTAGGTTCTCGACTGCAAAAACAGTTGGCATGCACTTTTGTCGGCGCCGCCGGAACTGCTCGGACCCTGATCTCCAGCTGTACGGTGAGCGAGTTCCCTTCCGGCGGGTTGCTCGATTCTTGGGAGTTATTTTTGACACTCGTCTTAATTACAAGGAGCATTTTAAGACACTTCGGGAGAAGTGTTTTACATCCCTAAACCTGCTAAAGATGGTTGCACACACATCTTACGGAGGAGACAGGAATACCATCTTACTGTTGTATCGCTCTCTTATTCGTTCAAAACTGGACTATGCGTGTTTTATATATGACAGCGCATGTGCAACAAGCAAGCGCTCACTGGACACTGTGCACCACTCGGCGCTGCGCATTGTGACTGGCGCTTTCCGCACCTCACCTTCTGCCAGCCTTCTGGCTGAAACCCACGAGCCACCACTCTCGCTCCGCCGCGAAATGCTCGGGATGCGCTATGCCTGTAAGCTGCGCCAATTCCCTGGTCATCCCACATACTCGCATGTGTTCTCCCATCGACTCATTGCATCATTTGGTCGAGGACGCATTCTGCATGCCATTCCTTTTTGCGTTCGCATACGCAGACTCTTTGAGGACAGTGGTATTCGACCGAAGGGAATTATGCAGTCCAATCTGGCTGAAACGCCGCCATGGCAGGTGACTCCTCCTATAATAGATATGTCACTTTCCTCGGTTGGAAAGGACCATGCGACACCACAGTACCGACTGTCATGTGCGCTGGAACACATAGCCTCGTTCGAAGGGATACGTCCCAACTTACACAGATGGATCCAAGACGGATGATGGTGTGGGCAGTGCATTTGTTACTGGGCCTCTGTCAAGATCTTTTTCCCTACCACTACATGCAACTGTTTACACTTCAGAGCTGGTGGCGATCTCAAAGGCCCTCAGTTTTATTGAAGTGGGACGGGATGCCTCGCATGTGATTTTTACCGACTCTCTCAGCAGTCTCTGGGCGCTAAAGCAGTTTAACCCACCTGACACCATTTTACAAGGACGTTTCACGGCGTCTGGGATCACTGGCTCAAGCTGGGAAGACTATCGTCCTCTGTTGGATCCCGAGCCATGTCGGCATCGTGGGGAACGAGGCAGCGGATGCTGCTGCGAAACGAGCAGCTCAAGCACCATATTTGCGATCTATGCCGCTCCCCGCGAGGGAGTATGACCGTTCTATCGCGACCTTTGTTTTTAAAAAATGGCAGTCTAGTTGGGACACTCTGCAGGACAATAAACTGCGAACAATCAAGCCATGTCTTGGGGAGTGGCCCTCATCCTACCGTAGGACGAGGCAAGACGAGGTCGTGCTCTGCCGCCTTAGGCTAGGGCACACCCACGCAACACACCACCATCTGCTCTGTGGGGAGGACAGGCCAAACTGCCCTGGATGTCACGCACCACTATCAGTACGTCACGTTCTGATATCCTGTCCCCTGCTCGCCGATGCTCGAAGACGCCTTCTCGGAGTCGTGCAGTCTCCGTCAATCCGCGAACTCCTGGGTGACAACTCACGCGTAGTAACTTCAGGACAACTGTTTCGCTTTCTCTCGGATGTCAAATTTAGAGCGATTTACACACCTCACTGACATGTAGCACTATAAGCTCGGAATGATCTGCCTATATTTTGAAAGCTCGCGTACTACTGTTGGCATGAATCCTCTTAAGTTGTCCATCTAAAATTGTTATGGGCGCTGTATGACCAACGCAGTCGATGCGCCCTTAAGCCCAAATAACCAACCAACCACATTTAGCGCTGTGGCCCTCGTCCTTCAGCCAAACTAGAAGGGACGAGGTGGTCATCTGTAGACTTAGAATTGGCCACACGATAGCCACACATGGATATTTATTGTGCGGGCAAGAAAGGCCGAAATGTATAAGGTGTAATGCCGCACTATCTGTGCACCATGTGTTGGTGGCGTGCCCAGCATATACGGAAGAACGTAGGCGCCACTTCGGATATAATGCTCATACTTTGAAGTTGGACGACTTGTTTGGAAACGATTCACGATTTATACACAACAGAGCGGTTTTGTGCTTTCTTGCAGATATAGGATTTGAAATAATATACACACCTTCCTAGCTGATAATTTGCTTCCACAGATATCCTCTGTTACGCGCTCTTCATATGTGGCAATCTGATATGTGATTAAGCAAGCTTGTTATGGGTGCAATATAATCCACTGGGGTTGACGCACCCTAAAACCCTAATATTAAATCAATCAATTTCCCCAGCTGAACACCTCATGCGTAGAGGGGAATGTCCTGTACGTGCACCTGGCATGCACCTGTGTCTGAAGGATGCCCTGGAATACTACATGGCACCATCGTCGGTCAAAAGAACAGGAATGGGTTGCTGCCCAGGGATGATCACAGGTATGTACGCCGTACGCTACACTGTTATTCTTTGTGCCTGCGCTGTATTGTCGCCAGTAGTACTGTGCTATTACCATTGGTACTGTGCTGTCACCGGTGGTACTGTGCTGTCACCAGTGGTACTGTGCTGTCACCGGTGGTACTGTGCTGTCACCGGTGGCACTGTGCTGTCACCGGTGGTACTGTGTTGTCACCGGTGGTACTGTGCTGTCACCGGTCGTACTGTGCTGTCACCGGTGGTACTGTGCTGTCACCAGTGGTACTGTGCTGTCACCAGTGTTACTGTGCTGTCACCGGTGGTACTGTACTGTCACCGGTCGTACTATGCTGTCACCAGTGGTACTGTGCTGTCACCAGTGGTACTGTGCTGTCACCGGTCGTACTGTGCTGTCACCGGTGGTACTGTGCTGTCACCAGTGGTACTGTGCTGTCACCGGTGGTACTGTACTATCACCGGTCGTACTATGCTGTCACCAGTGGTACTGTGCTGTCACCAGTGGTACTGTGCTGTCACCGGTCGTACTGTGCTGTCACCGGTCGTACTGTGCTGTCACCGGTGGTACTGTGTTGTCACCGGTGGTATTGTACTGTCGCCAGTGGTACTGTGCTGTCACCGGTGGTACTGTGCTATCACCGGTGGTACTGTGCTGTCACCGGTGGTACTGTGCTGTCGCCGGTGGTACTGTCCTGTCGCCGGTGGTACTGTGCTGTCATCAGTGGTACTGTGCTGTCACCGGTGGTACTGTGCTGTCACCGGTGGTACTGTGCTGTCACCAGTGGTACCGTGCTGTCACCGGTGGTACTGTGCCATCACCGGTGGTACTGTGCTGTCACCGGTGGTACTGTGCTGTCACCGGTCGTACTATGCTGTCACCAGTGGTACTGTGCTGTCACCAGTGGTACTGTGCTGTCACCGGTCGTACTGTGCTGTCACCGGTCGTACTGTGCTGTCACCGGTGGTACTGTGTTGTCACCGGTGGTATTGTACTGTCGCCAGTGGTACTGTGCTGTCACCGGTGGTACTGTGCTATCACCGGTGGTACTGTGCTGTCACCGGTGGTACTGTGCTGTCGCCGGTGGTACTGTCCTGTCGCCGGTGGTACTGTGCTGTCATCAGTGGTACTGTGCTGTCACCGGTGGTACTGTGCTGTCACCGGTGGTACTGTGCTGTCACCAGTGGTACTGTGCTGTCACCGGTGGTACTGTGCCATCACCGGTGGTACTGTGCTGTCACCGGTGGTACTGTGCTGTCACCAGTGGTACTGTGCTGTCACCAGTGGTACTGTGCTGTCACCAGTGGTACTGTGCTGTCACCAGTGGTACTGGTGTTGTCACTGGTGGTACTGTGTTGTCACCAGTGGTACTGTGCTGTCACCAGTGGTACTGTGCTGTCACCGGTGGTACTGTGCCATCACCGGTGGTACTGTGCTGTCACCGGTGGTACTGTGTTGTCACCAGTGGTACTGTGCTGTCACCAGTGGTACTGTGCTGTCACCGGTGGTACTGTGCTGTCACCGGTGGTACTGTGCTGTCACCGGTGGTACTGTGCCGTCACCGGTGGTACTGTGCTGTCACCGGTGGTACTGTGTTGTCACCGGTGGTACTGTGCTATCACCGGTGGTACTGTACTGTCACCAGTGGTACTGTGCTGTCACCAGTGGTGCTGTGTTGTCACCAGTGGTACTGTGCTGTCACCGGTGGTACTGTGCTGTCACCGGTGGTACTGTGCTGTCACCAGTGGTACTGTGCTGTCGCCGGTGGTACTGTGCTGTCACCGGTGGTACTGTGCTGTCACCGGTGGTACTGTGCTGTCACCGGTGGTACTGTGCTGTCACCAGTGGTACTGTGCTGTCACCGGTGGTACTGTGCTGTCACCGGTGGTACTGTGCTGTCCCGGTGGTACTGTGCCGTCACCGGTGGTACTGTGCCGTCACCGGTGGTACTGTGCTGTCACCGGTGGTACTGTGCTGTCACCGGTGGTACTGTGCTGTCACCGGTGGTACTGTGTTGTCACCGGTGGTACTGTGCTATCACCGGTGGTACTGTGCTGTCACCAGTGGTACTGTGCTGTCACCAGTGGTACTGTGTTGTCACCAGTGGTACTGTGCTGTCACCAGTAGTACTGTGCTGTCACCAGTGGTACTGTGCTGTCACCGGTGGTACTGGGCCGTCACCGGTGGTACTGTGCCGTCATCGGTGGTACTGTGCTGTCACGGGTGGTACTGTGCTGTCACCGGTGGTACTGTGTTGTCACCGGTGGTACTGTGCTATCACCGGTGGTACTGTGCTGTCACCAGAGGTACTGTGCTGTCACCAGTGGTACTGTGCTGTCACCGGTGGTACTGTGCTGTCACCGGTGGTACTGTGCTGTCCCGGTGGTACTGTGCTGTCGCCGGTGGTACTGTGCTGTCACCAGTGGTACTGTGCTGTCACCGGTGGTACTGTGCTATCACCGGTGGTACTGTGCTGTCACCGGTGGTACTGTGCTGTCACCGGTCGTACTGTGCTGTCACCGGTGGTACTGTGCTGTCACCGGTCGTACTGTGCTGTCACCGGTGGTACTGTGCTGTCCCGGTGGTACTTTGCTGTCACCGGTGGTACTGTGCTGTCACCAGTGGTACTGTGCTGTCACCAGTGGTACTGTGTTGTCACCGGTGGTACTGTGCTGTCACCGGTGGTACTGTGCTGTCACCGGTGGTACTGTGCTGTCACCGGTGGTACTGTGTTGTCACCGGTGGTATTGTACTGTCGCCAGTGGTACTGTGCTGTCACCAGTGGTACTGTGCTGTCACCGGTGGTACTGTGCTGTCGCCGGTGGTACTGTGCTGTCACCGGTGGTACTGTGCTGTCACCGGTGGTACTGTGCTGTCACCGGTGGTACTGTGCTGTCACCGGTGGTACTGTGCTGTCACCGGTGGTACTGTGCTGTCACCGGTGGTACTGTGCCGTCACCGGTGGTACTGTGCTGTCACCGGTGGTACTGTGCTGTCACCGGTGGTACTGTGCTGTCACCGGTGGAACTGTGCTGTCACCGGTGGTACTGTGCTGTCACCGGTGGTACTGTGCTGTCACCGGTGGTACTGTGCTGTCACCGGTGGTACTGTGCTGTCACCAGTGGTACTGTGTTGTCACCGGTGGTACTGTGTTGTCACCGGTGGTACTGTGCTGTCACCGGTGGTACTGTGCTGTCACCAGTGGTACTGTGCTGTCACCAGTGGTACTGTGCTGTCACCAGTGGTACTGTGCTGTCACCAGTAGTACTGTGCTGTCACCAGTGGTACTGTGCTGTCACCGGTGGTACTGGGCCGTCACCGGTGGTACTGTGCCGTCATCGGTGGTACTGTGCTGTCACGGGTGGTACTGTGCTGTCACCGGTGGTACTGTGTTGTCACCGGTGGTACTGTGCTATCACCGGTGGTACTGTGCTGTCACCAGAGGTACTGTGCTGTCACCAGTGGTACTGTGCTGTCACCGGTGGTACTGTGCTGTCACCGGTGGTACTGTGCTGTCCCGGTGGTACTGTGCTGTCGCCGGTGGTACTGTGCTGTCACCAGTGGTACTGTGCTGTCACCGGTGGTACTGTGCTATCACCGGTGGTACTGTGCTGTCACCGGTGGTACTGTGCTGTCACCGGTCGTACTGTGCTGTCACCGGTGGTACTGTGCTGTCACCAGTCGTACTGTGCTGTCACCGGTGGTACTGTGCTGTCCCGGTGGTACTTTGCTGTCACCGGTGGTACTGTGCTGTCACCAGTGGTACTGTGCTGTCACCAGTGGTACTGTGTTGTCACCGGTGGTACTGTGCTGTCACCGGTGGTACTGTGCTGTCACCGGTGGTACTGTGCTGTCACCGGTGGTACTGTGTTGTCACCGGTGGTATTGTACTGTCGCCAGTGGTACTGTGCTGTCACCAGTGGTACTGTGCTGTCACCGGTGGTACTGTGCTGTCGCCGGTGGTACTGTGCTGTCACCGGTGGTACTATGCTGTTACCGGTGGTACTGTGCTGTCACCGGTGGTACTGTGCTGTCACCGGTGGTACTGTGCTGTCGCCGGTGGTACTGTGCTGTCACCAGTGGTACTGTGCTGTCACCGGTGGTACTGTGCTGTCACCGGTGGTACTGTGCTGTCACCGGTGGTACTGTGCTGTCACCAGTGGTACTGTGCTGTCACCGGTGGTACTGTGCTGTCACCGGTGGTACTGTGCTGTCACCGGTGGTACTGTGCTGTCACCGGTGGTACTGTGCTGTCACCGGTGGTACTGTGCTGTCACCAGTGGTACTGTGTTGTCACCGGTGGTACTGTGCTGTCACCGGTGGTACTGTGCTGTCACCAGCGGTACTGTGCTGTCACCGGTGGTACTGTGCTGTCACCGGTGGTACTGTGCTGTCACTGGTGGTACTGTGCTGTCACCAGTGGCACTGCACTTTCACTTAGTGACATACTGTCACTTCTAGTGATGTACTTACTGTCACTGATGTTGCTACACTTCTGTAATACTGGACTGTGCTGTGCTTTCCAAGGAACTCGCCTCCCTGGCCATGGCCATACTGGGTGAGGCTCCACCGGCGACATGCGCTACCACGAGTTCGTGGTTACTGGCGGTTCAATATGGTGATGCTTGCAAATGAGTTGCCACCGGTTCTAGAATATGCATTACTTTGTGCGTGCGTTATTTTATGTTTTGTGTTGATGTATGTTGGGCCGAGTGAGCAAGCAAACTGACCCGTCCTCGGGCGGGTGCGATGTCGAACATATGCGTCTCCGAGGCTGTTTCTGGGACACACCACCAGGACTCCAATAAGCATTGCTTTGTCGTAATGTGCCTGATCACGTGCACCAGAGGGCCTCTCGCATAACGCGCACAGGAGGGGCGGGATGGATTCGCCTCCATAAGATCTCAGAAGTTTTTGGAGCTAGAAGCACAAAATGTGAAGGGAAATTTCGGCTGTATTGAACTCTACGGTATAAATTTCATCACCCTAGGCAAAGGCCTCCAATGTGACATGAGGTCGACATCAACTGGCGCCCCGCGCCGACGAAACCTTTGTGACCTTGAACGTTAGGCGGCAGTGTGGCAGGCCGGTCGGTCGACTTTGCACCCCGCAGTTATTATATTTGCGGGCGGATTATCTTTTTGCGTTGGATGCGTTTATCAATTCGCAACAGTCACATTTCATGACAAAACCCTTGCTGATTTATGATATATCGTCGAAAAACAGACTGGCCCGCCTGTATTTCGACGATAAACCCCACAATCCGCCGCACCCCTCGATGGGTGCGGCGGATTCTACATCCCCCCCCTCTGGTGAATGTCTGTGCTCTGGTGAGTGAGTCGTGTGCCCAGGAGGCTGATCAATGGCTGTCCCTGGAGACAAGTCCCTGAGGACGACCCAGGTGGGTATGGGCGCCACACCATCACCACCATCAGCAGGCGCTACGCGGTCACCATGATCGGCAGGCGCTACGCGATCACCACGGTCAGCAAGCGCAACGCGATCATCACGGTCAGCAAGCGCAACGCGATCATCACGATATGCAGGCGCTACGCGATCACCATGATCGTGCGCTCTGAAGTTCACGTATTCAACCAGCCAACCACCACCGGAGGTGGTGGTTGGCTGGTTACATGAGTTTTTCCACCGCCTGAGATGGAGACCTCCCAAGTTCGCACACACACGTGCCAAATCTGTTTGACATGTATTACATGGAAGCTGTCCACAACGTCAGATAACGCATGCATAACACAACGCACATCGTCACATAACGCACACTTCACAACGCAACGCACATCGTCACATAACGCACACTTCACAACGCAACGCACATCGTCACAACGCAACGCATATCGGCCACATGACGCACACATCACAGCACAGCGTACGTCGTCACATCGCCACCGTCGTCACACAGAAGGCACATCTAGGTCCCGGTAGATGAACAGCCATTGTGCATTGCACCCCGCGCTCGCAGGGTTCCAATGGGGGAGATAGCGGCTCCGCCTGTACTGACCGTGACGGTGAGGGGTCTTGTCACGGGGAGCGTCGCTCCCTTGTGCCAGGTGTGTTGGTGGTCTGGCGGTCGGTGCCGAGCCCATGCCCTCCGCCTTCGGGAGGGGTGGTACGCACGTCTGGCCGCCCGCGGTCTGTGCCCCCGTGTCGTGCTTCTAGGCAGTGACCTATGTGATGACCGGATCACCACCGGCTCCGCGCGGCCTGGACGAGGGAATGGTGCCACGTGGTGGCAGCCCATCCCGGTGCCGGCCACGGGTGGCCGGGCGCGAGTGTGCCTGCCCGTCCTTTGACCTCGCTGTTGGCGGCTGTCGTCAGGTGGGCCCGACGGCGCCGCGCTCGTGGACAGGAACGCCACACGTGTCGGCCATCCGGGCCCCGGCTGGAGCCGGGCGCCTGGTGTTCTCGAGGTGTCGGAGTCGCGCCGACGACGGCAGGGCCACCTGTGGGGAGGGGGCGCTAGTACCGCTCGGGCTTCTCCGGACTCTGCGGACTCCGGAGCGCCAGCTGGTGTGCCTCGCGCGACGGGTACCGGTTCCACCACTGCTCCTCGGCCGACGAGAAGAGGAGGAACACCAGCGCGCCGGCCGCCTGGATGCCGGCCGTCAGGCAGAACACGATCCGCCAGTGCTCCTCGTCCTCGTGCCCTGCGCAACACCACACG
Source organism: Ashinkailepas kermadecensis (assembly GCA_034440615.1). Taxonomy (NCBI): domain Eukaryota; kingdom Metazoa; phylum Arthropoda; class Thecostraca; family Neolepadidae; genus Ashinkailepas; species Ashinkailepas kermadecensis. The sequence goes on along the minus strand of JAOTOM010004681.1, from coordinate 105,183 downwards.
CCGGTCACACGCTAAGCGTTGGCATAAGTGCGTTTTGTTCTCCGAAAATACAACTGTATATTTATTTTTTTATCCGTGCCAAAGATTATCAGGAGTCGGCTAGTTCTAACATATACCCACTAGAATAGATTACAGAGCATGATCATGCTATTTTGGAACACATCAACAATAATGAAGCCCAGGTGGGAAAATGGTAGAACACTGAAATATTTTTGGTGTTTAATTTTAAGATAGAGTTTAAGACTCTAAACTAGTGAGCTTTGATTACACTAGTTATATCTTCATGTACTGGAGTAATCGTAGAGGTACCTATATAGGCTTTTTGGGATTATATTAGTATTAGTTTCATTTAGTTGGAGTTTGTAGCTGATGGGAGTTGGTATAACTAAGATTATATTTGCTTAGTTTAGCTTGCGAAAGCAGATATTTTTTTGTTGTTTATTCAGTGTGAGTGTTATTCTATTTTCTAGTCTTGTGGTGTAGTCTTTTTGGTGTTTAAGTTTAAGATTTAAGTTTAGATTAAAAAAAAAAAAATGCAAGGTGACTGTGGGAAGTGTAAGTGTATGGATGAAATTGGGGACTTGAGTAAGAAAGTAGATATGTTAGCTAGGGAGGTGGAGCGCCTGAAGTGTTTGGTGGCAGGGCCCACCATAGGAAATGTCAGCCAGGCAAGCCAGGTGCAGGAGCCTAGGACTGATAGGGGTGGAGATAGTATGGACCATGATAGTAGAGAGTGGAAAGTAGCTAGACGCCAGAGTACGAGACTGGCTTTAAGGAAAATGGACAAAGGCATTGAAACTAATAATAGGTTTGAGGTACTGCAAGGGAGAGATAGTAATGCTGCTAAAGAGGAAGGTAGGAATGACCAGGTAGCTGAGGATAGAGAGGGGGAGGTTTTAGTTATAGGGGACTCAAGAGTTAGGTACATGGACCGTACTTTTTGTAGCAGGAACCCCAACAAACGGATTCGTGTTTGCTTCCCAGGGGCCCAGGTAAAGGATGTTGGTGATAGGATAGAAGGAGTAATGAAGGGTAGTGGAGAGAGCACAACGGTAATTGTGCAGGTTGGTGTAAATGATGTAGGAAAAGCAAAAACAGAGGAAACAATACAAGAGTATAGGGCTTTGATAGGTAGGCTAGCTGTAAGTAGGAAACGAGGAATGGTAACATCCATCCTCCCTATGGTTAACGCAAGCATAGAGTGGTACTCGAGGGCCATTGGGCTGAATACCAGGGTGGCCAAGATTTGTAAGGAACTTGGCGTGGGGTTCTTGGATTTGTGGGGGGATTTCTGGGGGAAGACTGAAATGTTTGCATTAGATGGGTTACATTTGAGCAAGAGAGGAGTTGAATTGCTCAGCAATAGGTATGAGGAGGCTCTCAATAGGAAACAGGGAAACTAGGCAGGTCATGGGGGGATGTAGCTGATAGAGAGAGAAGTCTTGCAAACAAGGGAAGGAATGGTTTATCATGTTTTTACGTCAATGCCAGAAGTGTTAGGAACAAAATTGGGGAACAGCATGCTTATATGTTGTCTGAAAAGCTAGATTTGGTATGCATAACAGAGGCATGGGTTAATGAAAGCATTTTTGGAGACAACTTGCAAGAATTCGAATTGACAGGCTACAACATGCATGCTTATCAAAGGCAGGCAAGGATAGGAGGAGGTATACTGTTGTATGTCAGACAAGAAATGAAATGTCATTCCATAGAAGATAGTGTACATGATGAAGGTGTAGAATCCTTGTGGTTAGATATCATTCTGAAAAATGGAACACAATTTAGGGTTGGGGCATTCTATAGACCTCCAGACCAGAATGAAAACACGGACAGGTTGATGCAGGAAGAGATAAGTAGGAGAGTAAAGGAGAGAACTGTTTTGTTGGGGGATTTCAACATAACAGGATTGGGAAGCAAAACTATAGGTCTAAACAAATCGGGAAGAAGCTTCATGGATTGTTTTGAGGAGAATTTCTTTTTTCAAATGATACATGAACCTACAAGGGAAAAGGAAATATTAGATCTTGTGCTTACTAATGAGGAAAATTTTGTACAAAATGTGAACATCAGAGAGACTTTCGGTAATAGTGATCACAACATTATACGCTTCTCATTGTATGTTGGAAATGTAGGAACCAATAAGACATTGATTCCTAATTTTGCTAAAGGGAATTACAATGAGTTCAGGATCTTCCTGAATGAAATTGATTGGGAAGACTTATTGAAAGGCTTAGATGCTTATGAAATGTGGAGAATGATAAAATATAACTATTTCAAGGTCAGGATAGGTTCATTCCCAATAGGCAAATTAGATTAACCAGGGTTCAGCTCCCTTCATGGCTGACCAGGGAAGTAAAGCATTTACTGGAGTCAAAGAAGCAGGCATTCAAGAAACTAAAATATGCTAACTCTGAGGTAAACCTCACATCATATCAAATAGCTAGAAATAAAGTTAGGAGGTGTGTTAGGGCATCTAAAAGACTGGCTGAAATCAAATTAGCTCGGGAATGTTCAGCAGGTAATGCTAAGAGATTCTTTAGTTTCTACAAATTTAAGGCTAAAAAGTGTGGTGTAGGACCACTGGAGGTAGATGGGGAATTAGTGGTTGATGATTGTGATATTGTGGAATCCTTAAGCAAGCAATTCTCATCAGTCTTTACTCAGGATAATTCTGGTAGAATAGAAACAACTGAATCATATGCCATGACAGGTGATAGGTTGGAGTATCTTACAATAACTACAGAAGCTGTAGAAAAGCAGTTGCAGAATATAAAGCCTAATAAAGCTTCTGGACCAGATGATATATATGCTAGGGTCTTAGTAGAGTGTGCTAAAGCTTTAGCAGTTCCTCTAGGTATACTTTTCAGGCGGTCTATGGAATACTCCGAAGTGCCTGAAGATTGGAGAAATGCAAATGTAGTTCCAATTTTCAAAAAGGGAAGTATGAAGTGTGTAGGGAACTGCAGGCCAGTCAGTTTGACCTCAATAGTTTGCAAGGTACTAGAAAAACTGGTTAAACAGAATGTTCAGATTCATCTTGATAGGCACAATCTTTTAAGGGATACTCAACGTGGATTTCGATCTCGAAGGTCTTGTTTAACTAACCTTTTGGAGTTCATGGAGTATGTTACTAAAGAAGTAGACAATCAAAACATGATGGATGTTGTGTACTTGGACTTTAGCAAAGCTTTTGATAAAGTTCCACATAGGAGGCTAATTCATCAACTACAGCAACATGGGATTGTTGGAAAAGTTATAGGTTGGATTGAAGCATGGTTGAGGGGAAGGAAACAAAGGGTAATGTTAAATGGATGTAAATCTGATTGGAAGGATGTTCTGAGTGGAGTACCACAGGGCTCTGTTCTAGGGCCACTTCTCTTTATCATCTTTGTAAATAACATTGGGGTAGGGCTGAGGAATAGAGGAATAGAGGAGGAAGGAATAGAGGAGAATAGAGTGTTCAAATTTGCTGATGACATCAAACTGGTAGGAGTGGCAAACAGTTGTGATCAATCTAGTAATATTCAACTAGACTTGGAGGACCTAAAAAAGTGGGCTGATCAATGGCAGATGTCTTTTAACTATGACAAGTGTAAGGTTATGCATCTGGGGTCTGGAGGTGAGACTTTCAGATATACAATGGGAGGGAGGGAACTGGATGTTATTGAAGAGGAAAGGGACTTAGGTGTGTTGGTTTCAAATGACCTTAAAGCAGAGAAACAATGTAGCTCAGCTAGGAACAGGGCACTCAGAATGCTGGGACTCATTAATAGAAGTGTGATGTATAAGAGCAAGGAAGTCATGAAAAAACTGTACTTAGCATATGTGCGACCCCACTTGGAATATTCTGTGCAAGCTTGGAGCCCCTACCTAGAAAAAGATATAGACAAGTTAGAAAGAGTGCAACGCAAAGCAACTAAACTCATCAGTGGACTAGGTAGCTTAGAATATGGAGAAAGGCTTGTGGCATTATATATGTACTCACTCAAGTATAGGAGATTAAGGGGGGACATGATTGAAATGTACAAAATTGTTAAAGGACTAGATCAGGTCAATTTAAAGGGTGCTCTTCAGTTTAAAGTATCACACAGGGGTCACCAACTCAGGTTAGACAAGTTGAGGTGTAGGACAGTTAAGCGACAGCAGGTCTTCAGTCAAAGGGTTGTTGATCAGTGGAATGGGCTGCCTGCTGATGTTGTGGGGAGTTCCTCATTGAATGTATTTAAAAGTAGGGTGGACAAATTTTTTAGGCAGGAAAATCTTGTTTTTGATTTCTAATTTGGATGGAGGGGATAATATTTATGTTAAATGTGCACGGCACAGACCCCTTTAAGCAGGGGCTATGGTAGCACAATGGGTATGATGGGAGGAGCTTGCCATTGTTGAGGGTGTTATGCAATAGCAAGTGGATGATGCTAGATAGGCTGGGATATATAGCTTCCTAGGAACTTGGGATTAGGGATTGATTGGGGTGAGAATATGTACATTTCTAGTACCTTTTCTAGATAGGCTTAACCCAGATGGGCCCCTGAGGCTCTTATTAAGCCTTAACACTTTATGACTTTATGACTTTATCCTGGGGGTTGGGATGGTGGTATTAGTAAAAAAAAGAAAAAAAGAACGGGTTCCCCATTTCTTTAATCTCTGCCCGTAAGAAGTTATTTTTCCTAAGGGAGGATTCCAACCATAATCGTCCTAATGTTTAAAGAACAGGTTGAATACATCACACGTTGACCAATTTCTTTGTTCCCAGGAATTTCCAAAATAATTTGGCGATGGGTATTGGAACATATACATTGTGTAGATTGGTAATGTTTGATTTATATATCTGTTTAGCAATAACAAGCTCCGTTCCAGTTTTATTGGGTGGTTCACGACACACTTTTCGCACTTTTTTATGGCGCCGCCCACACCGTTTCCACACATCTTGTACTATATCACTCAAAACAGCGGCAATAATACAGGTACGTTAGTACCTCGACACATCATTTCGTACCATGTCGCTCGAAACAGCGCCGGTGGTACATTCGCATTGGTGCCTCCGCAACAATGCGCCGTGCGCATCATTCGAAGCAGTAGAGTCAGCTGAATGTTCAAGCCGCACCACCCCGCTTCGGACCACACTCAACTCTTCCTTGGCTCGACACGGTCGCTACAGGTGTCGCGGAGTGCACGATTTACTAGGGCGTCAGAGCACCACCGGTGCTGGGAGCGCGTCGCCCCGTGGCGCCGTGTCCAGCTTCTGCGTCGCCAACGTCAGCGCTCGGTCCGTCCGGTCGGCTGCGCTTCTCCACGGCGGCTGGGGGCAGCCTTGTCCCGGTCGGCTGCACTTCTCCACGGCGGCTGGGGGAGCCTTGTCCCGTCCGCCGCCGGCCGGCTGCCGGACGATTCTCCGCCGCCTCTTGGCCAGTGTCGGCCGCCGAGTTGAGCGATGCGATCCGCGAGCGTGCGCTGCCACTGGGCGGATCAGAAGCGGCTGCAGCTCCGTCTCCAGACAAGGGATCCTACTCTCGGCAGGAACTGCTCTCAGCAGTTTTGTTTGGAGGGTTGAAGGGTTTCGGTCAGAACCCCTCAGCATCATCAGCTTTTTAGCCTATCTTGCATGTCCAACGCGAAATTGTATGCCAGTGTTGATTTCTTAGCTACATATACTCAAACGAGAAATCGGTGCTTTTGTATGTTGTTTATTATTGTTTTAATTGCGTTCTGGTGTGCAACAAGTTTCTTTCCATACGCGTGACCTCCGTTGGCCCTGTACATTAAATCCTTCGCGCGCACCTCGCACCTCGGAGCCGGACAGATTGCTCCCATCCTTTTCCGAGCACACCTCGGAGGCGCATGTACAACAGACTGCGAGATCCTCACGATGTCCGCCACACATTGCGACGCATTTCCCAGCGGACCTGGGAGGCGCCTGAACATGCTCCTACCGGATGACCTAGCCATTGTGGCTCACGGACAACACGTTGACGCTCTGCCAACACAAATCCAGCGAATCCTCGCCGGTTCGTTGGCAGACGGCGCCACTGCCACCGTATCCGTGATGTATACATATCGGCAGAGAGCCGAACGGCATGGCCAACGCCCTCGGGCTGGTACAGCGTGAGCGGGCCGCCGGAACTCGGTCGGCAGGGCGTTGAACTCTTGTCCGTAAGATCGTGTGTTGGAATCCCACGACCGGTGGGATCACTGAGCGCACCAGCCGTAAGTCGGCCTGAGGGGTGGCGACGCTGTATGACCCGGCGGTTGAATGCGTCGCCAAAGAAGCCGAGGTTCCTCTTTGTAGCACAGCGCGAGTGTCGCGTGGTAAGACGCATGGCGTCCAGAACAGCAAGGAGCACGGATGCCGTGCTATTGCTGTTGCTGTTGTGTTGCTGTGTATATTGCGCTACTGTGAGTGCCGTGTTGTGTATATTCCGCCACTGTGTGTGTCGTGTTGGGTATATTGCGCTGCTGCTGTGTCTATCGTGTTTGTTCACTGGATTCGACGAATACATGTCTTCAAGTGACGATTGCCTTTCACTGGATCGTAATGTCGGATATTATTATGTCATAGTATCTTATACTGAACCATCATACGCAATTTCATGGAGCTTGATGCGCGGACGATAGCCAAACACGAACCAGCGTGTCCCATCCTTTTTGTATCTAATTGATTGCTCTCCTAACGTTTTGTCCTCCCAGATATCCTCGGGTCACACGACTAAGATGTACATATCGGTTCCGAAAAAAAATCCGCCGGATCTCTTAAAAATCTTGCTGGCGCCCAAAAATTTGTACCCGGGCGCCTGAAAATCACATTGAGCCTGAGAATCACAAAAAGTAGCGCAGGGGCCTCCGTAAATGTCGCCGGGGCCGCAACATCGCACTGATGCCCCTGCAAATCACCTTGAGGGTCACAAAAAAGCACTCCGTGACCTCTAAGAATGACGCTGGGGCACCAACATGTGGGATCGGGACCTCAAAAAGTCGCGCAAGTCCATCGGAAAATCATGCTGGGGGCCTCAAAAGGTCGGGCCGACGCCCCCGAATTAAGACTCAGAACTGAAAAACAAAATATGGCCGGGCCCCTGAAAATCTCATTGGGGTCCGAAAAGTCGTGCCGGGGCCACTGAAAATCACGCCGTGGGACCTAAAAGGTTGGGCCGGGCCCCTTAAAACCACGTTGTGGGCCCCGAAAGGTCGGGCCGTAACCCCTGGAAATCACGCTAGGGCCCAAGACGTCTCGCCGGGGCCCTTGAAAATGACGATGGGAGGCCAAAAAGACGATACAGGCCCCTGCAAATCACGCTGGGGCCAAAAAGGTCGGACCGGGATCCCTGAAAATCGCTCTTGACCCCAAAAGTTGGACTGGGGCACCTGAAAATTACGCTGGGGCCAAAAAGGTCCGTGTCGGTGTCCTTGAAAATTGCACCGTAGCCCCAAAAAGACGGGTCGGGCCCCGGGATATTGCGTTGGGGATTTAAAAAGTTCGCGCTTGGGTCCGTGAAAATCACACTAGGGACTCGACATGTCGCACCAGGGACGAAACGTCCCATCGGGACCCAAACAAATTAAGCCGGGTCAACAACAACAAAATCCGGATATGAAAAAGTCACTCTGGGGCCCCAAGAATCGCGCCAAAAGCTCGCGGAACCGTATTGAGTCCCCAAAGACGTGTCGAGGCCACTAAGCCAAACAAATGACGCCGAGGCCAAAAAGATCGCACTTGGATCCAAAAAAAGTCGCATCGCAGCCCTTGAAAATCACACTGGGGGCCCAAATGATCGCACAGGGGTCCGAAAATTCGCAGTTTCCCCACAAAAATACATTGTTACCCGGAATATCACTCTGGGGTCTAACAAATCGCGTCAATGACCACCAAAAGTCGTCGGACTACGGAAAAAAAACTTGCCGAGCCACCGAAAAAAATCGCAACGTGAGCATGAAGAATCGTACCGGCGCCAAAAAAATATCGCGCAGGGACTTTGAAAAACAGAACTCTGCCTAAAAAATCGCACCGTGGCTCGTTCGAAACGGCATCGGGAAAATTAAGAACATGTCCCGAAATATAATTATCCGAAGGGTCATTCTACTCTGAAGGGTGCCATCGGCTGCAAAAAAAACAAAACTCGACGAGCAACCGCAGTGGCGTACCAAAGCGGAAAATGTCCCCCCCCCCCCTCCATCCTGAGCGGGATGGACTTCCAGGTATCGCACCGGGTTCCCCAAAAAAATCCGGCTGAGGCCCCAAAAATTCGCATGGGGTCGTCCGAATTCGCGTGGAGGACTCCGAATTAATAGAACGGGTACAGAAAACTCGCGCCGTGGCCGGGCGGGGCTTTTGCGCAGGGGAAATCCAAATGGCGCTTGGACCCCAGCTAAGCATAGCGCGTCCCTCGAACTTCGGGCGGGCCCTAAAATATCTCGTGCGGGACCAAAAATTGCCGTCGGTAGTCTCAAAAATGTGTGTCAGGCCATCAAAAACTCCCTTCGGTGCTCCCAAAGTTGGTATCGAGGGTCCAAAATAAGCACAGCGTTGCCACAAAATCGCATAGGGACCCGAAAAATACCAACCCTCAGCCCTTCAAAGTAAGGAGTGATTCCCCCAAAAAATAATGTCTGAGCCTAGAAGATCATTCTGGCACCAGCACCAGATGCTTTATAAAAGCGTACGGCCCGAAAAAACGTACTGCAGGTCGAAAAGTCGCGGCGGGGTACAAATATATGGCTCCCGGGGGGGGGGGGGAATCAGGTACAGATTCGTACACAAAATAATCAGAAGAGGTCCCAAAAATCGCGTCGAGCGCAAAACACCGGCGTCTGGCCCCCAGAATCAGGCGTCTGGGACCGACAAGTCGCGCCGGGACCCCAAAGTCGTACTGGGGCCCCACAAATGTGCATCAGTAGCCCTAATTAAACACAGGAGCACAACGGGAGGCCGAAAAGGCACCGGGTCCTCCAAAGCGCACCGACTCTCGCAAAAAGCGGCAGGGCTTCAAACATGCGTTGCAACCCTAAACATACACACCAGGAGCTCTAAAAGAACACATCGGATGCCCTTAAAGCACACCGGGGCCATGAGACCGCATGGGGGCTTCAAAAACAGACTGGGGCTCGCAAACAGCGACCTTGACCTAAAAAAAACGGACACTAAATAAATACATCACGGTGTTCGAAAAGGCGCCGGTACATACACAAATTAATCGGTGCACAACAAAAGAAGTAACAAAACCCTAGCAAGAGCCGGGACCTAAAAAATGTGCCGGCCCCTATAAAAAAAAAGCTGAAACCATAAAACACATCCGTAGACGAAGAAAAACGTAACGGATCCAAAAAAGACACCGAGCCAGGGCATCGGTTTGGTAGCCAAATTTTCGAGCATGTTTAACCAAAGAGATGAAGTGCATCAAAGCTCAGCGTGTATCCAGATTTCTTAACCACCAGAGAATGTGGGATGAAGACAGCTAATCATCGAAATTGAACTTATCGAATTTCCACAGCGAACCCCCATGCGAAGCATACCATCGCGTAAAATATGGCACAAGACTATCATATGATAGCAATTATCAAATCGTAGGAGGCCTAGCAGAAACCGTAGAATCGCACGAAGTGTGGCGAATGCGCCGAATGCGCAAGGCAAGCGTATACGTGCACGAACGTTGGCGTGGTGCCGACCGGGCGTTATGAACTGGAGTGCCTGAAATTGGAAAATTTTGCATTTTAAAGTCATATGTACAGGTGTAACTTCTGCAGTCTGAGGTGACTTACCAAGGGATACCGAAAGAAAAACCATCGAACAGGGTGGGAGGGGGGGGGGTTAGGGCTGAAATCCGGTGACTCGGGGACGATGGTGATAGACGGGGTTCCCTCCACAGGACAATTAAGTTGGCCACTAATTATATCATTAAAAAAACAAATAGGGCTCATTTTAAAAATAGTCGTCGAATTCCGGCGCCTTTAGTAATGGTGTAGTTGAGTTGCCTTTAGTTTAGTTGGGCACCCTCCAAATCCGTTTGCCCCCTCCCATAGCGCAAACCCTAGGTTCGACACATGCGGGGGGTAGGGTTTAGGTTTGGGTTTGTGCCGAATGTTGGCCTCCCCAAAACAGGTGAGCTAGATCCGCCGGTGACGCCATATTGTACTGATTAGGTATACACAAGAAATCCCACCTCGTTAAAATTCCTTAGAGGAGGCCCTGTGACATGGTATGTTTTGTATGCTATGGTTCATGACTTAGCTACACATGCTCGCAAGCAGAAGTCTGCATTTAATATGTTGTATCATTGTTTTAGCTGCATTATCGTGTCAAACACGTTTCAGTAATCTCCGTTGGTCATGTGCATTAATTTTAGAAGAAAATTGGCAATCTACTTGTTTTCCCAGTTATCGGGGTAACCAGGCTTCAACAAGGTTTTCAATTGTGTTGTCATCCATTTCTAGGGGTAAGTGGTGGGTCGGGGTAAAAGGATAAAATTTGGTGCAGGTATTTATACATTTAGCGTATGTTTGAAGTAATATACACAACCCAAAAATATGATCAACATGGCACTGCTTCCACGTATGGGTAAAAGCGTTTACAATTTATAGCCATACATTTCTACTTGCCAACCCTGGACACCCACCACTGACCCGTCCACTTGACTGAGAGTCGAGTCGTACGTACCAACATCTGACCTGACTTGACCTGACCCCGCGTCCCGTGCCCGGCGACACCAGACCTGTGACGATGGCGCCGGTGACGAGCGGAGCCATGATGCCGGAGATGGTCATGACGCAGTTGCTGACGCCCATCATGCTGCCGGCGAAGTTGGGCGCCAGGTCGAGGTAGTTGACCAGCAGGGAGGAGGCGACCAGACCCACCATCCCCACGGCCACGCACAGCAGCGCCACCACCGTCGTGTGGTCGCAGCCGGCGAACGACGCCGCGCATAGGAACACGCTCGACACGAGCAGCCCTGGAAACACCGTGTGGTGAGGGACAGTGGTATTGTGAGGGACGGTGGTGTAGTGAGGGGATGGTGGTGTAGTGAGGGACGGTCATGGAGTGAGGTAACGGTGGTGTAGTGAGGTGGCGGTTGTGTAGGGAGGTGACGGTGGTGCAGTGAGGTGATGGTGGTGTAGTGAGGGGATGGTGGTGTAGTGAGGGACGGTGGTGTAGTGAGGGACGGTAGTGCAGTGAGGTGATGGTGGTATAGTGAGGTGACGGTGGTGTAGTGAGGGTGTGGTGGTGCAGTGAGGGACGGTGATAGAGTTAGGGACGGTGGTGTAGTGAGGTGGCGGTGGTGTAGTGAGGGACGGTGGTGTAGTGAGGGACGGTGGTGTAGTGAGGGACGGTGGTGTAGTGAGGTGGCGGTGGTGTAGTGAGGGACGGTGGTGTAGTGAGGGACGGTGGTGTAGTGAGGGACGGTAGTGCAGTGAGGTGATGGTGGTATAGTGAGGTGACGGTGGTGTAGTGAGGTGGCGGTGGTGAAGTGACGAGATGATGGTGTACTGATGGACAGTATTGTAGTCAGGGACAGTGATGTAGTGTGACGATGCTGGTGTACTGGCGTAGTGTGGAAGAGATGGTACTTTCCTGAGGGACAGTGGTATAGTGAGGGAAATGGTAGTGTCAATACCGGTGCAGTTCGTATGACAGAGGTGATTTTGCTACCGTGTTACATCAACTAGTTCATTCGTGGTCATGTTGATATTATTCATGTTACTCAAACATAATAACCGATTAAGACTGGAAAAGACGTTGAAGTCGTTTTATAATCAATGTATCAGTTCAGAAAGACATCCTTGCATGTAATGTTACCATAGTTCAAATATACATATGTGTTTTCAGATGCAATGCCAGGTAAATATCACAATGACGTCACAAACTCGATCGGTGATGCTGCTATTACCAACTGAAACGGTTGGTTGTTGCTATGCGACACAATCTAACTAAATTATACTGGCAGGTCAATCCAGATGCAATTATTCTAGAGAGGAAAATGTCTACCGGGACCTTACGCGAGAGGCAAATGCTGTAGAAGCTTTCAGAATATAAGCCACGACATGTGTATGTGACATGTACAGAATATCATACTGTAGCTTGCATTGCGATGATCTCGGACAATACATTCACCTATGACAATCTACATTGATCAATTTTACATCAAACAGAACACGAGAGAGAAAATAATGTGGTATATACGTGAGTGTGAGTCCGTTTTACGAAGTCCTCATTGAATTGTAGCCTGTGAGCATGCAACGCATGGCACACTGGACCTAAACGACAATTTGGCATCTTCTCCCCACATGAACTCACTTGATCCGAGGACAAGCGCAGATTGTATGATTATTAGTGTTCTAATGTCTCATTTCACACCACACCGTCAGCAACACAGCGGTTCTTGACAGTCTCACTTCACACCGTACCGTCAGCAAGACAGCAGTTCTTGACGGTCTCACTTCACACCACGCCGACAACGATAACCCTACACGTGCGGTGTGATTCAGACGGGGCACTTGATCTCCAATGGGGCACTTACCGCACGTGATGATGCGTTGAACAGATACAAGACATGCAAACGTTCTACCGATATGCCGAAAAGGCTGCAAATGGTTACACACGACGCGCACCCGAACCAACTGTGCCTGGCCGGCCTATGCCAGGCCAAGCCACACTCCGGTCTGGTGATGGCGGTCTCACCGGTTATCGAGAACAGCTTGCGCACGACGGTCTTGCTGAACACCTGTCGCTTCATCAGCCGGTCCTGGCTGAACGCGGCGATGTTGGAGACTATCCACATGAAGAGGTACGGCAGCGCCGACAGGAACGCGTTCTGCAAATTGTGACAGGTTAGCACATGTGCCATCTAACAGCCCTGTTCAGTGCAGCATGTTTGTTCCTAACTGAGCCAGGGCCTCCTCTACCATGTTAACTAAGAGTCTAGCCCTCCCCCCCCAATTGAGTTGCTTTTCCAATTGATTTAGTATTGTTGGGGAGCTTGAAAGGCTGGGATTTGGGCTTTTTAGAATCAGTGGTAGCCCCCACCCCCTCTCAGTCAAATTTGGTTAGACGAAACACTGCCCGTAAGTCCCTCTTGTACACACAAATACACGAACACATACTCCCCCCCCTCCACACACACGGGCGGCGAACACACACATATATATATATATATATATATATATATATATATATATATATATATACTTATCATTACATAGATGCATACGAGGCTATAGTGTGTCATCAACGCATAGGCCATGCTTTTGTCGCGCATGATTACCTAACCAAGCAGTCAGAATAAGCCACTGTACACTAGGTGTGTTGCGGTGCAGATCGTTGCGTCACATTCTGTTCTGCCCCGGGCAGGGTGATGGCGCCGTCTGCCCTGGGCAGGGTGATGGCGCCGTCTGCCTCGGGCAGGGTGATGGCGCCGTCTCGGGCGTGAGCGGGTTCTCTCTCCCCAAGCTCCCCAAGGCGGTGAATCACACGCTGTTCAATCCCGATACACTTCAGCTTTTTATCTTGAAATTGTCCACTATCTATTCCGGGCGTTAACGTCTGGGGCACCCCAGACCGTACCATGCACTGAGAAGGATGAGGATGTTGCGTTCGATCTGGTGCGATCACGTTTTGAATCACTGGCTGTTGTGGCCGGTAATGTATCACGTAGTCACGGGCACGAAAAGAAAATAACCCAGCGATCTAACGTGACAATCAGCAATCCGCCAGCCACTATACGACACACTGGGTCTGACACTGTGCATCAGGAGCAGATACAGGAGGGGGAATACGCTCTCATTCCGCACAAGTAAAGGTGGCGCCCCTTCGACAGGGAAAGGTGCCACTGCAGGAGGGCTCTCGAGTGCACCCCCCCCCCCCCCCTCCTGCCCGTTGAACGGATGATTTTTCAGTCAAGGGCACCCTTCTGGCGAATGTGCACCCCCGGCCCATGACATTTCCTGGATCCGCCCCTGCCGTGCCTAACCTGGTCGATGTCGAAGTGCAGGATGTTGCTCATGTAGGTGGGCAGCTCCGTGAGCAGCATGTACCAGCCCCAGCTGTAGCAGAAGGCGGCGAACATGGAGGACAGGTACGGCACACTGGTGAACATGGCCTTCCACGGCACCGGCGGTCGCGCCTGAAACACAACACCGATCCGCTGCAAAACCACGCCGACACCGACAGCATGCCGCCAACGGACCCACGCCGCCACGGAGCCGACCCTACTCCTCGGTAAAGTCGCAGCAGTCCACTCTGAAAACATACCGCAACTGGACGCCCATCAATTATTGTTGAAGCCGCACCACGACAGACGCTACCGGTGGCAGCCGCTGTCCGCTACTTTCGGAGTTCGGACGCTGTGCAACATTGCGTTCGGTATACATTGGAGTAGGACTGGCATGAAAATTATTAGAATAACAACAAAACTCGTCGGTGACCTGCACATATATTGATACTCTACGACTCACTTACACAAATCACCCGGACTACAGAAATGAAACTAATAAGATTACCCCACACTTTACCACCACTACAACACTACGACACTTCTCGACACCACTAGCTCCATGCGGATCCAATAAGATTACCCCACGCTTTACCACCACACCACAACTACACTTATCGACACCACTATCTCCATGCGGATCCAATACGATTATCCCACGCTTTACCACCACTACACCACTACGACACTTCTCGACCCCACTAGCTCCATGCGGATCCAATAAGACTACCTCACACTTTACCACCACTACACCACTACTACACCTCTCAACACCACTAGCTCCATACGGATCAACGGACGACACTATCCGCTCGGAGAATAACATGCAGGACTGACTATTCATCACGACCTCATCTGTCATATCCATCACGTGCATCTCACTTGGATGGAAACACCACCCTTACTCTGGAACAGGTGAGGCGTCCGCCACGCCCTCCGATGCCGCTCCGATCCGTCTCCTGTTGTCCCGTGTCGTCTCATATTATCACGTTCCTTGTTGTCCCGTACCGTCTCATGTTATCCCATCTCCTGTTGTCTCGTGCCGCCTCATGTTATCCAATCGCCTGCTGTCTCGTGCCGTCTCGTGCTATCCAGTCGCCTGTTGTCTCTTGCCGTATAATGTTATCCCGTCCCCTGTTGCCCCGTACCTGTCCCCTGT
Organism: Ashinkailepas kermadecensis; assembly: GCA_034440615.1. Taxonomy (NCBI): domain Eukaryota; kingdom Metazoa; phylum Arthropoda; class Thecostraca; family Neolepadidae; genus Ashinkailepas; species Ashinkailepas kermadecensis. The sequence continues at coordinate 90,051 of JAOTOM010004681.1, read as the reverse complement.
TCCCGTCTCATGTTATCACGTCCCCTGTTGTCCCATATCGTCTCATCTTGCTCCGCCTCCTGTTGTCTCGTACCGTCCCATGCTGCCCTGTTTACTGGCGTCCCTTACCGTCTCATGTTATCCCGTCTCCTGTTGTCCCATACTGTCTCATGCTATCATATCTCCTGTTGTTCTGTGCCGTCTCACCACGCCACCTGTACTGTCTCGTGTTACACTGTCTCCTGTTGTCCCGTGCAAAGAGAGGGAGGCGCCATACCGTGTCGAATTGTTGACCCATCGCCTCGCAGTACTGTCGCTTCTTGGTCTCGATGAGGATGCGCTCCTTTGTGGTGATGCGCGGGTGCTGGTCGGGGTAGTTGTACACCAGAGCCGCCCACACCAGGCACCACAGCACGCTGGTGGCGCCGAAGAAGTAGAACACCGACTCCCAGCCGAGCGAGGAGCCGGCCAGCAGGCCCGATATGGGCATGCCCAGGATTGTTCCCCACGTGTTGCCTGCCGGTGACACACGGGCGATTCGGCGCCAACACAGTACTCGAGCCGCCATGTCATGATTCGCAATGGTCCCAAGGATCACATGTGACTAGTTTAATGTGGTAATGCTGCAGCTGCAATGTCTCGACGGCGAATCAAGGGAAACCGCTGTGGGCACCATGTTTAATTTCGTATGAATTCTGATACAAAATGGGCGTACTGGTGTGGCCGACCACGGCTTGAAGTGCCACTGAAATGTGGGGCTAGAGCGTCCTGACAGACGCCCACATTTTGCCGTCGTCCACAACATTAATTAGTAAGCCATCATGGCATTTAAATCTTCGAAGTTTGACGTGAGTTACGCCTGGCGACCGTGGCGTCAGGCCGCGCCGCCTGGCGGACGACCGGGGCCGAACGTGACTGACCGGTGGTTCCCAGGATGGTCATGCGGCTCTTCTCCATCGGTGGCGCCCAGTTGCTGACCACCACCTGGTAGCACGGGTACAGCACCGCCTGCCGGAGGACCCGCACCATGACCGGGGTGACCGGGCTGGCCCCACAATGACGTCGGCGACTGATCAGTCTATTTCGCTCGGCCACACGCACCGGCCACTGGCCACACGTACGGGAGGGTTATTTCCTGTACGCGAGTGTCATTCTACGTTCGCATCAAAGGAGGCAAATTGTAGCTAACTTAAACAACTCTTCGACAAGATTGTATGCAAGGCTCATCCCCTGAATGGTGACAAAAAGCCTTTGCAGTGTTAAAATAGTAGTTTTTCGTTAGGTGTGAGATGTCGAAACTAGTGCAGTAGGATGTCGAAATTGGTCATGGAAACATGCCAATTAAAATATTGTTTCAGTCCTCCAAAATCAATGTTGAGCCAGTAATGTACTAATAAGTGCATGCTTTAATTTCATTTGGGGGACGCTTAATCTAGGGATGCCTATGGTATTAATAATGATTGCAATATCATGGTATCAACAGATGGCATTGTTTAACAGATCACATCATAGATAATCTCTCTACCTGGAATTGTGTTACGAGATGCTTGTGTATCACAATCTGTAATGGCAAGCATATGCATGATACCTACACACAAAATACTCTTAGAAACAGGTCATGGAGACTTCATAAGCACACATCAACAAGTACGATGTCGATGCGTCCCTGGAAAGTATCTCTATTCAGTGCTCAGAAAGTGGTATATTCCACCGTATTTCATGAATAATTTATCACTGAGCCGTTGTGCCGAAGATGATGCGCACCCTTGCCGGTGGTGCACGCGTCGGCGCCTGGTCTCGACGTGTCCACCAGCGAGGATGTGTATTTCAACCTGCTTCAGTTTCGCTTCGGGAGGTATCAGTCGGCCGTCGTGCAATTAGGACAACTTTTTCGATTGGTCTTCGAATGTCATAAAAGTCATAAAGTATTAAGGCTTAATAAGAGCCACAGGGGCCCATCTGGGTTAAGCCTATCTAGAAAAGGTACTAGAAATGTACATACTCTCACCCCAATCAATCCCTTATCCCAAGTTCCCAGGAAGCTATATATCCCAGCCTATCTAGCGCCACTCACTTGCTACCGCATAACACCCGAAACAATCACAAGCTCCTCCCATCATACCCATCGTGCCACCATAGACAATCTCATCAGCATCACATCCCGAAGGAAGGTGCCGAATCCACTGCTAGGCACACCCCACACAAATTCATAAAGCGTTCAGACTTAATAAGAGACTCACTTGCTATTGCATAATACACTCAACAATTACAAACTCCTCCCATCATACCCATTGTGCTACCATAGACAATCTCATCAGTATTACATCCCGAAGGAAGGTGCTGAATCCACTGCTAGGTACGCCCTATATAAAGTTATAAAGCGTTTAGACTTAATAAGAGACTCACTTGCTATTGCATAACATGTGTGATCAAGAATGTGATCAAGTCTGATGAAGATACAGGGTTTGATGTGGCTGCAGCCATTATGCAACCATGTATTATGTATTTGCATTGGCTCAGGTTTCAATTTGCATCGCATTGTGTATGCATGTAAATGTGTGCACATGCATTGTATTTGCTTTGTATTGTCTGGTGTGTTTGGCGTGATAAGTCGTGTTGTTCGACCCATACAATTGATGGGTCTCTAAGCGCAAGAAGCTAACTAGCTAGTTCATCTAGCATGTACCTCCGCGATAAAGTGTGGAATGGCATTCATCTATCGAAAATAGCTACTAACCCAGGGCTCACTTCCGCCCCTGGAAACCCTGTCATGACAGCGATGATTCAATGGCACTTAGCATACCTCCATTTTGTACGTGTGGTATGGATTCATTTCATTCAGAATTCCGATAACCGAGGTCCATCGCGACTTCACATAGCCAAGGCCAATAGTGGCCTTGGCCCAGACTCATGATGACCCTAGCTGGACATGACTCAGTGAACTCACCTGACACATGCTCTGTCAATCTCACCTGCCCCAGACACATGGCGACCTCAACTAGCCCTGGCCGATAATGGCATCACTTAACTCAGACCCACGGAGACCTCACCTGGCTGGGGCCGATTGTGACCTCACCTGACCCAGACCCATCACGAAGCGGCAGAAAATGAGCAGTGCGAAGTTGTTGGTATTAGCGCAGACGGGTGTCAGTAAGCTGCCAATCGCTGAAACAGAAGAGCGATCATCAGAACGGTGACGATCAGAAGACCACCCACCTAGACGCGTGTACATTCACCAAAATTTGCAACACGCTGAACATGAGAGTGTGACTAACCCCACGGGAATCGGAAACTGTTTGCCACTAACCACCAGCCAACGGGTTAGTGATGCAAAATGAGCGGTGGAATGTGTGGCCTAATGGTCGTATCACTTGCCCCGCCCTCGGCGGTAGTGGCATTGGTGTGACTCTGGCATCAGGCCAGAGTAACGCGGCTCCTGGCCAACACAACTGCAGCGTAATATTACCATCCCGACACCGTATTAAACCTGATGTATGTGCGGTTATTTTTTTCCAGATTTATGTGTGGTGGTGATGGGGGACATTTCACCTTCTGACATTTCGAAAACTTTCCTCTCGATTTTGTCGCAAAAGTGAGGAATTCGACCAATTTGTGTTGAAGTTCCAAAGAATTAACATGGCCAGAATCAAGAATCCAAAAGTGCGATATTGTAGGACTTCATTTCTCTTCTAGAATCGCATTGTGTTTTGCTTCTATTTTCATGCCTGAGCGTTTGACTTGTTTCTGAGGGCTCATCATAACAAATACATATGGAAGATGATTACCAACATCGCAATAAGGTGCGGCGAAAATCACTCAGAGACCGGCCTCATGACCTCCATCATGACCTCAGAGACCGGCCTCATGAACTCCATCGTGACCTCAGAAACCGGCCTCATGACCTCAGAAACAAGCCTCGCTACCTCCATCATGACCTCAGAGACCGGCCTCGTGACCTCCATCATGACCTCAGAGACCGACCTCTTGAACTTCATCGTGACCTCAGAAACCGGCCTCATGACCTCAGAAACAAGCCTCGCTACCTCCATCATGACCTCAGAGACCGGCCTCGTGACCACCATCAAAACCTCAGAGGCCTCATGACCTCCATCATGGCCTCAGAGACCGGACTCATGACCTTCATCATAACCTCAGAGACCGGCCCCATGACCTCCATTATGACTTCAGAGACCGGGCTCATGACCTCCCATGGATGCGGCTGTGATATTGGGTATCGTGTGTTCCGGTATCGTGTGTTCCGGTATCGTGTGCCATCCCGGGTGGGTTGGGGTCCGAGCCCCATGGCTTGATGCCCTGCTAATATTAAGTTGTCATTTTCTATATTCAGTCTGAAAATATGTCTTCAAAATAAGGACCTGCATCCCTTGCTTGATGGGAGATTTCCAACCTTGGCTGAAAAGGATGTGTTTACTCAATGACTCAAAGCGACCCATGGTGAGAAACGTGTGACTGACCGTGCTGCTTCAACAACAACCGTGTTGCGTCAAACCTCGCTCAGTTAGGTGCCAGGATGTCAACGACAGAAATTATCCCCGAATAATTTGTGATGAGCAACGCCCACGAATCCGCATTCAGCTGATCATTTAGTTTAAATAAGCCCAATTTTAGTGGAATGGTAGCATTCTTCATGGTTTGAAAGCTAGCTCAATTTGAAGTTTTGTTTACATCCTCTCCTCCTCGACACCGGCGTCGCGAAGTTGCGAAATCGCGAAATCGCCAAGTTGGACACTTGCGCACGAGTTGGTCCGTCACGTTCGGCTCGCGGCGGCGGCTCACCGGAGAGCAGGATGCCGCAGAAGAACACCAGTCGCGGCCCGTACACCTCGGCTATCCGGCCGGCCGGCAGCTGCGTGATGGCGTAGCCCCAGAAGAAGCTGCTCAACACGATGCTCTGCTTCTGCTCGTCCCAGTCGAAGCCGTCCTGGGCGGCAGACGTGACGTCACACATCTCATGACGTCACCAACTTGACGTCACCATCGGCTGATCAGCTCTGGTTGGTTATTTTGCGGCTAGTCTCTTGTGTAGGGCTGACTGTGAACTGGTCACGTGTGACTACTGGGGAATGCGGGGATTCGGGGCACATACACTGCATTGGTCATGTAGCTACCAGGGAAGACGATTTCTATCGAATGGTGCGTTACTTTTGTCACCAGCTCGGCCCAGCTGTCTGGCAATTGGCGTACTCCGGCTACCCTAGCTGCCAGGCAGCTGCTCAACGGCCTAGCACAGTTCACCTTCTCGGCGCTGATATGGTTTTAGCAAGTTGGCAATATTGCCAGCGTCAGCCATTCGGCTTGCGAGTTTTTTTTTAAATCGAATACGACAACAACAGGAACAACGACAACATCAGCAATACCATCAACGGCAATGTGTGAACATGCAATGCCGTCGACCAGTTATATTTGCGTAAATAACCTTGAAGGTTTGGTGCATGCCTTGCATCAAATCAGTCCGTACCTAATTTGTCGATGCACTGTATATGCATACTGCACGGTAATCACTTAAAATTAATTGCAAAGCACCCATGACTTGCCCATGCCACCTCCTGCACGGCACTCAACATCTCTGATCCATTGTGTCTCCTTTGCGCCAATCAGCCGGTTATTCTGCGCTGTGTATGCCTTTTTATTCTGATGATGCATCATAGTGCTTTCTAGAATCGATACCACTACATGAAATGGGATGCGTGAAATACATATTGTTGCTCAAAGGCCTAGATAGATCTTCAATTTCCATACTATAATTTGCTTCCACTGCCAAATATCTTGAATGTGGCTTTGGAACTTGATTTGCCCAGAGACCGTCTTTCAGGTGCACGTCAACTGCAGGGACATATTGCACCAATTGCCAGATTAAAAAAAAATATTCATGCGGGTTCATCTTCTGTGTGCACGACTTCGAAAACGATCGTCGTGGCGAATTTTCAGTACCGGAAATGTACCGGGGTACATCTTACCGGCATTGAATGATTGGTACAAATGATTGTATCAATGAAAACATTGGTACAAATGTGCAATGTACCTGGTTGAAGTCGTCGGTGGAACTGTTGCTTTTGGGACAGGTGGTGCCGGTCGCCGACGCGCTGGACACGTTCTGCACCATCTTCACAATGGCCACCGACATGTTGACGCGCATGGCGTAGCCGGAGGCGAACCCGAACAGGCCGACGACGGCGATGGCGTACCGCCACGGCAGGCACGGCATCACCTGACCTGGCGGCCGGGAATAAGGAATCACACAAGCACACATACACACATACACAGACACGTGGTGTGGTTTTACGACGCGTCGACTGTTGGGTCATATAGCGTCGCGAATCTCTCACTCCAATTGGTCGCGAACGAAGAGCACTGACAGCTGGGACCGGAGCCCACAACCTTTCGGTTGAGAGACGGGCACCTAATCTCTGGACCACCTTGCTCGAGCGTGAGAAATTTACGACGCTATTTGACTACAGTGGTCGGCGCGTGGCAAGAACGAATAGTTAGCCAATCAATTAATAAATAATTCATCGAAATGCCAGCACAGAACTGCTTAGATTACCATACTACGTCGGCATGTATGTATACATAAAGACATAAAGACATAAAGACATCAGACATAAAAGATCAGTGCAACTATGAGCCACAAGGGCCCTTCTTGGTTGCACTCTAGACACAGAACCAGTTGCCCACTAAATCCATCGATCAGCCCTCCCTGGAATACCGAAAAGCAAGCCCTCTATTCTTATAGATTGTATATGCTGTTTTTAAATTTGAAGATGTTCAGTGTGCTGCTACTGACAATGGTTTCTGGCAGCTGGTTCCTGTGTTCTACTACCCTGTTGGTGAAGAAAGGCTGTTTTAACCTTGTCCTGCTGTGATTAACTTTAATTTTGAATTGATGACCTTTAATTGCATCATTTCTGTTAAATTCAAACATTTCCCTGAGATGTCCCTGTTCTTGACCATGAACTTAACTTTCTTAACACGCGCACTGGAGGGGGGGGGGGCAAATCCGCCCACCCGTCCGGTTTTTCGTACATAACTCCAGATTTTACCGGTCTATATACGCCATTTGTTGCGTACCTTCTTAGAAATGTCCGGCGCGACTTTTAAAGCAACACAAACGGAAATAGGCCGAACATTTTTCGAGTTAGCGGCCGTTAAAGTCAAAACATTTCGTAGCGCCAGACCACAAGAATCGGCGCTGATGCGCTTCCCGTATATTGGCAAAATGGAAGTGTTCTTGGCAACATTAGCGACTTGTGTAATGTATATTAGTATGCTATATAGTTTCAAGGTCATGTTAGGTCACCGAGGTCAAGTCAGGTCAAGTTCATGACAGGTTAATAGAACCATATTTGGTCAACTGGAATGTTATCATAAATGCAAATGACTGTCATGTGATTGATGTCGCTTTGCATATTACTCCCTACACATCCTGAAAACTACTGTTTGTCATTGTATACCTAAGCGTTCCCATACTTTATTCGTGTACTTTACTCATTTCTTCGCGAAGCCGATTGCGCCGAGCTGCCCGACGAAACAGTCGGGCGGGCGGCCCGGTTCCGGTAACTGGAGCAGGTAACTGACCTGATAAAGTGCTGATATATAGGTGACCTGAGGTCAAATACCGGGTATAGCATCTTAACTGCATCATTAGTAATGTCCAAAACATCATCGATGCCAATTTTGGAGTATCTAAACACAACCACAGCGTTCCATAACAATGACAAGCTAAGTCACGCAGAACAAGAAAAGTTTGACATATTTGACATCATTTGACCTTGAAGATATGGACCTCAGGTCATAACATTTGCACACAATAGAGTTCACTACCGTACCCATCCACCCTGCGAATTTCGTTACTCCAGCTTTAATAGGAGCCGAGATCTTAGTGGGGCCGAATCCGCGCTCCCCTCCAGTACGCGTAATTTTCAGAGGCCCTCCAAGGCGCGTGTTAAAGACCTCGATGAGATCTCCTCTCAGCCTTCTATATCTAAGTGAAAACATTTTCATCTTCTTTAATCTTTTCTCATATGCCAGGTTCCTTATACCATTAAACATTTGTGTTGCCCTCTTTTGTACTCTCTAAAAACCAACAATCTTCTTCATAGCTAGGGTACCAAGCTTGGACACAGCATTCAAAATGTGGCCTGACATATGCACAGTAAAGCTTCCTGATGACTTCCTTACTTTTGTATCATACATTCCTATTTATTGCCCCAAGCATTCTTAGTGCCTTCTTCCTGCCTTCTTTGGTCTGTTCTGATGCCCCCAATTTTGTGTTCAAAATAACACCTAAGTCCTTCTGCTGCGTTACAGCTAGTACTTGGCCGGCCATCATGCATGGAGCCTTCATATGCTGCCTACCTACATGCATGGTTTTGCACTTATCAAAATTTAATTTAATTTGCCATTTTCGGACCACTTCACAAGTCTTTCTGCAGCGAGACCTGCTTATTGTGTCCTGTTATTGCCCTAAAGACCTTGAAATCATACGCAAATTTCAAAACCTTAATGCTTAGGCCATTTTCAATGTTATTTACAAATATAATGAACAATAGTGCCCCAGTACTGACCCCTGGGGGACTCCATTAAGAACATTTTGCCATGATGACTTTGTACTATTTAGTATCACTCTCTGCTGTCTATCTGAAAGCCACAACTCTATCCATTTCAGGATGCTACCTGCAATACAATGGACCTGAAGCTGCACCATTAACCGTGTATGGGGTACCATATCAAAGGCATTACTAAAGTCAAAATATGCTACATCAACCTGATTTCCCCGATCAAATTGTTCTGTAGCGAAATTCAAAAAGTCCAAGAGATTTGTGAGACACGATCGCCCTTCTCTAAACCCATGTTGAGTATCTTGAATCAATCTGTTTCCTTCCAGAAAACTAACTATTCTATCCTTGATAATTGATTCGAGTACCTTCCAGACTAGGGATGTGAGGCTTACTGGCCTATAGTTTTCAACTTTCCCTCTTTCTCCCGTCTTGAAAATATGAACTATACAATTTGCCCTCTTCCAATCTGTTGGAATTTAATTTTGTGAAACTGATCTACAAAATATTATACTAAGTGGAATTGCCAGTTCCTTTTCAGCTTCCCGCAATACCCTAGCAGAAATGTCATCAGGCCTTGCTGCCTGGTTTGGCTTTATTTTCCCGATATGATTCCCGAAACAACATCACTATCAATGAAATCAACATCGTTTATCCGATTACCTGTCACTGAACTGTGGTGTACGGTTGGCAGATTAGTCATATCTTCCAATGTAAACACTGATTTAAACTGCTTGCTCAGCTCCTCAATCATCTCACCATTTTCACTCAATATAGTCCCATTTACTTCCAGTGGACCAATTGTGCTAGAGACTTTACTGAGCTTGTAAAAACTAAAGAACTTTTTGCTGTCCCCATTACAGTTCCTAGCCGAATCCAATTCTTTTGCTCGCTTTGCTTCTCTGGTTTTCTGCTTCGCAGCGTTTCTGGCTTTTTGATACGATCTTAGATTTACGATATTCCAAGCTTCCTTAAACACCCTAAATGTATCTTTCATAGCCTTATTTGCTTTTATCAAATCTGGCGTAAGCCATGCTGGCTTTCCTACCCTTCTTTTGCGCCTTTTCTTTTGGGGGACATGTCTAATCTGAATTTCGCTCAAGTAAGATTATAACTTTTCCTACATTTCACAGGCATTTAAATTGGAAAATTATTCTTCCCATTCTATGGCACTTAAAGCCGCTCTCATGCGGTCAAAGTCTGCCCTGTTAAAATTTGGAACCTTTGCCAAATTATCCTTGATTGTGCCGTCTACTTGTGCCTTGCATCTCACTATGTTATGGTCACTTCTTTTCATAAACATTTCACATGCTGGGGAGCCAACACCAACATTTTAATATCCTTTTAGATTAAAGTAACCAAGAATAAGGCATTTCCTCCGAAAGTGTCTACTGATTTCCTCGCAAATCTCCTTATCGAGCTCCAGTTGCTGAGAATGTGGCAGGGTTCCTGATCGTTGCAAAGCTCGTATCCTCAGTTTATCGCTGTTGCCTTTTCCCATAGTATCAAGCCAAATGGACTCCATAAACACATTTGTTTACCCCATCTGCTACTTTTTGAGAACTGAAAAAGCTATTCACATAGAGCATTACGCCACCCCCTTTCACTGCTGGACCCCTATTGCACGAAAACATATTGTATCCCTGGATCTCATAGTGCTGCAAGTTATCCCAAAAATACCCCTCACTGACCCATTCCTCAGTAATGCAAACAAAATATCGTTCCTCCTCAGCAACATAACAATTGAACTCGAGCATTAAGCATCAAATCCATCAAATTTGGATCGAATACTCTGAGCATTAAGCATCATACACTTAACATATGTTACATAACCAGCTTTGGTTTTTTCATGTTGAGTAGCTCTTTCACCTCTGGATGAGCTACCACTCTGCCCCCTTGAACTACTGCTATCCCTAATTGCTGACTGTGAGGTTCTGTTGCCTAGGCTGTCACTATTGGCATATCCTTGAGATGACAGTGCCACTTCATCCCTCCCCACCCCATTGTCTAGTTTCCCTGAAGGACATGCTCATATACTTTGCTTAACACATGCACCCCCCTTCTCGGAGAAGTGCAGACCATCCCTCTGATAGAGTTGTGGGCTCGTATAAAAAAAATAAGTGGCAAATGTTCCCGCGCTCCCTTGCCCGTCCTAAGGATCGGCAGTCGTGATGTGCTTCAGCCATCTGAGGTTGCGAATGAGATTGGCAGAGTATTTTCCAAACGCTGCCTTGCTAGCAACGTCGATCCGGAGTTCCTGCGGCATCGCTCTCGCAGTGAAAACACAGCAATAGACTTGTCGACATCGGAACGATTTGCTTACAACGAGCCCTTTTCTAAGCCTGGGCTTTTTTCCGCTCTCCGGGGCCTGCGCAATGTGTCCGAAGGACCTGGCAGGATCCACAACGAAATGCTACGGCATCTGCCACCATGCTCCCAGGACGTTTTATTGACCGTTTTTAACTCCCTGTGGACACCCCCGCAGTGGGGTCAGCCTCGTTGCTCGGCTGGCTAGAGAAATGGCGCTCTCTCGGGTTACCACAGCCTCACTCGTCCTTCCATCCATACGCTCCCATTCCAATGTCCATCTCATCTCAACATCCATGTCCTTCACCTGGTCCTGCAACACCGACTCTCCATACCATGAGCAGGTAGGACAACTTCCCCGGTCGTGCCCACCAGCTCAGTTTTACCGGGGTAGCCGCGCCCCCTCGGCCCGCCCCCCGGGATTGACGGAGTCCTGGAGGTTGAGGTCCCCCGTCGCACGGTGCTGGTTGTGACGGGGGACCAACACACCTCTTTGGTCCCGATATTCCGGAGGGGCGGGCGGACCCGTGGGGCCTCACGCGGGCCAAGTGGCTGGTCGCCTCGGGCCGGGGACCTGGGAATCTTCCCAGTGTCTGTCGGCCCGGCCGGCTGGGGTCAAGGGGTGGGCGGTGCTGGATCCCGGTCGGGGTGGTGAGTCTCTCTCTCCCGGCCGGGCGAAGTCGCCGCCTGCCCCGTATAGCTCCTCGGGCGCGTGGCGTCCTCCCGTCCGCGGGAACCTGGCGTCCCCCCAGTTGGGCCCCTACGTGGTGGGGCGCCCGAGGAGCGGAAACATATCGCAATTACATGGCAACTTCCAACACAAAAAACAACCCACCTGCCCCCTCCAGTTGGGGACAGACAACCCGACCAAGGACTCTGAATGTAGTGCATGGAGGGCCAGGCCTCCCAGCTGGTCTTCCTGCACCTCGTATTCTGATCATAAAATCCCTCGAGGAAAACATGAAACTTTCACTTCTTACCCCGTTCCAAAGGAAGGAGGCTTGTGACAAGCTAGGATCGGTATCGAGGTGTGAAAAGCTCAAAGACGGTGGACTGGAAGTCGAATTTAATACTGCTGAGGATGCAAGGAGGGCGCTTGACGCAACGGAAATAACTTACACTGTACGACAGGAAACCGGCAGGAGAATAGTCACCGTACGCATCGAAATTCAACCCCACAATACCAAAAATTACTCCAAAGGAGTCATCAATTGCTACGACCTGCGAAATGTTTCGGATGCTGACATTGTGGATGGCCTAACGCAGTGGGGAGTGGTAGAGGCGCGAATAATTTCAATTAGAAAAGGCAAAGAAGTGCAACCAACAAACAACATCATCTTAACTTTTCGCACGACGGATCTTCCGGAATCTGAATGCACGCGGACTTTTCGCTTTTCGCGGACAAACTTTTCGCACGCGGACATCTTTGCATGGTATGTCCGCGTGAAGGTCCGTATATTTGTACCTAATCCGATGAGGTGTTTCCCTTGCTCCCGTTTCGGTCACACTTCGCAGCACTGTCGAAACCGAGAGACATGTGGGAGATGTGGATCAGTAGAGCATGCGCAAGACAAATGTGAAGCGGAGTATCCACACTGCTCAAACTGCGGCCCAGACCAAATACCCCATTCCGCCTATGATCGCTCTTGCCCCATTTTCTTAAAAGATAAGGAAATAGTTGGTATTAAAAGTTTCAAAAAGATCACGTTTCGTGAGGCGCGTGAGATTTACGAAGTAGCGCATCCGAGAATATCGTATGCTGCAAAGGTAAAACTGAACTCTAAGATCACACAACCGTCTCCAATGCAATTACACACACACATGAGTGTCTCTTATCTTATAGCTCAGCTCAGTGCCATAATGCTTGCCTTTGGTATTGAATGCACTCGATAGGAAAAAGAGTTTCGTCCTCTCCCCAGACGGTGATAAGGGAGCCCTCAGCTGAGGACCCTGTAGCGACTCCTCAAGGAGGAGAGTGGGTCCAGGTCCAACGAGGAAAAAGACCTGCCCGTCCATCTTCATCCAAGCCCAACCCCTCCCCAGCCACTCCAACCCCTAACTCTAACAGTCCCCTCCCTACCTCCTTGGCCCAACACTCCATTCCCGCTAGGGAAGAGCCCAGGAGCTCTCCGGGACTAGGACTTGAGAAACCGACGTCTCAGAGTCGCGTCGAACCGACGACGAGGATGGGGAAGCCCTCCCCCAAATCCAATCCTTACCCACCACCATCGCCAACCCTAAACCTACCCAACCCATCCCTACACCCTCCAGAACCACCCCAACACCCCCACCCCCACCAACCATCTCCGAAGAGGAGGGTGTGGCCTCCGGCCGGGTACCGGTAGTTGCACCGTCAACGGCCCGACCACGTCTAGGAATTGAGGTCCGCCCAGGGGCTCCCGACATGGGGGTTTCAGGCCGGACATCCCGAGCTGGGTCGAGGGAGACGTCACCTAGTGCAGGAAGACAAGCCCACAAGGCCTGCCCCCCCCCCCCATCGTCCCCAACTCCACAAGCCAACTCCCTCCACACCGCAGAGACTGGGAGGGTGATGGGCCCGCCTCCCACACCTCCCCAGGCAGGCGACCAGTCCCGCTGGTCGCCTGCGAGGCCGGAAGCGCGTCTCGCCCGGGCAGTCTCGTCAGCCCCTCCACACCGCAGAGACTGGGAGGGTGATGGGCCCGCCTCCCACACCTCCCCAGGCAGGCGACCAGTCCCGCTGGTCGCCCGCAGTAGGCCGGAAGCGCGTCTCGCCCTGGTCAGTCTCGCCAACCGGCGGGGTCAGTCCGAGAGCGCGAACGCGCACAGCATCCGACTCGTGGGCCCCGGCTAGTTCTCCATGAACTGACCTGTTTTAACATTTTTAACATAGCTCTCTAGACAAACTGTTTTACAATGGAACTGCAGGGGTTTAAGAAGTAGTGCCCATGAATTGAAGGCAGTGCTGAGCAGGGTCTGTCCGGTGGCGTTCTGCCTACAGGAGACTAAGCTGTCGCCGGAAACCTCAATCCAGGTGAAATGCTACACCCTCCACCGAAAAGAAGTAGCATCTGACACTGTTGCACATGGAGGAGTGCTACTAGGCATCCACTATAGTGTTCCTTCGCATCCACTAGTTGTGAACACACGTCTCCAAGCCGTCGCTGCCAGGGTGCACTTTGGTCGGCAAATGGTTTCATTATGCAGTATTTACCTGCCCCCTGGAACCCCATTTCCATCTGCCGAGCTGAAGCTTCTTTGCTCTCAGCTCCCCGAGCCGGTTCTAATTCTAGGCCACTTCAATTCACATCATACCGCTTGGGGATGTGAAGATGTCAACGAGCGTGGAAGTCTTATGGAGCAGTTTTTACACGATGAGTCCTTGTGTGTCTTAAACACAGGTACCAGAACTCATTCTAGTATGCCATCTGGACAAACCTCTGCGCTAGACCTCAGTATCTCTAGTCCTCAACTTGTGCAATATTTTAATTGGTCGGTGGACACTGATCCTATGAGAAGTGACCACTTTCCTGTATGGCTGGAATACCGTGACGGTCCTGTCCTTTGACAGAGGTCGCGGCGATGGAACCTTTTCAAGGCAAACTAGACTGAATATGCAACACAAATAGAAACGGCTTGCTCCGCTGATGGGCAGGAGAAACCACAAAGTATAGAGCAGTTCACATCATTGCTCCTAAGTTCTGCATCCGCATGCATACCTCGCACCTCCGGTGCTCCCCGGCGTACCCCGGTCCCGTGGTGGACGGAGGAATGCGGAGACGCCATCCGCGCAAGAAAAAGAGCATATCGCAAATTTAGTAACATCGTAACAATGGAAACATGGTTGCCTTTCTGAGGGCCAGGGTCCTGGCACGTCGCACTATACGATCAGCCAAGAAGCTATCATTGCGAGAATATGTGGGCCAAATGAACAAGCATACCCCGAGACCACAAGTATGGTCCAGAATAAAACGCATTGCAGGCCAGCATTCATCCGTTCCCCTACCCGTGCTACGCATGGGTAATATGGACGTGACCAAACCTATCGACGTTGCCAACGAAATTGCGCGCGCCTTATCGGAACGTAGCCGTGGCAGTAATTGGCATCCGTAATTCGTGCGTCACAGGTCGCGTTGTGAAAAGCTCCCCACTGACTTTGCCACAAGTGACAGCATATCATATAACCAGCCATTTACAATGTCCGAGATTACTTCCGCCGTGGCGAAGCTCCGAAGTGTATGCGAAGACTCAGACAACATCCACAACGAAATGATAAAGCATCTTCCTCCATGTGCGACCGAAGCACTTTTAAACATCTTCAACAATCTCTGGCAACAAGGCAACTTCCTGGTAGCGTGGCGAGAGGCAGTAGTGATACCAGTATTAAAACCGGGCAAGAGCGGACTGGAACCGCTCCACTATCATCCAATAGCCCTCACTTCCCGTTTGTGCAAGCTGATGGAAAGACTGGTAACTACCAGACTAACGTGGTTTTTAGAAATTCATAACTTTTTCTCAAACGCACTGTGCGGTTTTAGGAAGAACTGGAGTTCAATTGACCACATCTTAACCCTGGACACTGCAGTACGCGTAGCGTTTAAGCAGAAACGGCACGTCGGCGCTGTCTTTTTTGACATTGAAGCAGCTTATGACACGACTTGGCGCCAGGGTATTATTGCAAAGATACATAAAAGCGGTATTCGAGGATCCATGGGGTTATTCATACATAATTTTCTGGCCGACAGATATTTCCGTGTTCGCAGTGGCCACCAGCTATCCAGAAGATTTGCACAGGTCAACGGCGTGCCACAGGGAAGTGTTTTAAGTGTAGCACTGTTTGCGATAATGATAAATGATATTTGCGACGTACTTCCACCACAACTTGGTCGGTCTCTATTTGTAGACGACCTTGCTATCTGGTGTACCACAGCTAGACTATCTGCTATCTCGAGACGTCTCCAATTGGCCGTTACAAAACTTGAAAGATGGGTGCACTGAATGGATTCAGATTTTCAACACAAAAGACAACCGCAATGCATTTCTGTCGCCGGCGTAACTGTGCAGGATTCTACCTCAGTTTGTATGGAAACCAAATACCAATGCCACCTGCGGTGAAGTTTCTTGGGGTGACTTTTGATTCACGTCTTAGTTATACAGAACATTTTAGAACACTCCGCGACAAGTGTTTGAAATCGCTGAACATATTAAAGTGTGTATCTCGCACTAGCTATGGAGCTGACAGATACTCACTGATCCTGTTGTATCGCTCACTGATACGGTCTAAACTTGACTACGCTTGTTTTATTTACGATGAAGCACGCAGTTGCACCAAACGAGCACTGGACACTGTTCATCACACCGCTATCCGCATCGCGACCGGAGCATTTCGCACGTCACCCATCGTAAGCCTTCTGGCGGAAGCACATGAGCCGCCTCTATGTCTGCGCAGAGAAAGGTTGGGAATGCGGTACGCCTGCAAGCTCCGCCAGTTCCCTGCTCATCCGGCTTACCCGCATGTCTTTTCGCGTCGACTACGGACTCTTTTTCAGGGGAACGGAATCTGAATGTCGCCCCGTTCGGTGTGTGAGTTCGAAAGCTTCTGCAAAATAGTCGAGTTCAACTTCAGGGAATTCGGAGAGCCCAGGACATAGAAACACCCTCATGGTAACTGATTGCATCGAACGTGGATGTATCTCTCGCGAAAATCAAGAAAGACGATGTCCCTCCAGCAGAATTTCGTGCACTTGCGCTGGAACATATTGAAACATTCCAGGATTGGGTGGCAACATATACTGACGGCTCTCGAACAGAGGACGGTGTGGGCAGCGCTTTTGTCTGCGGATCTGTCGCCCGCTCATTTACTCTCCCGACGTACGCATCGGTGTACTCGTCGGAACTTGTAGCTATTACGAAAGCTCTATGTTTTATCGAGGTATCGGATGGTGATCGTCACGTTATATTCACTGATTCTTTAAGTAGTCTGGTGGCCCTGGACACGTTTTATCCATCAAACCCCCTTCTGCGTGACATTTTGTGTCGTCTTACCGATATGCAGCGCCTAGGACGACGGATGATTCTATGTTGGCTCCCTAGCCATGTGGGAATTTATGGGAACGAGTTGGCAGATGCTACGGCAAAGCGAGCAGCACATGCCCCGTGCACTCGGTCATTACCACTCCCTGTCACGGACCATTACCGAGAAGTGTCTATTTTCATCCAAGACAAGTGGTAGGCAGTGTGGGATGCGACGCCTTCGAACAAGCTGAGAGCCATCAAGCAACGTCTGTGTCCGTGGAGCTCGTCCTGCCGTAAATCTAGACAGGAAGAGGTGACACTTTGCCGCCTCCCCATAGGGCACACTTATGCCACTAGGTATTTGTTATACGGCGACGACAAACCGCAGTGCTTCAGATGTCGGGCACGACTGACAGTTCGCCATGTTCTCATCTCATGCCCTTGTTATGCTGAAGAACGTGGACGCTATTTTGGGTTGCCCAGGTGGCTTCCCTAAGAGATATTCTGTCGGACAACTCTTCTACTGTCCAATCGGGACGGTTGATTAATTTCTTATCAGATGTTTCGTTCACAGCAATATATAACCCTCGCTGATATACACCGCATGTAAACTTTGTACCACAATAGGACCAGGTTGACGGCTAACCACGATGTGAAGCTCGATACTACTGCACTTCGCTAACTTCAAGAGTTATGGGCGCAAAATGACCACAGCAGTCGACGCGCCCTAAAGCCCAAATAACTAACTAACTAACTAACTCCCTGTGGACAGAAGGTCACTTTCCTGATGCCTCGCGAGAGGCTACAATTGTACCGCTAGTAAAACCTGGCAAGGGTGGCCAGGATCCGTTGCATTACCGACCCATTTCATTGACCTCCTCGCTGTGCAAATTAATGGACATAATGGTGAGCGCCCGTTTCGGATGGTATCTGGAAGATAAGAACATTTTAATAAACTCTCAGTGTGGTTTTAGGAAGAATCGCTGCACGATAGATCATCTTGTAACCTTTGACACTGATATTCGTTCTGCTTTTGCAGGGAAACGTCACCTCGGAACAGTGTTTTTTTTTTACATAGAGGGCGCCTTTGACACCACGTGGCGACACGGAATCCTTTTGAAAATACATGAATGCGGCCTCCGCGGTACGATGGCAATGTTTATCAGAAACTTCTTAGCAGATCGCCGGTTCCGTGTCCGCATCGGTAGCCAGCTTTCTAACTGGTTTCCACAACCAAATGGACTCCCACAGGGCAGTGTGCTTAGCTTACCATTATTTGCTCTAATGATTAACGACATTTCCTGTGCACTACAGCCTTCCATCTGTCGCTCACTCTTCGTAGATTATTTTCCTATCTGGACCTAAAGCACATCTGTACCGGCAATGCAGAGACAGCTGCAGCTTGCAGTTCGGTGTCTAGAGCGATGGGGAAATAGGAGTGGTTTCCGGTTCTCACAAAGTAAGACGGTAGCCATGCGTTTCTCCAGGCGTCAACGATATCCAAACATGGAAATCCGCTTGTAAAATTCGACAATTCCAACAAAACGGACGGCCAGGTTTCTTGGTGTTATATTTGACAGTCGCTTGACGTACAGAGACCATTTTAAGATACTCCACGACAAATGTTTTAAAACATCCGTATGGTGCTGATAGGCGTACGTTGCTTCTCCTGTATAGATCTATGATACGGTCGAAATTGGACTATGCGTGTTTTGTGCATGATGGTGCTTGTAGTACAGCTAAACGAACACTAGACACAATTCATCACACCTCGCTGCGCATTGCTACTGGCGCTTTTCGCACCTCCCCGGTTGCCAGTCTTCTAGCAGATGCAAACGAACCATTCCTTGCTTTGCGCCGTGAACTGCTCGGCATGCGTTATGCATGTAAACTGCGGCAGTTCCCACAACACCCAACGTATCGATCAGTATTTTCGTGGCGTGTTCGGAATCTGTTTAGAGGAAGGCGACACGGAAGTGCCCTACCCTTTTGCATCAGAATTCGCACGTTATTCCAGGAATACAACATCAGATTACGCGGGGTGATGCGTGTGACAGCATTGAAAAGTGCTCCTTGGAAATTGGCATCGCCAAATATCGACGTATCGCTGACATGTATGAGGAAAGGCGACGTCGTTCCGCAAGAGTTGAGACTACGGGCACTAGGACATATTTCATCATACCAAAACTATACCCTGACGTACACGGATGGCTCGAAGACCGACACTGGTGTGGGAAGTGCCTTTGTGATGGGCACTTTGATTAGAAACTTCTCTCTTCCAGCCTACGCATCCGTCTACACATCGGAACTGGTCGCTATATACAAAGCACTGAGTTTTATTGAAACAACCGATGATGAACGACACGTGTTATTTAGCGATTCGCTCAGCTACCTGCTCGCGCTGGGAGGGTTTTACCCACTGAACTCAATATTACAGGATATTCTGGTCAGGCTTACATCTTTGACCATTAGTGGCAAGGAAGTAGTTTTCTGCTGGATTCCGAGCCATGTTGGAATCTCTGGCAACCAGGCCGCTGATGCTGCAGCAAAGCGTGCTGCTCAGGCTCTTTACAGGCGAATTTTCCCCCTCCCTGCCTCTGACTTCTATCCAAAAATTGAGGGCCTCCTCTTCAAGAAGTGGCAGGCACATTGAGACACCACGATGAGCAACAAACTGAGAAAAGTAAAACCCTCCCTTGGTGAATGGTCTTCATCATCACATGAAAATAGACGGAACGAGGTTGCACTGTGACGCTTGCGAATTGGTCACACCTACAACACACACTGCTACCTTCTGACCGGCAGTGACAGTTCGCTATGTCCAAGGTGCCACGACGCACTGTCAGTTCGGCATGAATTGATTTCTTGTCGCCGACTGCACAATGAGCGAAGGCGCCACTTTGGGCGTGCTTCTATCTCCCTAAGGAAAGCATTGTGCAACGAGTCTCCCATTGTTCAATCGGGACAGCTTTTCCGCTTTCTATCAGAAATCAAGTTTTCCGTAACATATGCTACTAATTAACTCTCTTTTTCTTTTACAACTAACAAAATGAGATTCGTAGCATGACATGGTATCGCACTTGACCTCGTACATGTCATTCTGACTAACTTTTGGTTGCATTTCACTGTTTGACTGACGATGTTATGGGCGCTGCATGACCGACGTAGTCGATGCGCCCCTAAACCCCAATGACCAACCAACCTCTGATAGAGGTCTGTAACATTGTTCATGTTTTACTTGTGTTATGTGGCCCTCAGCCAACAGGAATACGCCGATTGAGTCGGCCCACAGGTGGTGGCCACTGATGTCATGTTGTGACGTCAAACGCGGTCGGCCATGATGTTCGGAGGTGTGCCAAAATGTATGTCGCCAATCGCCGGCGGGCCATGGCGCCCCGTCATTAATGCGGCAGCCAATCACGGCGGCCGGCAGGGGACCGTCACCTCCCGGCGGCGGGTGCCGGCCGGTATTGAGAAGAGAACTGACCGCGCGGCCGGAGCGCACGGATCGTACCTGCTGTTGTAAACCGTTGTTGTAGTGTCGACAGAAAGTACTAAATTGCTGTCGGCACTTGTCACCTTTCGGCCCTTGCTCGCCTTAACCACAAATATAAAGCCAAAACGTACCGCCGTACTTTGAACGGGCGTTATCGCTACGCGAGGCTCCAAGGCTTCATCACGCGCCAACGAACTAGACTTCACTACAGGTCCCATGAGCCATAAAACCTGCACCACTCGTCAACAAATATTAAACCTAACTCATGGCAGAGCCTACCCATCCTGGCATTGGCTGCCAGTGCCAATGTAGAGTGTGCAAGGTGCACATGCTTGTACAAACACCGACTCCTCGAGGCGCTGATATCATGTCTGCATGCCTATTCCAGTATTTGAGCCGGTATTTCGCTAGTGAGGGACGGAATAATTTGTGCGCAGATGTTTGCCCAAGTAACATAGCCGTGATTTGCTCCACAAGCCCGGGGACTCGTTCCCCGCCCAGCTGTCTCTTTTGGCGTCATCGCGTTCAGATCGTTTTATTTCGCCTTGTATGAGAGAAACTCGTTATGAGGCCGTCTGTAAGTCATGACTAACATTTGTCTTCGTGGCCTCCCTGAGACATTGCACACCTTTGTTCGCGTCATTCCCGACTGTGGGAAATGACTCACATTTGTCAGCTGACTCGGCGTCATCCACTTTGTCCAGGGTGGTGGTGCTGTTGTCGGTTTCCATGGTTACTGTCGTGGACGCTGCTGCTCTGAAACCGAGCGCGGTAGCCGTCAGTGCACGTGACCGCTCGCTAACCTTGATGCGATCGGCCATATGCCAAGATGTGGATTGCTTCATCCGTGTCAATATAGGCCCAATCAATATGCATCGTCCTGTGTTTGTTTCTGACACGGACCGCGTTGAGTAAACAGGGATTTCCCGGCGTAAAAATAAAGTAAATGTAAGAAAACACCCAATAGAGAGCGAGAGCGAGAGAGAGGGACGGACACGGACACGGACACGGATACGGAGACGGAGAGTTTTAATTTTAGGTCGGATTGAAGCATGGTTGAGGGGACGGAAACAAAGGGTGGTGTTAAATGGATGTAACTCTGATTGGAAGGATATTCTGTGTTTGGAGTAGCACAGGGCTCTGTTCAAGGGCCACTTCCCTTTATCATCTTTGTGAATAACATTGAGGTAGGGCTGAGGGATAGAGTGTTCAAATTTGCTGATGACATCAAGATGGTAGGAGTGGCTAACAGTAGTGATCAATCTAGTAATATCCAACTAGACTTGGAGGACCTGAACAAAAGAGGGCTGATCAATGGAAGATGTCTTTCACCTATGATAAGTGTAAGGTTATGCATCAGGGGTCTGGAGGTGAGACTTTCAGATATACAATGGGAGGTAGGGAACTGGATGACATTGAAGAGGAAAGAGACTTAGGTGTGCTGGTTTCAAAAGACCTTAAAGCAGAAAAACAATGTATCTCAGCTAGGAGCAGGGCACTCAGAATGCTGGGACTCATTAATAGGGGTGGGAGATATAAGAGCAAGGAAGTCATGAAAATATTACTGTACTTAGCATATGTGCGACCACACTAGAAATATTCGGTACAAGCATGGAGCCCCTACCTATAAACAGATATAGATATGTTAGAAAGAGTGCAGCGCCAAGCTACTAGACTCATCAGCGGAATAGGTAACTTAGAATATGGAGAAAGGCTTATGGCATTACAAATGTACTCACTCAAGTATAGGAGATTAAGGGGGGGCATGATTGAAATGTACAAAATTATTAAAGAGCTAGATCAGGTCAATTGGAATGATGCTCTTCTGTTTAGAGTTGATTGACCTCTGTTCATAGGGGTCATCAACTCAGGTTAGACAAGATGAGGTGTAGGACAGTTAAGAGACAACAGGTCTTCAGTCAAAGGGTTGTTAATCATCATCAGTGGTATACGCTGCTTGCTGATGTTGTGGGAAGTTCCTCATTGAATTATCTAAAAGTAGGGTGGACAAATTTTTTTCAACAAGAAAATCTTGTTTTGGGGTTCTATTTAGTGGTGGATGGGGTGAAATTTATGCTAAGTAAGTGTGCACGTCACAGACCCCTTTAAGCAATCATGGATGCAGTTTGAAAATTATTGGTAAGGCATTCGATTCACATGTGTTAAGAGGGATCAAGTGAATAGCTAGCTATGGATAGCTAGGGTAGATAGGCATTGCTAGGTGTGTGGGATGTTGGTGGATGGTTTCTTTAGTATGTGGTGTTGGCTGGGGTAGGTCTTTTTACCAGGCTTATGGTATCTTCCATTTACAGACTTAACCTGGATGGGGCCTTGCGGCTCTTATTAAGTCTAAACACTTTATGACTTTATGACTTTATGAGTCGTGCCGGAGTACTTGAAAATTACGATATGGGCCCCAAAGATCCGGCCGGGGCCCTGAAAATCACGCTGAGCCTGGAGGTACCAAAAAAGTCACGCCCGGACCATGCAAATCACGGTATGGGCACGACAGGTCGTACCGTGCCCCAACAGTCTCATTGGGACCAAAACAAATGAAGCCCGGTCAACGAAAACAACCCGGACATGGATAATCACTGAGGTCCCAACAATAACGCCAAAAGCCACCAAAACGTATTGGACCCCCCCCAAAAAAAAAGTGTCGAGGCCGCTAAAACTAGCGTAAAGGGATCCAAGCGGCCCAAAGGATTACATTGGACTAAAAAATAGTCGCGTCGCAACCCTTGAAAATCACACTGGGACCCAAAAAGTCGCACCTGAGCCACAAAATCTGCCCCTGAAAATCAATTCTTAACCGGAATGTAAATCTGGGCCTGACAAATCTGGTCAAAGTCCCCCAAGAAAACGTTGGGCACCGGAAAAAACCTGTCATGGCACCGAAAAAAATCGCATCGGGAGGCCGAAGAATCGTACCGGGACCCAACAATGTCCCACAAGGGCATTAAAAAAAAGAACTCTATGTCTAAAAAGTTCACACCAAGGCTCGATCGAATCGAACCCAGCACGGGAAAATTAAGAACAGGTCCAGAAAAAATTTACCGGATGGTTTTTCTACTCAGAAAGGTACCATCGGCTGAAAAACTCCTTCCGTGACCGCAGTGGCATATCAAAGGGGCAAATGACCCCCTTCCTGAGAGGAATAAGCTCCCAAAATCGTGCCGGGGCCCCCAAAAGTCGCGCTGGGGCCACCGAAACTCGCGTCGGTCCACCATAATTCGCGCAAGGGGCTCCAAATAAATACGGTGGGCCCCAGAAAACTCGCTCCGAGGCCCAAAAATTTGGAACAGGAACAGCCGAAATCGTGTTTGGGTGACAGCTAAGTACAACGCGCCCCGCAAATTGGAACTGGTCCCCCGAATATCGTGCTCGGGACCCACAATTTCCATCGGTAGTCCCAAAAATTTGGTCTGGGCATCAAGAATTCACGTCGGGGCTCCCAAAAATTGGCGTCTATGGCCCCAAATAAGCGCAGAGTGACCCCCAAAATGGCATCGGTATCCGAAAAAAATCAAGCCGTCCCCTCCATAATAAGGAGGGATTAAAAAAAATCCGGGTCAGAAGAATGGCTCTGGAACACCGAACATATCACCAGATGCCTTCACAAATCGCGTACGGACCCGAAAAACATACCGGAGCTCGAAAAATATAGATGGTATACAAAAACATGGGCCATGGGCTCGAAAAATCAGGCCGGGATTCGGACTTTAAAAAAAATAAGAGAAGATCTACAAAAATCGCGTTGAGCCCAGAAAACTGGCGTTGGGTCCCCGGAACCACGCGCCTGGGTGCGATAAGTCGCGCTAGGACCCAGAAAAATCGCACCGAAGCCCCAAAATCGTACTGGGGCCCCACAAATATACTTCAGAATCTCCAAATAAACACAGCGGGACCCTAAGAGCACAACGGAGGCCGAAAATGCAACTGGCTCTCCAAAGCGCATAATCTCGAAAAAAGCGGCAGTGCCTTAAAACATGCGTTTTTTTTTTATATATTTAAGGGATCGTTACACCCTTAAATATACATGCCGGGAGCTCTATAAAAAGACACCAGAAGCTCTCAAGGCACATAGGGGTCATGAGATCACACAAGGGCCTGAAAAAGAGGTGGGGGACCAAAAAGCAACATGGTCCCAAAACGGAAAAAAGACCGGGCACTAAATAAACACATCGGGATTTTCGAAAACGCCCTGACACCTAAAAAAACAATTATCGGTACACAAAAAATCAACAAAACCCGAAAACGAGAAGGGGTTTCAAAAATGTGTTGGGTCCATAACAAAAATAGATTGGAGCCCTAAGACACATCCATAGACGAAGAAAGACGCGACGTGTCCAAAAAAGAACACTCAGGCAGGGCCTCGGTTCGGCAGCCAATCTGAGAGCATATTTAATCAAATATATGAGGTGCATCAAAGCTCAGCGGGTATCCGCATTTCATAACCACCATGCAATGTGGGAAGTAGGGATCTAATGATCAATTTTAACTAATCGAATTTTCGCAGCAGAGGCCCATACGAAGCATTTCAGCACGTCAAATATGGCGCAAGTCTATCATGTGGCAGCAATTAACAAAACGTAGGACTAGCAGAAACTGAAGCATTACATGAAGTGTGGCGAATGCGCCGAATGCGCAAGATGGGTGTGCACGTGTACGAACGTTAGCGTCGTGGCGACCGGGCGCTATGAACTGGAATGCCTGAAGTTGGGAAATTTTACATTTTAAAGTGACTTGTTAATCTGTAATTTCAGCAGTGCGAGGTGACTTACCAAGGGATACCAAAAGAAAACCTTCCAACAGGGTGGGGGAGTTAGGGTTGAATTCCGACGAATCAGAAACGATAGTGGTAGATTAGGCCCCTCCACAGGACAATTCAGTTGGCCACTAATTATTTTATTTAAATAGGTCCCCTTTGACAAAATAGTGGTCGAAATCCGAAAACTTGTTTGATGCATATTCTTTTTTTAAAATTTTTTTTTTTTTTTTTTTTTTTTTTTTTTTTTTTTTTTTTTTTTTTTTTTTTTTTTTTTTTTTTTTTTTTTTTTTTTTTTTCTTTTTTCTTTTTTTTTTTTTTTTTTTTTTTTTTTTTTTTTTTTTTTTTTAAAATTTTACCCCTCCTTCCCCCCCCTATTTTGGAGGCCCCAGGGCCGTGTTAATGCGGGTAGGTGGGCCACCTCCAAATCCGTCTGCCCCCCCCCCCCTCCCCTTTGGCGCAGATATAGGTACGCCACTGGTCTCGCCCATGGGGGCAGAGCCAACATTGTGGGGGAAGATTCCCCCCTCACAAGCATACAACACAACACTCATGCCCCACATAAAATGGGATGAATGATGTTTTTTAATGCATTTTCTTCCTATTATGAACTTGTTTTCTGCAATTGGTTGTTTTTTTGGGTTTAGGGGCGCATCGACAGCGTTGGTCATATAGCACCCATTGTTTTCTGCGATTACAGCCTGCATGATTAGAGCTTTCCAGCTTCAATACCTTCTCGATGACGTCATTTACAAAACGGTACAGCACAGCGAAAGCCATGGGCGTGACGTGTTCATCACTTGTGTGCGCTGCCGTCCATCGCTGGAGTTAAATGACCCGAGATTTAGCGAGAAGTGACCCTTGGACCCTCTCAGTCGTGTTACAGTGTGAAACGACCCTCGGACCCTCGGGTATTCTCAGCGTGAGAGACCCTCGGACCCTCGGACCGTCGGACCATCGGGCCCTCGGATATTCCCAGCTGTGTTACAGTGTGAAGGGACCCTCGGACCCTCGTACCCTCGGACCCTCGGACCCTCGGACCCTCGGACACTCCCAGCTGTGTTACAGTGTGAAGGGACCCTCGGACCCTCGTACCCTCGTACCCTCGGACCCTCGGACCCTCGGACACTCCCAGCTGTGTTACCCTGGGACCCTCGGACCCTCGCCAGCTGTGTTACAAAAGGCCCTCGGACCCTCGGACCCTCGGACCCTCGGACCCTCGGACCCTCGGACACCCCCAGCTGTGTTACAGCGTGAAGCGACCCTCGGACTCTGACTTTCCAGAATGTGGGAGGGCAATGCCGTTATGACCAACTGAACATCGGGGCAACCTTTGTGCTCGTCTTACTGCAGAAGCTGGTCAGATGATCAACATTTGGTGACTTCAGATGTTCTGAAGCCACGTGATCCTACTGGTGATCTCTTCGATGGCAAATGAGGTCGTTTACTCGAATTGATCGCCAATTAATTTTTTTAATGAACAAAATGCAACAAGTTCTACGGCTTGAATTATAATCTGGAGGTTATTTTGTCCCTTCGGAAATCCACACGTCATTCACGAGCTGTTACAAGTCATTGCGTGTCTCACTTCGTGTGGTGTTTCGAGGATTTCGTATGACCTTGTTAGCTAACAACCCACGTTGCGAGGTCAGATGAAAAGTCGAAAGACGGGTACGAGCCTGGGTTACGCCCTTGCCCTCTGGTGGCTGGAGCAGGTGGAGTAGGCTTGATTGGACTCAAAATGACAAGCGCATTCCGTGCGTGACCCAACCAACGCTGTCAACACACGACGTGGCGGTAAATGTGGCCTTTCACCAGCCGCCCAGGACATATGATGCATACATACATGTCAGAATCACTCGGATGGGCTTGTGTTGGCGAGCGTATCAAGATCGAGTGCCATTTGTGTGCTTATCATGTGCCACACAACGCACTGGCAGGACGAAATACCAACACGAGATTCCTTTTCTCCTGCCTGGGATGACAACGCTGGTGGAGTGTCGGAATGGACCTGGAAGGAACTGTTGGAAGGGAGCTGGATGTCGGAATGGTCGCCCCGAAACCTGAGTGGCCGATGAAGACGCGAAAGTGTGCTCCTTTGGTGTGCCAGGCCGCCCAGGACACTTGAAATAACGCTCTTGACGCTTCAAAAAACTTTCTTCAATGCTTGAAGAAGCGCTAGCAGATCCGAAAATGCAACCCTAGGGTGCGAGCTGGCGTGTCTCTGACCTTGAAGAACATTCCAAGGCTCGCAATGGCGCCACCACGTTACCCCAGTGAGGTCACTCCGAACCTTCGGATGTCCGTACGTCCTCAAGCCCCGATTAGCCAGAGCTTGGAACCTTCGTTGAGGACTGGGTCATTCAGACCTGGAAGTGCTCCTGGGTCAAAGATCATACTGCCGAAATCTGAAGGAATTTCTACAATTTTCCTTTTTAATTGTAACGGTGCCAAAGCTGCAATAGCCCCGCAAGCTGCAGATGCACTCATTGAGAAGACCCGAAGATAAATACACGGCAAGCTTCTGACGCTCACTAAAGATCTGTCAGAACATGCTGTAGGGAATGCTGGTACAATCTGTTTTCTTAAAGAGTGTACGCCAAGGTATAATGAAGCACATTGACTAGATTATACCTTCTTGACTAGCTGGGCCCTCACCCTTACCAATTGCTAAATATGCTTGGCGTTTATGCGTCACGGAGGTGTCACGGCGGGTCTCCACCAGTTACGGTGGGTATCTACACGTTGCGGTACGTCTTCATTCATCACAATGTGTGTTTGTCTGCTAGAGTGGCTGTACATCTGTCACGACTTGCCACGGTGGGCGCCTGGCCGCTGGTGGCTGCCATGTGAGTGTCCTGGTGACACTGGGTGTTGATTGGTTACTGTCGTCACGATGGTTAGTTGGTTACCGTCGTTACGGTAGGTGTTGATTGGTTACTGTCGTTACGGTGGGTGTTGTTTGTTTACCGTCGTTACGGTGGTTGATTGGTTACCGTCGTTACCGTGGTTGATTGGCTACAGTTGCTACCGTGATTGACTGCTTGCCGTCGTTACTGTGGTTGATTGGTTACCGTTGTTATGGTGGTTGATTGGTTACCGTTGCTATGGTGGTTGATTGGTTACCGTTGTTACGGTGGTTGATTGGTTACCGTCGTTACGGTGGGTGTCGATTGGTTGCCGTTGTTACGAAGGCTGATTGGTTGTTGTTACGATGGTCGGTTGGTTGCCGTGGGCCGCCTGCGCCGTCCGTGACGGGAGCCGTCGCTGCTGCACACACCGCGTCACGTCACCACAATGCTCCGCCGCTGGTCTCCGACGGCCGTATCTCTGTCTCCGGCTGGCGGTATCGGCGCCCAGCTATCTCCGGCTCCTCTGTCGACCTGACGGACACCTGGTGCTGCCACCTCCTCTGTCGACCTGACGGACAGCTGGTGCTGCTACCTCCTCTGTCGAACTGACAGACAGCTGGTGCTGCCACCTCCTCTGTCGGCCTTTTCCATTCACAAATACAACTTAGCTTGACCCCTAAGAGTGAACAGGTTTTCGGATTATGAACGCTCAACAATGGCAACCTTCTATTGTTTTGGTGGAACTATGTTGCTTGCAAGCAAAGCGCACGCATGCATGACCGCCCACATTCTTACGTGAAGCTGCTAATTGTGTGCAGAACTTAATGGGATGATCAGATGTTTGGCATGTTTGGCTGTCACAGAGAGCTCACAAATTATTGCTGGATTGGATGTAATTCCCATGGATCAGGGTGGTGATGTTTCATGCTTGCGAAGATACAAGTCCAATGATGGTAGAAAAAGAGAGCAAAAATGGTCAATAATTAAGAGCATCCAGATGCATGCATATAGGAGAAACAAAATATGAACCATGAATCATCATTTTGTATATGCTCGCAATGTGTACTAGTGCTCTAATGTTTAATTTCTTCTTCAGAGCCACTGGGATGGGTCAAATCCACATTGGGACGGCTCAAGAGAAAGTTGGTGTGGTTTGAGCCATCCTCACGGTATACACAACAACGCCTCCGATTCACTCGGAAGATGGGGAATAATTTAAATGTGAGGAAAATATATAAATTTGGTCATATGAAATCTTGATTTTCCATCCCTGCTCACTGTTCACTACCGTTTGTCGAGCCGAAGATGATTCATTTTGTCCACTGGCGACACCTTTGCATAGCTTTGTGAAATTTACTATACAAGGTAGGCATATGCAGTCACAAATTAAATGGTTCAAAGTTGAGCGGGCGTGGAGGCGGGGACAGGACACGAATTGGGAGTGGAAAAGGGATAGATATGCAAGATGGTGAGGGGAGAGCAATTCGATCAAGAGCAAATTCGAAGGGGAGGGGAGAGTGCAATTGGGTCTTCGAACGGGTGCACCGGATGTCCAGCGGGCCATCAGTTCAGAGTGGCTCCATTGATACCTCAATAGAATGTGGAGAGGGCACTGGGCCTGCATGGGAGTGCCGTCGGCTGAGAAGTTCAAGCGGCATTGCAGTTGGGGCCCCAGACATGCGCCGTGTCGGAGTTGGCGGTGCTGTTCTCGGTCGGGGTAGCGCACGCCCACTTCCCGTCCCCACTTCTCATCTGGATCCGCCGGTGTGTGATAACACTGCTGCGCTAAGTGCAGCCGACAACACTTACCTGCCACGCGCTGCACCCAGCTCCTTTCACGTTAAGTATTGCTCTTGTCGCTCGTGACGCGTTTCGCAATGGATCGATTGTTCTGGTATCGGACGGCAGCAGTAGGCAAGCTATCTAAAGGCTTTGAAGGATCTGGATGATCTGAAGAGACATCCTGTATCACGACACTCGACCTGACATTCCTCGGACGCCCCCAGCGCGCCATTGAAAAACCATTGCTACATGTAGATGTTCGGCTAAAACGACCTCCCTTGTGCATGTTTTGTATGGTTAAAGTGAGAAAGCAGGAATTTCATGGTGGTGGTGGTGGTGGTGGTGGTTGTTGGTTTCCACGACGCGTCGACTGCCGTAGTAATATTGCTTCACCAATCTCTCACGCCTGTTGGCCGCCGGCGAAGAGCGACAGGTTGGATTCGAACCTTAAACCTAAAGATTTAAGGAGAGACGAGGTTGAGACACAAAGGCAAGAGCTTCTCTTCCAACAAGAGACGGTTTCAGCAGATATGGCTCTATAGTGCAACGGCATAGTATCCCGCTCATAGTGTCCCGCTCATAGTGTCCCGCTCATAGTGTCCCGCTCATAGTATCCCGCTCATAGTGTCCCGCTCGTCCGGGCGCTTGATGACGTATGGGTGGCTAGGTGGAGATCTCTCGATATTCATAGGGAGGGGGTGGTGAGTGATTCAGCAGCAAAAATTGCCCTCCACAGGCAAAACGCCCAACCATTAATAAAGCAGATATCGGCTTGGGAGTTTGCTCAGCCGCTCTCACTGATTGCATTACATTTGTATTGATTTTTTAATGCAAATTATAATTGTTTCAGAGGAACCC
Source organism: Ashinkailepas kermadecensis (assembly GCA_034440615.1). Classification (NCBI taxonomy): domain Eukaryota; kingdom Metazoa; phylum Arthropoda; class Thecostraca; family Neolepadidae; genus Ashinkailepas; species Ashinkailepas kermadecensis. The sequence continues at coordinate 59,439 of JAOTOM010004681.1, read as the reverse complement.
ACCCATGCTGGAGTGCACCGGGTGGTTCGGTCTGCTTGCAAAGGTCATAGAGGTCGTACAAATAATGGCTTAATGGGAGCCACAGGGGCCCATCAGAGCTAAGCATATAAAAGGAAGATGCTACAGGAAAACACAGAGACTGAAACAATCTAATCAATGATGTATTATGGGCTTCGGAGAAACCATCGACCCCACTGTGTTACCATGGTCAACCTGTTCAGCACCTGAATGAACCCGAAGGCAGGCACTGAATTCACTGCCATGCACATCGAGTACTGACGTAATCTCCCATTGCAGATCACTACCATATGCATAAGACTCAACGAGAATCCGATTGCGCATCCTAATGGGAATGTGCATCATATCCTACTATATGTATGATTAAATATTATAGTATAGCTCCTGAAGACGTCATCAAGCCTTTTCTTAAGCACGTACAATGGAGGACTGCCCATCACCTCCTCGGGCAACCTATTCCAACGGTTTGCCGCTCTCGCTGCACGTCACTTGCCATTTATATTCCATTGATCCACTCATGTATTCCCTCGATAGGGCTGTATAGCTGACCTTGTTCACGTTAAGGCTAGTTGCTGTCCCCCATGTCCTTCAATCTCCGTGCACGCGGATTGGGGTAAGCCTAGTCTAGACCTCCCATTCAGTGGTGTAAATCTTTCCGGTGGATATATATATATATATATATATAAATATATAGATATATATATATATATATATATATATATATATATATATATATATATATATATATATATATATATATATATGTGTGTGTGTGTGTGTGTGTGTGTATACAACCTATCTGAATCCGACGAATGATTGTTTCCTCAAAGTTGGTGTTTTCATCCACCACACTCCAAGCCGACTTAAAACCGGTGCATACGGTACATGGAGCACGGTGCATGGTTCTCTAAATGCGCCACTCGCCGACAAATACCTCAGCATGCAGAATTACATCAGCTGAAGTGTTTACATCCTGCCACCTGGAGACGGCGATTAGCACGAACAAATACGCGAACAGTCGGCGCGGGCACAGAACCGCCGGACGAGCGAGTCGACTCGCCCAGGGCCAAGTGCGACGAGGTGGCACCTGCGCATGTGATCTGGGATGGGTGGGGTGAAGTGGGGAGGGGAGGTGGGGAGGGGAGGGGTGCGCACTGCCATCAGCTGACAATCGTCAGAGCTGGGGCCAATGCGGCGCGGCCACTCGAGGCGCTCGTGGCGAGTCAAGTGCGCCACTCTGGCCGGTCGGCTGCCCGGACCGCCCTTGAGAGTGCCATTGCCGGCGGGCGGGCCGATAGCGCAGATGGAGGTCGCAGGTGACGATTGACTCCGCCCAGCTGCCGAGCCAATCGCGCTCGAGTACCGCGGCAAACAGCGGGAACGTTTGTCGCAAGCCGATGCCATATCGCCGCCATCGCCGCAATCGCCTCAGACTGGCTTCTTTTGCAGTGAATCGTTCGTGGTGTTGGTTCAGTGTGAGCTTTGATCAGAGACGTGCTTATCGAGCTAAATGTCCTCGGCCATGAGTGCATTCCGTGCTATTAAAGCCAGCGGATCGCCGATTTGCTCCGCAAGTTCAAACAATCCGCAGAGTAAGATTTATGTAACAGCTCGAAACAAACATGGGCGTTGCGATAGCGGGAACAGGGGGAAGTATCCCCACAAACCTGAAAACCATGGCGAGAAACATGGCGGGAAAGTATTGCGGGAAAACCATGGCGGGAAACAGGGGGACGCGTCCTTACAAACCTGAAATCCATGGCGGGAACTATGGCGGGAGAATCATGGCGGGATCTTGTGCTGCGTCTAAAATGTTCGCAAGGTAAAGGATACGTTTGATTTATTGTGCAACGATGAAATTCAACTTGAAGCAGGGGTAGAATTTCCTACGCTTTTGGTGAGCCTGGGCTCAACCATCTTAGCCTTGTAGTGAAGTTGACTTCTGACGTTCATTACTAATGCTGCGAAATTCAGCGAAACATGCTGCACAATTATAGCTACACTTATGCACCCGGACTTGTCGGGATCCCGGCTCCGAGCAGAAGCACCGCCGGTCGGCCGGCGCCGGCCGACGCAGATGTCGGCAGTGTACAGGGCACGAATCGCGGCACGGCGCCTCGTGTCCCGGCTGTCGCGGTGGTGTGTTTTGCTTCGTCAGACCCTGTGCCGGCGGCTGGCCGGCACGTGTTGTGCAACCACCATGTAACATGGCACTGCACTTCCGCCATGCGGTATGTAGCCGTTGCACGTGCAAGGCGGGGGCTGGTCGAAAGTCGTCGACCGAGCCCCTCACTCCGAAGTATAGAGCAATGGTTAGTTCCGGCACGCGATTGACGCATTGTGGGTATGAGCCGAGCAGTACGCGATTGTCCATGGCAGATGTGGCAGGCAGGCAGATGTGATTGGGCAGCCGAGATGGTCGGACGGAGTTATGCAGCGGAGGTGAGGAGGCGAGGTGAATTGAATGGTGAACTGTCACGGTGTCCAGAGGAACTTTGCGGCATGGACTGTTTAAATACAAGCGTCGAGGTTTGACTGCTGTTGTCTGCCGGAACTGTTATAAAGTCATAAAGTCATAAAGTATTAAGGTTTAATAAGAGCCACAGGGGCCCATCTGGGTTAAGCCTATCTAGAAAAGGTACTAGAATGTACATACTCCCACCCCAATCAATCCCTTATCCCAAGTTCCTAGGAAGCTATATATCCCAGCCCATCTAACACCACTCACTTGCTACCGCCTAACACCCTCAATAATCACAAGCTCCTCCCATCACACCATCACACCCATTGTGCCACCATAGACAACCTCATCAGCATCACATCCCGAAGGAAGGTGCCGAATCCACTGCTAGGCACATCCCACAGAAATTCATAAAGCGTTCAGACTTAATAAGAGACTCACTTGCTATTGCATAATACACTCAACAATTACAAACTCCTCCCATCATACCCATTGTGCTACCATAGACAATCTCATCAGTATCACATCCCGAAGGAAGGTGCTGAATCCACTGCTAGGTACACCCTATATAAAGTTATAAAGCATTTAGACTTAATAAGAGACTCACTTGCTATTTCATAACACAGTCAACAATTACAAACTCCTCCCAACTCCCACTCCTCCCTGTCGATCAACCTTCCCTGGAATACAGAAAAACAATCCCCCTATTCTTATAATGATTGTCTATGCCGTTTTTAAAGATGTTCAGTGTGTTGCTACTGACAATGGTTCCTGGCAGCTGGTTCCAGTGTTCTACTACCCTGTTGGTGAAGAAAGACTGTCTTAACCTTGTCCTGCTGTGATTAACTTTAATTTTGAATTGATGACCTCTAATTGCATCATTTCTGTTAAATTCAAACATTTCCCTGAGATATCTCTGTTCCTGACCATGAACAAATTTAAAAACCTCGATGAGATCTCCTCTCAGCCTTCTATATCTAAGTGAAAACATGTTCAATTTCTTCAGTCTTTCCTCATATTCCAGGTTGCCTATACCATTAACCATTTTGTTGCCCTCTTTTGTACTCTCTCTAAAAGCCAACAATCTTTCTCATAACTAGGGGACCAAGCTTGGACACAGTATTCCAAATGTGGCCTGACATATGCACAGTAAAGCTTCCTGATGACCTCCTCACTTTTGTATGACACATTCCTCTGTATTGCCCCAAGCATTCTTAGTGCCTTCTTCCTGGCTTCTTTGGTCTGTTCTGATGCCCCCAATTTTGCGTTCAAAATAACACCTAAGTCCTTCTCCTGCTGAGTCACGGATAATACTTGGCCACCCATCAAGTATGGAGCCTTCATATGCTGCCTACCTACATGCATGACTTTGCACTTATCAAAATTAAACTTCATTTGCCATTTTTCGGACCACTTCACTAGCTCGTCTAAGTCTTTCTGCAGCAAAACCTGCTCATTTTGCCCTGTTATTGCCCTAAAGATCTTCAAATCATCCGCAAATTTTAAAACCTTACTGCTTAGGCCACATTCAATGCTATTCACATATATAATGAACAATAGTGGCCCCAGTACCGACCCCTGGGGGACTCCACTAAGAACATTTTGCCATGATGACTTTGTACCATTTAGCATCACTCTCTGCTGTCTATCTGAAAGCCACAACTCTATCCATTTTAGAATGCTACCTGCAATACCATGGACCTGAAGCTGCATCATTAACCGTTTATGGGGTACCTTGTCAAAGGCCTTACTAAAGTCAAGATATGCTACATCAACCTGATTTCCCTGATCAAATTGTTCTGTAGCAAAATTCAAAAAGTCCAAGAGATTTGTGAGGCACGATCGCCCTTTTCTAAACCCATGTTGAGTATCTTGAATCAATCTGTTTCCTTCCAGAAAACTAACTATTCTATCCTTGATAATTGATTCGAGTACCTTGCAGACTAGGGATGTTGTTGTATAACAAGCTGTCGCCGTGTTCATGCTTGCAACCCCAGTGAATAAAGGGGCAACTCAAGGTCATTGCATGGTCCAATCTAGACTATCACAGCCAGAAGAACAGAACCCCCTACAGCATTGGCCCCACCAACTCCTTGCGGTCTTAATATGGAACCATATGGGGTTGGCGTCACCAACCGAATTGGCAGCACTCATTTCCTGCATGCACTTAGCCCCGCCAATGAGTGTCAAACTTCTCCACCTAAGCCTTTGTAGTCTGAGCAGTTAAGTTTTTTTTTTGGGGGGGGGGAGTTTGACAGGAAGAAACAGTTCACCTGAAGCATGGTGATGATCTTCGTTTGGTCTTGTATGCATCACAGTGAACAGACCGCTAGTTCTGATCAAATTGAGACCAGTCAATTAAGCGTGGAACTTCATAAAGCGCACATGCTTGCGATTTCAGACTTCCGGATGGCAAAATCTTGGTACCTCAAACCCGGGAATACTTTCCGACTAAATCATGTTCCGGGATACCCTTACCATAGACGACCACTCGGAGCGTAGACTGTGCCGCTTCACAGCAATCGCAGTGTATACTGAGCCGCTTCACCCTTGGCCATTCGGTGACAGACCACTAGGATGACCACGGGCGCGGTCCGGGCGAGTGCTCAAGGCCAAAAGTTCACCTCCATTTGCGCTAAATATCTTTTACTTGGGTGTTTATTAATAAAAAGTTGTACATTTTTGGTTGAAAGGAAATCGAACTGTTCGCATCGAACTGTACCCAAAGGCCCACGTTTCAGTTACGCGGTTTCTGGCTGTTGCAGCAGCATACAGGTGGTGGAGCTTTCTTACAAATGTTTGGAATACAGTTCCACTTTCACGACGCCTTTCCACACACTGCGATATAGGCCTAAATGTATGTGTTTTTTTTTAACTACAGGAAAATATGGATGTTTGAGCAATCGCATCAGAGAAGCAAAGGCAGAACAAATCCACACCGGGAAGGACAAATCTTAAAATGAGCAGCCCAGTCCGCTCCGGCCGTCACATTTGCTATCCTCCAATTACTTTGAACATGATAGATGGAAGTATGAATATTCTCGGATGCACAGGTTTGGTTCAGAACATTTTTGGCGATGGCATATTTAACATGGAAAGGATCCCCAAAAATAATGTCATCAGCGTTTCAACAACCTTCATATTTCGTGAAGCGCACGAAGGAAGTGCGACGTTCGTGGTGGCGGCTGGACCAGCTACATCGTCCCCCACTCCCCTCCCCAGCCTGACTGGCCATCTGATTAGTTGACTGGGACATGCCACTTGAGAAAAGTGGCAAACCATCTGCAGCATTCCCTGCACACGCAATCAGCTGAGCCTTACATCCACCGCAGACCAAGGTGCACGGCCATTATCTCAAGCTGAGCCATGCGACAGAGGGCCTTGCCATAGACCGTGCAGACCATAGCGTCACATGCTAAATGTTTGGTCTGCCCACAGCAGGGGCCCAATCATGGTCAGGCCTTTAAGCATGACAATTAACCCTGTCATGTTAACTGGAAAGAATCGGCTAAAAGACCTGCACCGGTAGAACTTCAGGTCAACAATGCCAAAAATTATGGCCACGACCCTAATATATACCACCTGACGCAGTTTGGGTGTCCTAGTCCCATGCAGAAGCATAGGAACCGACCCAAAGTGAGCGTAGGAACCGACCCAAAGTGAGCGTAGTAACCGACCCAAAGTGAGCGTAGGAACCGACCCAAAGTGAGCGTAGGAACCGACCCAAAGTGAGCATAGGAACCGACCCAAAGTGAGCGTAGGAACCGACCCAAAGTGAGCGTAGTAACCGACCCAAAGTGAGCGTAGTAACCGACCCAAAGTGAGCGTAGGAACCGACCCAAAGTGAGCGTAGGAACCGACCCAAAGTGAGCATAGGAACCGACCCAAAGTGAGCGTAGTAACCGACCCAAAGTGAGCGTAGTAACCGACCCAAAGTGAGCGAAGTAACCGACCCAAAGTGAGCGAAGTAACCGATCCATGTAAGAGAGTTAGTTTTTGAGCGTCTTGATCCCATATAATTCAGCAATGCCCCTTCGTCATGGCGCGACAAATACCCGGCTCCGAGACGGCCGTCTGCCGGACATTGGACATTGTACCTCCCTCCCCTCTCCAGCATCCCAGCGCGCCCGACGTCGCGTCTGCAGAGGTGACCTCGAACCCCTCCCCATGTCTGAGCGGCGTACCCGCCCGCCAGCCCGTACCGCCGCCGTCGTTAATGCTAGATGTAACTGTGTTCACATAAAGTTATACGTTTGGCCGTCCCGTAACCGTAATTGATATAATACCGTAAACGTAACGCATTGTCACCGCCACTAGAAATAGACTATTTCCCCTTCTAGAAGGCCGTCGACATGGATGTAAGGTCATGGTGTGCTTCTGCGGCCCTTGACCAATCCGTGAGCGGGGGTCTTCCGGCCGCTAGTGCTCGTGCGCCCCCAAGGCAGTTCAGCTTGAATACTCTTACAGGTCGGACCGCTGCTCCGCGCGCCCGCTACCCAACTAAATTCGGCTTCTAAATTCATAGGAAAGGCAGTATCACGGCTTACCTTTCGAGGAGAACGTACTGTACGGTGTCTGGAGTTCTCGTGTGATCGTGGAGTGCTGCAGTGCAATACAGGGCAGCAAAAGGTACTGGTACTATCGTGACTGGAGTTATCGCGAACAAGAGGTCGCTAGACTTTCACGTGCCAATAAGGACTTTCCTACAAGTGATGCCGCGATAACCCGGATTTTTGGCAAAACATTTTTTTTGCAAACATTTTTTGCGAAACCTTTTTTCTTCGACCTTCTGCAAGCCCAACTAGACCAACACCAACTGGACCTTCAATCACGCCGTTTCAGCACGGACGAGCAAGAGAACGTCTTCCGCTTCATTTACGTAAGTCCGAGCAAAATCCATCATCCTTTTAAAAATACTAATTTTGGATTTTGACCACCTAAAACGGTTTTAAAAATTGCATAATTGTGCTGTATACCTACCGTGTTCTGAATACTGTGTGTGGGAACTACTGTGTGAACATCGAGCCGAATTTGAAACATAGAAATCTCCACAAAGCGAGCGAATAATTTTGAAAAAAACATAGCGTAACGTAACGTAATTAAATATGACTGAGATTTCTACTGATAGATTGGCGGAGTGCTTCAACAAAATTCGCTTAGAGATGCGCGCACAAGGGATGACGCAGAATATTAAACCTTTTTCTGGAGAAGGTCATAATAAATTAATTGAATGGCTAAGGCATCTTGACCAAATTAACTTCAGCATGGATGACGAACAGATGCAGATTATTTGCATCAAAACTCTCACTGGACCTGCAGCCGAGTTCATGCAGCGCGTATTCGCGGAACAACCACTTATGACGTGGGCTCAAATAAAACAAGTCATGCGGGAAAGGTATTCGGACCTTTCGGACAACAAATGCGCTCAGGAGGGTTTGCGAAAACTACGTCAGATTCGCAATGAACTGGTACAGAACTACGGGGAGAAATTAATCGCACTGGCACGGGAAGCTTACTCAGATGTCGAAAATCCCACGGTTCAGGAAACTCTCATTGATATTTTCAACAAAGGTGTCCAAAGTAGCTCATTGGCAAACAAGCTGTACAGACAGAACTTCCGGACCCTGGAGGAAGCCATCCAGTTTGCAGTAAAGGAACAGAAGGTTGACAGAGTAATCGAGGTATGCAGAGGCGTACAAAGGCAGGAGCCGATGGAAGTCGACTCAAATCAGCCAGACACAGGAGAGGACAAGGTGGAGAAATTGGAAAAACTTATTATGGCAATAGGCCAATCGGTGGAAAAATTAGCGGCAACCAAGCCAGAAACTCAGAAGCCACCCAGGGAGAACCAACCCCAGCCTGGACCACGGGTATTCCATCCCACCTACCCACGTTACCCACGTCCGCCACGAAACTATCCCTTCAGGAACACGCTATGGACCACCTCAGCCAGGACCGCAATATGGACCACCTCAGCCAGGACCACACTTTGGACCACCTCAGTCAGGACCCCACTATGGACCACAGCAGCCACGATCTCCTATGGGCCCCAGAGTATGGAGAGCACCACCTAACACCGACCAGCACCCAGCTTACCGCTGGACTCCCGATGGTAGACCCATCTGTATCAGATGTGCAAAAATTGGCCACATTGGAAGGCGATGCCGCTCTCAGCCAATTAGCCAGGCGGAAAACTAATGAGCTCTGTCGCGACTGACCACCGTGATGGAGCTGAGCAAATTCAGACAGAGGAAATACCGAGAAAAATGAGGAAGAATATCAGGAAAAAGCGCGACCCCGAAAAACGTAAACAAAGGTTGGCACGCGTCCAACAAGTCCACATCAAGGCAAACACGCCCATGGCATGGCTTCACATCGGCGACCAGAAAGCCTATTCTCTAGTGGACACGGGAGCCGATATATCGTTGATTTCGAAAAAATTCTTTGATAAAATCGCGGAGAAAAATATTATAAATTTCTCACAGGACCCACGAGATTGCATACCACTGATATCCGCCAGTGGCCATCGCCTGAAAAACATTGGAGTTGGAACCTTCATGGTGGAGATGAGCAAATTCCGAAAATCTTTCGAATTTCAAATTGTGCAGGACCTAAAACAGGAGTGCATGTTGGGGAATGATTTTTTGACGAAGTTTGGAGCGAAGCTAGACTTTGAAAAGAAAGCCCTCTGCATCGATGGAAACATGATTCCTCTCAGACCACAAAAACAGAACAGTGAACCAACGAGCTCACTCGTGCGAGTCAAGGAAAGAGTTCACATTCCCGCCAACACTGTCGTGGAATGCCCAGCCTTCATCAACCGTGTCCAACTAGTCGATCAAAACTGTCATGTACACTCGCTGGATAACATGCCGCTGATCTCTGAGGAACCTGGCTTGTACATAGCCGAAATAATAGCGAAGCCTGACCAACACAAACGCGTACCAGTGCGAATTGTCAACACTACAACTCGTGATTTCTCCTTGCACCCAGAGCAGGTGATTGCATTCGCTGAGACTATTGACGATTCTGACTTGGAAAACCTGATTGACATGACACAGGACATTGAACTGACACCGCCAACCGCTCCCTCTGACCCGCTTGATCAAGCCAAGCTGGCTCACCTGACTGGTGCAGACAAAGACAGACTCGAACAACTGTTACGTGCTAACACTGACTTATTTGCCGAGACTGACGCAGATCTTGGAACGACTGATGTCATCAAAATGGACATTGACACTGGAGACAACCCGCCGATCCGACAAGCTCCTTACAAAACCCCATTCTCTCAGCGAAAATACGTAGAGGAACAAATTAAAGTGATGTTAGACGCTGGTATCATTGAGGACTCAGACAGTCCTTGGGCCGCCCCGATCGTGATCGTTCGCAAGAAGGATGGAGGTAACCGATTCGCGATTGACTTCAGAAAACTAAACAAGGTGACCAAGAAAAATAGCTACCCACTCCCGCTAATTGAGGACATTCTTGCCTCTCTGGGAGGTGCGAACTTCTTTTCGTCTTTGGACCTGAAAGCTGGATATTGGCAGATCCCGATGTCCGAGGAGAGTATTCCCAAAACAGCCTTCACATGCTTTATGGGACTCTGGAACTTTCGCAAAATGCCATTCGGAATTTGCAATGCACCCTCCAAGTTCGCAGAATTGATGAACAAAGTGCTGTCTGGAATTCAAAATCAGTTTGCAACCGCCTACATCGATGATATAATCGTCTACTCCAAAACATTTGACGAACATTTGGCCCATCTGGAAGAAGTTTTTCGCAGACTGCGAAAAGCGAAATTGAAACTAAAACTGTCGAAATGTGACTTCTTGAAGGAAAGAGTACAGTACTTGGGACACCTAGTGTCAGCCTCTGGCATCAAGCCAAACCCCGAGAAAGTGGAAGCGATTCAACATATGGCAGCCCCGACCAATGTCAAGGGAGTCCGCTCATTCATCGGTATGTGTTCATACTACCGTCGCTTCATTCCCAGCTTCAGCAAAATCTCCACGCCACTTATAAACCTCACGAAGAAACATGCCCGATTTGATTGGACAGACGAGTGTGAGATTGCTTTTGAAACTCTGAAACAGAAATTAGCTACCGCACCCGTGCTGGCATATCCCGACATCACGAAAGAGTACAAATTATACACGGATGCCTCCCAGGAAGCAGTTGGAGCCGTGTTAGTGCAGGAACACGGAGAAGGTGAAAGAGTGGTACAGTACCTGTCGAAACAGTTGAATGAGACACAACGGAAGTGGCCCGTGGTGCAGAAAGAAGCTTATGCCTGCGTGTGGAGTGTGCAAAAATTACGCCAATATTTGCTTGGATCGAAATTCACCATTCTGACCGATCACCGTCCACTTACTTTTTTGAACCTGTCCGAAATGAAAAATCCCATGTTGCAGAGATGGGCGATCATGCTTTCAGAGCACGACTGCGAAATCATATACATTAAAGGAAGCAAAAATGTCGTGGCTGACCACCTCAGTCGAATGCACGAAACTGACCAGGACGTGAACGTCATAGATTCAGACCATGTACCAATGGGCGATCTCCGTCACACTGAATTCAGAAAACCAGAGGAAGACCTGAGCAGAGAGGTAAAATTTAAGGAAGTACTAGTGAAATGGGAGAATATAGTGGAACTGCAGAGTGCCGATGAGGAAATAGCAACTATTCGGAAAATCATGAATGACAAAAATCACTCAGATTATCGGGACATCGTTTTGCGTTACATGGAATTGGACAAACTGATCTACAAAATTAGCGATGGACCTCGCTGTGGACCATTTCCAGGCTTACAACTATGCGTGCCAAAATCCCTGAGACAGGAAGTATTGAAGGAGATGCACGATGGTTTCTTTGCAGGACACATGGGACTCACCAAAACATACGAAAAGCTTAAATTCAGGTATTATTGGAACGGAATGTGGAGAGACACAGTGGCCTACCTCAAAGCTTGCGTGCCTTGCACAGGACGCAAAGCCAAAGCAGCCCCAGCTCCGATGCAGGAGATGCCAGTACCTCACTATCCCTTTGAAATGATTGCGATTGACACTTGTGGACCATACCCAGAAACACAACAAGGTAACCGTTACGTCATCACGATCATCGACTTGTTTTCTTCTTGGCCGGAAAGTTTCTGCACTAAGCGAAAGGATGCCCATACTGTCGCGAAAATCCTTATGGAAGAAATCATCCCACGCCACTCATGTCCACGCGTGATACTTTCGGACTTAGGAACAGAATTCAGAAATGCCGTTGTAGACGAGCTGGAAACTTGTTTGAATATTCGCCATATCACCACCAGTGCATATAGGCCACAAAGTAATGGAAGATGCGAAAGGTACCATAGGTGCCAAAACGACATATTGGCAAAAACAATCAACAAAAATCAGGATGATTGGGACACAAAAATTCCCGCTACTCTTGCCGCCTATCGGACCGCTAACATTGGAAGCTCTGGAACCATCTCGCCATTCTTCACACTGTACGGCAGAGACCCCATTCTCCCCCTGGACAATTTGCTCCAGCCCAAAATGAAATATTACGGTGAAGACTATGTCCCAAAAATGTTGTCAAATTTACATGAAGCGTACAGCCATGTAAAGACTCACATTGTGGAGAGCCATGAACGTAACCGTGAGTACGCGGACCGCAAAGCCAAGCCGCGAAATTTCAAAATTGGGGATCCCGTGTATTATTATGACACAACTGTGCACCCTGGCACGTCGTCAAAGTTCTCGTTGCCGTGGAAACCGTACTTTCGGATTGTGAAGCAAACGAGCCCAGTCAATTATGTGATCAGAAATCAGACCTCCGGTAAGACCCGGTTGGTGCATGCACAGAAGCTACGGCTAGCCGACCCGAACACAGCATGGGAACCCACCAAGGACCACGACGAACCAGTGAACCAGAAGTATCTAGAGAAAACGTCCAAGGTAGATGGTGCTGTCCCTGAACGAGTGCAGCCTTTTAGGTCAGCCAAACGGGCCGAGGTCGGCCCTGACTACAGTCCCTGTGAGGATTGGCCCATGGATGTATGCAGCCCACAGAGAACAAAGGATGACGCTGAGTTGACAGAGTCCGTGCCTGGCTCGGTGCAGCCGCCGCCGGTCGAGTCTGACCGGCCAGAGAGATCACCTTTCACACAGTCTGCAGATGTAGCTGGGCCCCCACCGGTATCGAGTGACACTGAGACAGACGTTCCTCTGTCTGAACCCGTCCAGACAAACAAAAGGCCGTTGCCGTCGACCAGTGAGTCAGACGACGACGCCCCATTTCCGGAACCAGCGGAACGAAACCAAAGACCACTTCCCTCTTCGAGTGATTCAGAAGACAATTTACCCCTTTCAGAATTAGCAGAGCGCCTAAAACGACCCTTACCTGTGTCCAGTGATTCAGACCCTGAAACTTCACAATCGCAATTGGCGAAACGTCCGAAACCTCCAATTAGCGAATCGGAAGATGAAATTCCGCTTTCAGAATTAGCAAAACGCGTGCAGGACACGACTGAAAGCCCAGTGAGGCCAGTCCCTGAAAAACGACTTTTGGTGGAATCATCTGACGACGATCGTCCTCCATGCAAACTTCAAATTCACGATGACTCCGCTACTTCCACTGATTACGAAGCTGATGTCGACCGAGTCGACGTCACGCCTAAAACTAACGCCTTTGCAAGCCTAGTGGAGATGCAAAATGAATCAATGATGAAGCAGTTCAAATTACAAATGATGATGTTCCAATCGATGCTTAAATAACGGCTCTAGTAGATATGTCGTCGAAGCGTACTCGTGAGTCGCTTCATGTGAACATGTAACTGAATTGTTGGGACGCAGTGGCGCCACCAACGGTGACGAGTAACGCCACCTACCGGCCGGATTGCCGATGTGATGGACGTGGTGCGTGTAGCACCTTGTGATGGAACCCCATATGGGCATAATGATGTTGATGTGACGTTGTGACGTCACCTATCCTGATGTCTTGTGTGACATATTGTCAACTGTTAGTAACATGTATTTGTGGTCAAAATCCAACCCCAGACCTATGCTTCCGCATCTTTGAACCGAGTTTTGTACCTGGAACCCACAATGCAATCCAAACCATCCAACCCTTCCCGCTCGGTGAAGACATCATCATCATCCGTCCTGGACCTGGACCTGAGCCAGCATCAGCACGACTTGACACTCGGGCGTGACGAGTCCGTCACGCCAGTTCCCGCAGGACCGTCGACCGTGTACCCGCCGCCTCACGCCGACACCGCAGCTGACAGCATGGACCTGAGCTGACGACCGGACGTGATGAGACAGTCACGCCGGCTGCCACAGGACACCACAGGTGGACCACCTGCGGCCACCTCGTGCAGAGACACACAGGATGTACCTGCAACACGACCCACCAGGGGCCGTTATACACGGCCAGTTCGACGACTGGGCCGTTGGCACGGCGCCAGTGAGCGCCGCCGTCGAGCGGGCCGCTGCAACCTGAGCGACCCCGAAGGCCCCGCTGCGGATGCGAGCGTCGCCGTTGCGGGCGCTGATCAGCGCCTCCACGGAGCGGGCGCTGACGAGCGCCACCACGGAGCGGTTCTGACGAGCGCCGTCCCTGAACGCGAGCACCGCCACTGCCGGTGCAGTGGGCGGTCATATGGGTGACTCAGCCGAGCTAGCGCGTGGTAGACCGGAAGCTACCGCGGTGATATGGATGAATCACCGTCCGCTCTCGCAGTTGGACATGATCGAACGCGACATAATCTTCCATAAGTATATGGAGAGACGTCGCAGTTGGCAGGGTTGTGTCCCTGACCAGTGACTCAGAGTGATACAGTGACATGCGGTAACTACCGCATGGCCGTCCAGTGAACGCGGCATACCGTCTGAGATGGCAAGGTCGGCCATGCTCAGCTACTTCCCCTTCCCGAACCGGACTGAACATTCACCAGTGTGCGCGCGACAGTGATCGCCAAAATGTTTACGAAAAATTGTATTTGTGTTTAGCTATTAGGAACATTGTTTATTTACTACCATGGATCAGGGAGCGGATAACCCTTACAAACCTCCTAGACTAACCCACGTAGAACCGTGTGCAATCGGAATTTGTGTTAATTAGTTGTCGTATCGTAAGTGTTTGTTGATTCGTATGTGATTGTAGAAGGCCGTGATATGTCTGAGTGGAAGCTCAGGATCAATCTGTGAAATGATCCGACCTTTCGGACCTCTAGCTGTGTTGTAAGAGAGTTAGTTTTTGAGCGTCTTGATCCCATATAATTCAGCAATGCCCCTTCGTCATGGCGCGACAAATACCCGGCTCCGAGACGGCCGTCTGCCGGACATTGGACATTGTACCTCCCCTCCCCTCTCCAGCATCCCAGCGCGCCCGACGTCGCGTCTGCAGAGGTGACCTCGAACCCCTCCCCATGTCTGAGCGGCGTACCCGCCCGCCAGCCCGTACCGCCGCCGTCGTTAATGCTAGATGTAACTGTGTTCACATAAAGTTATACGTTTGGCCGTCCCGTAACCGTAATTGATATAATACCGTAAACGTAACGCATTGTCACCGCCACTAGAAATAGACTATTTCCCCTTCTAGAAGGCCGTCGACATGGATGTAAGGTCATGGTGTGCTTCTGCGGCCCTTGACCAATCCGTGAGCGGGGGTCTTCCGGCCGCTAGCGCTCGTGCGCCCCCAAGGCAGTTCAGCTTGAATACTCTTACAGGTCGGACCGCTGCTCCGCGCGCCCGCTACCCAACTAAATTCGGCTTCTAAATTCATAGGAAAGGCAGTATCACGGCTTACCTTTCGAGGAGAACGTACTGTACGGTGTCTGGAGTTCTCGTGTGATCGTGGAGTGCTGCAGTGCAATACAGGGCAGCAAAAGGTACTGGTACTTTTGTGACTGGAGTTATCGCGAACAAGAGGTCGCTAGACTTTCACGTGCCAATAAGGACTTTCCTACAATCGAGTTTAATTTAAACCCTTATCTGTGCGAAGTGTTGCAAACGCGCTTCAACCATGTTCAGCATGGCTTCTCAGAATATTTGGAAACCATGTCATGTGAGACTGGGCTCACATGGCCATGACCATGTGAGGCAGAGGGTCAGATGAGGTCAGTGTGAATCTCATTTTATGGGTTTCCGAAATGTTGTCATAAACTACGTTTTTCTAGCATCACAGTAAAATCAGATGCTGGATTCAGCATTAGCGTCCATATTAACTCCAGTGGCTCCCATAGCACACCGAACACTCCCGGCCGGTTTTTATCACAGATCAAGAAGAAACTTGGGTTCCTCATAACGCATTCGACTGGTAGGCTATGTAGCGTTGGCCGCCTCTCACGCCGATTGGTCGCGGGTGGACTCGGCAATTCCGCCGGTTGTGAGATTCGAACCCACCATCCCACGATCCGCAGTCCGTGGCAGGCGATTCGAGCATCCGAGTTTCCAGCGAATCGGTTTATTGTACGAACAATATCAAGTTAAGACACACGCCGACGTGTTGTACAAAGCCCGACATTGATTTGTGAACGAGGCGAGGAAAATAGCTGCGAAAGCATCACGGATGAATTCATACTCAAGACGGCGGAAGAACAGAGGAAGATCATTCGCACTAGCTGGTTGGTGACTTGGGAGGGAGGAGGTTCCGGACTACATGCTTGAAGAGACGTCAAGACAACGCCTATGGTGTACACCACATAGTCTGGACCTTATGTGTATCGTGGAACTGCGGAGTCAGGCGCGAGGTCAGGCGGGCCGTCGCGTCGGTCTGACCTGAGCCAGCCGACACACACTGGTCTGTGCCGTCACCATGTAGGTGTGTGTAGACCACTCCCACACAGTACCAGCGTATACACACACAAGCCGACACACACTGGTCTGTGCCGTCACCATGTAGGTGTGTGTAGACCACTCCCACACAGTACCAGCGTATACACACACAAGCCGACACACACTGGTCTGTGCCGTCACCATGTAGGTGTGTGTAGACCACTCCCACACAGTACCAGCGTATACACACACAAGCCGACACACACTGGTCTGTCCCGTCACCATGTAGGTGTGTGTAGACCACTCCCACACAGTACCAGCGTATACACACACAAGCCGACACACACTGGTCTGTCCCGTCACCATGTAGGTGTGTGTAGACCACTCCCACACAGTACCAGCGTATACACACACAAGCCGACACACACTGGTCTGTCCCGTCACCATGTAGGTGTGTGTAGACCACTCCCACACAGTACCAGCGTATACACACACAAGCCGACACACACTGGTCTGTCCCGTCACCATGTAGGTGTGTGTAGACCACTCCCACACAGTACTAGCGTATACACACACAAGCCGACACACACTGGTCTGTCCCGTCACCATGTAGGTGTGTGTAGACCACTCCCACACAGTACCAGCGTATACACACACAAGCCGACACACACTGGTCTGTGCCGTCACCATGTAGGTGTGTGTAGACCACTCCCACACAGTACCAGCGTATACACACACAAGCCGACACACACTGGTCTGTCCCGTCACCATGTAGGTGTGTGTAGACCACTCCCACACAGTACCAGCGTATACACACACAAGCCGACACACACTGGTCTGTGCCGTCACCATGTAGGTGTGTGTAGACCACTCCCACACAGTACCCACAGCCGACACACACTGGTCTGTGCCGTCACCATGTAGGTGTGTGTAGACCACTCCCACACAGTACCAGCGTATACACACACAAGCCGACACACACTGGTCTGTGCCGTCACCATGTAGGTGTGTGTAGACCACTCCCACACAGTACCAGCGTATACACACACAAGCCGACACACACTGCAGGTGCCTCACAAATCTCTTGGACTTTTTGAATTTTGCTACAGAACAATTTGATCAGGGAAATCAGGTTGATGTAGCATATCTTGACTTTAGTAAGGCCTTTGACAAGGTACCCCATAAACGGTTAATGATGCAGCTTCAGGTCCATGGTATTGCAGGTAGCATCCTAAAATGGATAGAGTTGTGGCTTTCAGATAGACAGCAGAGAGTGATGCTAAATGGTACAAAGTCATCATGGCAAAATGTTCTTAGTGGAGTCCCCCAGGGGTCGGTACTGGGGCCACTATTGTTCATTATATATGTGAATAGCATTGAATGTGGCCTAAGCGGTAAGGTTTTGAAATTTGCGGATGATTTGAAGATCTTTTGGGCAATAACAGGGCAAAATGAGCAGGTTTTGCTGCAGAAAGACTTAGACGAGCTAGTGAAGTGGTCCGAAAAATGGCAAATGAAGTTTAATTTTGATAAGTGCAAAGTCATGCATGTAGGTAGGCAGCATATGAAGGCTCCATACTTGATGGGTGGCCAAGTACTATCTGTGACTCAGCAGGAGAAGGACTTAGGTGTTATTTTGAACACAAAATTGGGGGCATCAGAACAGACCAAAGAAGCCAGGAAGAAGGCACTAAGAATGCTTGGGGCAATACAGAGGAATGTGTCATACAAAAGTGAGGAGGTCATCAGGAAGCTTTACTGTGCATATGTCAGGCCACATTTGGAATACTGTGTCCAAGCTTGGTCCCCTAGTTATGAGAAAGATTGTTGGCTTTTAGAGAGAGTACAAAAGAGGGCAACAAAAATGGTTAATGGTATAGGCAACCTGGAATATGAGGAAAGACTGAAGAAATTGAACATGTTTTCACTTAGATATAGAAGGCTGAGAGGAGATCTCATCGAGGTTTTTAAATTTGTTCATGGTCAGGAACAGGGATATCTCAGGGAAATGTTTGAATTTAACAGAAATGATGCAATTAGAGGTCATCAATTCAAAATTAAAGTTAATCACAGCAGGACAAGGTTAAGACAGTCTTTCTTCACCAACAGGGTAGTAGAACACTGGAACCAGCTGCCAGGAACCATTGTCAGTAGCAACACACTGAACATCTTTAAAAACGGCATAGACAATCATTATAAGAATAGGGGGATTGTTTTTCTGTATTCCAGGGAAGGTTGATCGACAGGGAGGAGTGGGAGTTGGGAGGAGTTTGTAATTGTTGACTGTGTTATGAAATAGCAAGTGAGTCTCTTATTAAGTCTAAATGCTTTATAACTTTATATAGGGTGTACCTAGCAGAGGATTCAGCACCTTCCTTCGGGATGTGATACTGATGAGATTGTCTATGGTAGCACAATGTGTATGATGGGAGGAGTTTGTAATTGTTGAGTGTATTATGCAATAGCACGTGAGTCTCTTACTAAGTCTGAACGCTTTATGAATTTCTGTGGGATGTGCCTAGCAGTGGATTCGGCACCTTCCTTCGGGATGTGATGCTGATGAGGTTGTCTATGGTGGCACGATGGGTGTGATGGGAGGAGCTTGTGATTATTGAGGGTGTTAGGCGGTAGCAAGTGAGTGGTGTTAGATGGGCTGGGATATATAGCTTCCTAGGAACTTGGGATAAGGGATTGATTGGGGTGGGAGTATGTACATTCTAGTACCTTTTCTAGATAGGCTTAACCCAGATGGGCCCCTGTGGCTCTTATTAAGCCTTAATACTTTATGACTTTATGACTTTATGACACTGGTCTGTGCCGTCACCATGTAGGTGTGTGTAGACCACTCCCACACAGTACCCACAGCCGACACACACTGGTCTGTGCCGTCACCATGTAGGTGTGTAGACCACTCCCACACAGTACCAGCGTATACACACACAAGCCGACACACACTGGTCTGTGCCGTCACCATGTAGGTGTGTGTAGACCACTCCCACACAGTACCAGCGTATACACACACAAGCCGACACACACTGGTCTGTGCCGTCACCATGTAGGTGTGTGTAGACCACTCCCACACAGTACCAGCGTATACACACACAAGCCGACACACACTGGTCTGTGCCGTCACCATGTAGGTGTGTGTAGACCACTCCCACACAGTACCCACAGCCGACACACACTGGTCT
>JAOTOM010004681.1:0-37500 GCA_034440615.1 Ashinkailepas kermadecensis | reverse complement strand
AGCTGACCGGTCACGGAAAATGGGTTCTGCCTACGAGAGATAAGCACGGAACCAGGACCTACGGTATTCGATATTTCGTCATATTTCCCGGGATAAGAAACCAAATACCGCCAAAATTACACAGAAAACTAGGAACGTTTTTCTCGCTATCAAAAAGTCGATTACTACCCACGACAGAAGAAAACACGGAGCAATGATTTAAACAGCCCAGCTACTTGACTTTCCGCTCGAAAGCTCCTGGTGAGCTCGAAAGTTTCCTGGTGAGCTCGATATTCGGGAAATGTGAAGTCTAAAAATGTGAGCCGGGAAATATGAGCCGGTTAATGCAGTTTCCAGGCGGAACAATTTCCATGTGTGATTTCAGCTGGCCGGAAAAATAACTTGCAACATCTCGAAATTACTATAAAAAGCACTCCCATACCCATTCGCATAGCACCTTTGGTACGGCTATTAGTCATACAATACACGAGATCAGATAACAACTGACACATGTAAATATTTTGTCCACAGCACTCCACTCTGTCTAACCTAATATAAACTGTAACCTAATTATTAATCTCAAAACGCATCGAATCTGCATTGCAAGTCGACACAGGCACCTCCACGGCGGTGACCTCCACACAACAGGGTCTGGGACACGTCCAACACAACACGACCCGTCGGACCCCACTGCACCCACCTGGCGCAGCGGGGACTGGGACACGTCCAACACTACACGACCCGTCGGCCCCCACTGCACCCACCTGGCGCAGCGGGGACTGGGACACGTCCAACACAACACGACCCGTCGGACCCCACTGCACCCACTTGACGCAGCGGGGACTGGGACAGTCAACAAAACGACCCGTCGGACCCCAGCACCCACTGGCGCAGCGGGGACTGGGACACGTCCAACACAACACGACCCGTCGGCCCCCACTGCACCCACCTGGCGCAGCGGGGACTGGGACACGTCCAACACAACACGACCCGTCGGACCCCACTGCACCCACCTGGCGCAGCGGGGACTGGGACACGTCCAACACAACACGACCCGTCGGACCCCACTGCACCCACCTGGCGCAGCGGGGACTGGGACCGTCCAACACAACACGACCCGTCGACCCCCACTGCACCCACCTGGCGCAGCGGGGACTGGGACACGTCCAACAAACACGACCCGTCGGACCCCACTGCACCCACCTGGCGCAGCGGGGACTGGGACGTCCAACACAACACGACCCCACTCCCCCACCCACCTGCCGCAGCGGGGACTGGGACCGTCCAACACAACACGACCCGTCGGCCCCCACTGCACCCACCTGGCGCAGCGGGGACTGGGACACGTCCAACACAACACGACCCGTCGGACCCCACTGCACCCACCTGGCGCAGCGGGGACTGGGACGCGTCCAACACAACACGACCCGTCGGCCCCCACTGCACCCACCTGCCGCAGCGGGGACTGGGACACGTCCAACACAACACGACCCGTCGGCCCCCACTGCACCCACCCACCTGCCGCAGCGGGGACTGGGACACGTCCAACACAACACGACCCGTCGGACCCCACTGCACCCACCTGCCGCAGCGGGGACTGGGACACGTCCAACACAACACGACCCGTCGGCCCCCACTGCACCCACCTGCCGCAGCGGGGACTGGGACACGCCCAACACAACACGACCCGTCGGCCCCCACTGCACCCACCTGCCGCAGCGGGGACTGGGACACGTCCAACACAACACGACCCGTCGGCCCCCACTGCACCCACCCACCTGGCGCAGCGGGGTCTGGGACACGTCCAACACAACACGACCCGTCGGCCCCCACTGCACCCACCTGGCGCAGCGGGGACTGGGACACGTCCAACACAACACGACCCGTCGGCCCCCACTGCACCCACCCACCTGCCGCAGCGGGGACTGGGACACGTCCAACACAACACGACCCGTCGGACCCCACTCCCTCCACCCACCTGGCGCAGCGGGGACTGGGACACGTCCAACACAACAGACCCGTCGACCCCACCTGGCGCAGCGGGGACTGGGACACGTCCAACACAACACGACCCGTCGGCCCCCACTGCACCCACCCACCTGCCGCAGCGGGGACTGGGACACGTCCAACACAACACGACCCGTCGGACCCCACTGCACCCACCTGCCGCAGCGGGGACTGGGACACGTCCAACACAACACGACCCGTCGGACCTCACTGCACCCACCTGCCGCAGCGGGGACTGGGACACGTCCAACACAACACGACCCGTCGGCCCCCACTGCACCCACCTGGCGCAGCTTCTTCCTGTTGTTGTACCCATGCCAGCCAGCAGCAATGCGACGGGCCGCACATCGGCGGCGAAAACTCAACACCACGTCCTCCATCTCAATCTCCCGCCGCCTCTGAAACACAGCACAACACTCACCACTCTACGCCGTCTATCGCAGTCTCCCACCGTCTCTGAAACACAATACAACACTCACCACCCCACGTCGTCCATTTCAGTCTCCCCACCGCCCCTGGAACACAAATCAACAGCAGAACATTGACAAACCATCCCTGTTCTGTATCTTCACTACCATTGGAACATATGCAACATTACATACGATCCACTGAAGTGGAAATACATCCATAAGTTTCTAAATTTATCTTAAACTGTTCGCTAAAACACATGCCAAGTCATCAGTAAACACGCTGTTATCACATTGTGTACCATAGCAATGGGATTTAATGAGGACACTAGAATGCCGGCATGTCCTTCCAAAATACAAATAGTGCTGCTGATGCGGAGCCAGGCCACATTATACCAGAAAACAGCAAACCAGAAGTAGCGGAGATATCGGCTTCTTCCACACAAATGGCCGCTTCAGACCAGTCAGCAGTCGGGAACAATGGTTATGTTTGAAACCCGAAATGACTAATAAAACAACAAAGAACTTTGTTGAAAGCAAATTCGTTTCCCCGAGTCTTACCATAATTTCGAGGCTAGCACATTGTGAGAACTACCAAAATAAGGTAGCCTATTAGCAGAGCTACCAAAATAAGGCACCTATAGGACAGCTGGACCAGCGGGGGAACATTGTGAGAGGTGAACCAAGGGTGCTCAGGGCCAGTGCTTGTCAGACCAACTGCTTGCCAGCACGAGTATTAAACACAAAACAGCTACCAAAATAAGGCACCTATAGGACAGCTGGACCAGCGAGGGCACACTGTAAGAGGTGAACCAAGGGCGTTCAGTGCCAGTGTTCGCTAAACCAATTGCTTGTCAATGCCAGTCCTGCACACACGTTGCTAGGTTGAGCCACCATCACAAAACAGCTACCGAAATAAGGCACCTATAGGACAGCTGGACCAGCGAGGGTAGTGCAGTCCAATTTTCAAGTGCGTAATTCAGGTTAGTAACTGCAATGCTTCAAGCGATGGCATTGCTCAAGTACTCACTGCACTTATAACTTGAATTACTTCCCGTGCTCTTTAAAGAAGTATAATATGAAAAGCAAAAACAATACATTTCTGACTATCCTTAAACACCAAATGGCCCAAATTGATATTTCTCCTTTTGTACTATCCAGCTACACTGCCTGCAATCTAGTAGCATACAAATAAACAGTAGCAGAACTCGTGATACTGTGTGTAGCGGAATGGAATAGGCTGCAGCGTGAGAAAGAGGGCCGACATTTTTTTCCAAAGGTACATTGCCTTGAGTGTTCGTACATTCACTCGCACTCGAGCATGAATGCAGAGTTGAAGTGATTTCTGATCCCATGCACTCACCAAATTGATGATGCCCCCAAGAAGTATTAGGAGAAACAAAACTCGCAACAATAATTATTAAAAGAGGACGTCTGGCACTGGGTGAAGAAATTGGAACGCGACACGCTATAACAAAAAAAACTACTACCAATGCTATTCCAACAGCCAAGGGTCGGACAGGACCGGTTCAGGTCAAGCTGGACTAGCTCGCTTAGATGAACGTGTTCCACATATAAACGACGGGACTGAATACATGAACAAATCAACATCAAAACATCCAACTCAGTTACCACACACATGAACCCAAAGAAGCATATTGCCAGTTAGCTCCTCAGCAGGACTGTTGCCAACCCCGGCCACCAGCCCAATCAATAATGCGGTGCCGGCTGGAATGGGACCACTGCAATGCGGTGGAAGCGTGCCGACCCGCCCACGTCCAGCGCGACCGCCACCAAAGACAACGTGCCCGGCGACCGAACACAGGCCACGCCACCGAGGCGCCACAAAACCACCACACCAGCCATTCGGTTTCCCCGCACGCTCCTGGCTGTAGAAAGTGCACTTCTTTCACCCACGTGCGCCGGGCCAATCACTTTCAGGCCGCGCTTACCGGGTGCTCTGATCGGCGGCAATTATGACGTCACTCGGCTACCGGCAGTTATGACGGCTGCGTGGCCGCTCCACTCGGCCATCGGCACAACTGCCGGCCATCAGGCGCCATCGCCGTCAGTTTCCTCCGACAACCCCCCGCCACCAGTCAGCCTATCGATCCCGCGCGAGGCAGGGACCTCCGCGTGTGGCGACGGCGGAGGGAGCAGGGGGTGGGGTTGGCGCACGGGTCAGTCGGTGCCTTGCACCGCGTGGATTCTGACACGGCAGCGACCCCGTGTCGTGTCAGAAGGCAGTTACACGGGGTCGGGCCGAGTCGACAGATGATCCGCCCTGCAGTCCTGTCCACTGGGGGACACGAGCCTCAGTCCTGTCCACTGGGGGACACGAGTCTCAGTCCTGTCCACTGGGGGACACGAGCCTCAGTCCTGTCCACTGGGGGACACGAGCCTCAGTCCTGTCCACTGGGGGACACGAGCCTCAGTCCTGTCCACTGGGGGACACGAGCCTCAGTCCTGTCCACTGGGGGACACGAGCCTCAGTCCTGTCCACTGGGGGACACGAGTCTCAGTCCTGTCCACTGGGGGACACGAGCCTCAGTCCTGTCCACTGGGGGACACGAGCCTCAGTCCTGTCCATTGACTGATCTGATCCTTAGTCTATCCATCGACTGACCCGATCCTTAGTCTGTCCATTTACTGGCCCGATCCTTAGTCCCGTTTATCGATTAACCTAATCCTTAGTCTGTCTATCGACTGACCTGATCCTTAGTCCCGTCCATCGACTGACCCGATCCTTAGTCTGTCAATGGCCAGGCCAACACTCGAGCCCAGCCAGGCATATGGATAATTGACGGTGAATGCCCACCCCGCCGCCCCGCCAGCCGCGCCAAATGACGACATAATTACGTCATGTATGCCAAAGATAATTGACGGTGAATCCCCACCCCGCCGCCCCGCCAGCAGCGCCAAATGACGACATAATTACGTCATGTATTCCAAAGATAAACCAAATCCCCACCCCGCCGCCCCGCCAGCAGCGCCAAATGACGACATAATTACGTCATGTATTCCAAAGATAAACCAAATCCCCACCCCGCCGCCCCGCCAGCAGCGCCAAATGACGACATAATTACGTCATGTATTCCAAAGATAAACCAAATCGCTCCTGTGGCTGCTTTACCAGCGGGATCCCGGCGCTGGATTAGTATTGTTGCGCCGAATCCACCATCCGACTGAGTTCCATCACGGGCCCGAGTCCAGCATACAATAATAGAGTCCCATCACTGGTGTGGTCCGTTGCGGCGTGCCCCCCCCCGAGCCGGTTGCGGATGATCTCAGCTGCGCGCTGTATCAGAGCGTGTGCAGCGACTGGAGCCGTGCTGCCATGATGGGAGGGGGGAGGGGGGGCACAATGACGACGCACCCAGACTGTATTCACGCCAACAGCGCTGGATGACTACAATGAGCACACACCAAGGTTGGATTTGTACCTAGTAATCCGAAAGGTGAAGAGGAAAATTGTGGTTAATGGAATATGGAGAAGATATATTTTTCAAGCCTGGGACATTAGAATCCAAGTTTGCACCTTCCAGTGAATCTTCAGCACTTCACCACGGAGCAGTTAATTGGCAAATAGCACCATTCAACCTACAAATGATGAAAACGAGAGGATAACTACTGAAGAGGGTAATGTTCGCAATGCGAAAATTCCAGGAACAGCCTATTTTCCCAACGCTGGCACCCACCCACCTTATACTCCCGCCAGCCTCTCTGCAACACTCTGGCGGCCAGGTCGCGACGGATCTCGGCCAGCCAGCCGGCGCGCAGTCGCTCCTTCTCGCGCCGCCGCTCGCCCTCCAGCTGCAACTCCACCCACGTCTTGATGACGTCCTCGGCGCTGGTGCCGCCCGCCGTCCTCTCCGGAGCCACCTGGTCTTCGGCCGCCGGCGGACCCTCCACCGCTTCCGGAAGATCGGCTTCTATCGCTCCGGCGCTATCCCTGCCTGCTCCGGCGGGATCGTCCGCTGATTCTGAGGCATTGTCCACTGCTTCGGAGGTACCCGTCGCCGCTCCATCAGATACGTTATGGTCTGTTTTGGATGAATCACCCGTCGTTTTTGACGGATGTTCGGTAGCGCCCGCCGACGAAGCACCAGCTGCTCCCGATGCGGCCGTCGGTGGAGCGGCAGCAGCGCCTGGCTCCGGCCGCTGTCCAGCTGTCGCGTGTCGGTCGGCAGCTGCCGCGGCGGCAGGCCCAGTGCGGTGGTGTCGGTCGCCGCTCGCCGCGCTCTCCTGCCCGCTGGCCGGGCCGGAGGTCGGCCTGCCGCCTGGACTGGCGGTGCTGGAGCCGCCGCCGCTGCTGGTGCCGGCAGGGTCACGCGAGCTGCCCGGCCGGCTCAGGTCCGTTCGCAGACGCTCCACCTGAGCCAGCAGCTGCTGGTTCTGCCGTCTGGTGGACACACCGCATTCAGTGTTGGCGATGGCTCAGGCCGGGGATCACAGATGCACTGACAGTGACGACACTCTGACTGCAGGCGTGGATCTCAGTACTGACTATGGTTGACACTCAGTGCTGAGGGGAGCTTTAGGGCGCAACGACTGCATTGGGCATGTAGCGACTCAGTGATGACTGATGGGCGCGAATGATCAACTCTGGTCGAAGCGCCCTAAAGCCCAAATAACTAACTAACTAACTTAGTGATGACTGGCTAGCCTGGCTGAGTAATTCGTAGGCTTGGTTCCAAAAATGACCACATGACTGGCTCCCATAAAATCATATACTTACACAGTCGACTGCGCAGATGTTTAGCTGGGACCGTATGCGGGGAGATACACCCCCGGCATGACGCTGTTTTGCAAGATTTTTACTAATAGACTTCATGAATAAGCTTGTGCGCTATGAGACTGTGTGCGTGAATGAGCGCTATATAACCATTGCAGTCGATACGCTCCTTTAAACCCAAATAACCAACTAAACAATGCTCGCATGACGGATTCCCAGAAATGGCAGGACGACGGGCGGCCAGAAATGATCGTATGACGGGCTCTTGGTAATGCCCGTATGACGGGTCCTCAGTAATAACCGTTCGACTGGCTCTCGGTACTGACAGCATAGCCTGGTCGGCCCCTGACTCCCGTCTGCCCCCAGCACTGACTGTATAGCCTGGTCGGCCCCTGACTCCCGTCTGGCCCCCAGTACCGACTGTATAGCCTGGTCGGCCCCTGACTCCCGTCTGGCCCCAGCACTGACTGTATAGTCTGGCCCCCAGCACTGACTGTATAGCCTGGTCGGCCGCCTGACTCTCCCGTCTCCAGCGTTGCACGGCGGCTCGGTACTGATCGCGTTCCTGTTCGGCCGACGCCCGCAGACGCTCCTGCTCCTGCAGCCGCTCCTGCTGCCCCTCCTGCCGCCGCTCCAGCTCATCCTGAAGTCAGAGACGGCTCCTCTGAGACAGCCAGTCGTGCACAAGTTTGCCAAGCTGGTGAGTCAACACGTTGCTGCCGACTCGGTGGTAAGCACAAGGTACTAGTTAGCACGCTGCTATTGACTCAGTGGTAAGCACAAGGTACGAGTTAGCACGCTGCTATTGACTCAGTGGTAAGCACAAGGTACGAGTTAGCACGCTGCTATTGACTCACAGTGGTAAGCACAAGGTACGAGTTAGCACGCTGCTATTGACTCGGTGGTAAGCACAAGGTACGAGTTAGGTTGGTTATGGGTCTTACGACACGTCGACCGTTGAGTCATATAGCGTCGCCAATCTCTCACGCCGATTGGTCGCGGGCGAAGAGTAGCGACAGGTGAGATTCGAACCCACAATCTTTCGATTGCGAGACAAGCATCTTACCCCTAGACCACTCGTCCCCAAGGTACGAGTTAGCACGCTACTATAGACTCAGTGGTAAGCACAAGGTACTAGTTAGTACGCTGTTGCCCACTCGGTGGCAAACACCAGACACTAGTTCACTGAGCAGCCGAATTGGTACTAGTAGGTTGATTTGTTGATCTTCCCCGCCTGTGATAGAGCAAGCATCTGAGCCAAGCAGCCATTCGCGACCCATGCAAGTCTGTCAGGCAGTGGTGGCAGATAATGGCAAAAGACAGCCAACAACTTCAGGGTAACTAGATCACATTTCATAGTTACTTTATACATGGAGCGCAATTAAATTACTTATCTCGATAATTCAACTAGGTCCGACCTGGTGGACATGGACAATAATACCACTTAAGAGGTAGTGCATAGCTTCTTTGACATTGAGCACATTCAAATGTGATGGACCAACTCACTCGGCATGGGATGCAACACACTCGTGGGCCATGGCCAGGTCTCCCAGGCCATGGAGGGAAAACCATCATCTTAGTTATCTGACATAAACAGCAAAAACAGTAGCCAGGTCCCACGGGGCATGGAGAGAAAACCATCATCTGAGTTCTTTTACATAAATCAACTGTTTGCGCATATATTAGCATAACATTTTTTAAAAACAAGAGTGCACCTCTTATGATGGTGCACCTCGACTTCTTGAACAATACCAACTTTGTAAATGGGGTTAATAATAGAAGTGCAACAACATGCATATTACAATTGTATTGAATTTCTGATAACGCAAAATAGATACGACTGTCGGCAAGCCCCATTTCGGCTGGCCAGATGGGCACGAAGTGTCCCGCCCGCACTCCCAGCTCCTGTGGCTTTGTCTGTACGTCCTGAACGCTTCAGGTGATCGTACCAACATTTGGCAAGTTCGGAAGTATTATTCTGCTCAGAGACCGCTCAAAACGAGTTCATTTGGACGCTCCATTTTTACCAAAGCCTGTCAATTCGCGCACTTTTCATCAGGTACGCCACGAATAATTGCCAGAAGGCTTTGATATAAGTTCTCGCTTGTTTGAAATCAACTCACTCAAGGGCGGTTTTCGGCACAGCTAACAGTGATGAGACACACTCTCTGAACTTCGCATCCAGGTGTACGCATTCAGGTTTTTCACCGCTGCCGGATGCTTTAAGCAGAAGGTTTAACATATTCTTACAATACTTAAATACTTAATAAACCTAATTATAATAATAATGATACATATATATATATATATATATATATATATATATATATATATATATATATATATATATATATATATATATATATATATATATATCTATTTGTACTATTTGTACAAATTTGTACAGATAGTACAAATACAAATACTACTATTTGTTATAGTAGTATTTTAGTATTTGTTATTATTAATTAATATCATTACTATTATATATATAATAGTAATGCTATTAATGAATAATAACATAAATACTTAAAATACCACTATAACAAAATACCATACAAAAGTGCATATCCTATTAATGTCAGCACCAGATGACGTTTCTGGGAAGGAGAGCCACGCCTCGACTGTTCATGTTCAGAACTCGACGCCGACAGACCTTGAGCCGGTGTTGTTTGTCGACCTGCTTCAGGACCAGCTGGTAGTCGGCCGAGCAGCGCGTCACGCTGGCCTCCAGCGACTCCACGCTGAGGATCAGGTCGGCACGTGACCTGTCCTGGTACTGGACTGCAACAGTGACGCCTGAGGGTAACCAGCCCGCATGGCAACAACAGTGACGCCTGAGGGTAACCAGCCCGCATGGCAACAACAGTGACGCCTGAGGGTAACCAGCCCGCATGTCAACAACAGTGACGCCTGAGGGTAACCAGCCCGCATGGCAACAACAGTGACGCCTGAGTGTGTGCACGGTAACCAACACACAGAACAATAACAGTGACGCCTGAGGGTGTGCACGGTAACCAGCCCACACAGCAACAGTGACGCCTGAAGGTGTGCACTGTAACCAGCTCACACAGCAACAACAGTGACGCCTGAGGGTGTGCACGGTAACCAGTCCACATGGCAATAACCGAACGCATGTTGGTGGTAAGGTGGATGACACAAAAAAAATAAAAATAGTGCTGATGTGATAGTTGCTGCACAAGATGTACATTTTGCTCTCGTTGGCGTCACCTGATTGAGGTAAGAATACAACGAACATGGAAACAATATCGACAAGAACACCTGCAAAAAAAACAGATGAAAATAATACGTGATCACACGAATGTTGATTGGGGATCAGAATCACATTTTTTCGATTCAGATCACATTTTCAAGTGGCTTATGCATATTTTGTCCTGTGGTACAGCCGCATCGCACTGTCGGCAGACCAGCTGGTGCTTGCGCACCATGGAGCCATATCGCTGCCGTTATTACATACGACGAGCACAGACGGCGAGTACATGGCATACACACCAGATCGAGCATAACTCCTTCCACAATATACGGAAGAAATATGTCGGTTGGCTATTGGTTTTACGACACGTCGACCGTTGAGTCATGTAGCGTCGCCAATCTCTCACGCCAATTGATCACCCTAGACCACTCGTCCCCGGAAGAAATATGTCAACATGCACTGAAATAGCAGATGCACAAACAAAATACCAAGCCGCTCACGGAAGAGCCTGATCTCGAAAAAAACACCATTCAGAATCCCGAAATCCACAGACAACACATACACAACTTGCACCAGTTTCGCCCAAATGTGCAGCCCAAGAGGCGTGCAGAACGGCGAGAAACAACAAGAAAATTCACCGACCAACGTAGCTGCCTGGCCAGGAGGGAGGGGTTGGGGAGGAGGTGGGGGCACACCAGCTGGGGAGGGGCCACACCAGGTGGGAAAGGGCCATATCAGCTGGGGAGGGGCTACACCAGCTGGGGAGGCATCACACAAGCTGGGAAGGGGCCTCACCAGGTGGGAAAGGGCCATATCAGCTGGGGAGGGGCTACACCAGCTGGGGAGGCATCATACAAGCTGGGAAGGGGCCTCACCGGCTGGGGAGGGGCCACACCAACCTCTCACGCCGATTGGTCGCGTGTCGACTTGGTAATTTCGCCGGTTCCGGGATTTGAACTGACTATCTTACGATCAAGAGACCAACCTTCTACCTACTGAGCTTCTGCAATCACCGTACTTTGGTCATATTTTTGAAAACACGCCTCTTATACCAAGTGTTTGAAGTTTGAAAAATTTGAATGGCGTGCCCATTTTAATTGATGCTAGCTCGTTAAGAAACCCTATCTCAAGTGAAGACTTCGGAAGGCGGCGATACATCTCACGTCCAGGATGTGTTCTCTGAATCGTGTGTCACATCATTAATCCCTTCCTGGATGGGGGCCGCACTTCAATTTCAGAGCGCCGACATAATGTCCAATCAGTGTAATTATTGGGTGAAGCACCGTTGAAACCCATGGCAGAACGCAATCTATCAGGCATCCACAGAAATGCCGGTGAATATCGACTGAACCAAAAATAGTCAATGATTTACTGGTGGGCCAACGGTGTACGGTTCCCGAGGCGAGGCCGGCACCATCCGACACTGCAGTGGGGTGCAGAACAAACGTGGCCACCTGTCGCCAGGAGGCTGACCAGCTGACCAGATCAGTGTGGCACGGTACCGCCGATCAATGTGGCGCGGCACTGCTCGGCTAAGTCAGGCCTTGCCGCAGCATCAATGTCGCGGTCGGAGTGTCAAACAATCACGCCTGGCTCCCAAACGGCACACACCACCGTGCGCTGGTCAACACACAACAGGCAAACTCACCCAAAACGAGCCGTGCACGCCATGCGGGGCGGAACAGAACACCGCGAGTCGCCAGTCGAGTCGCTCACCTTGTCCTCGCAGTGTCCTGATACATTATCGGTGCGCTGTGAATGGGGCTCAAATGAAAACGGTGCAACACACCGACCAGAACAAAACAAAATAGCACACTGAAAACAATCGGCGCGTGCAGTGAAGCACACGAAAACACACAGCATGAGGTGCATGGAACCCGTCGGAAATAAATCAACACCGGTGATCGTGACGGACCAACGCATGTCACATCTGCAGTGGACTGATCTGGACGGACGTGACGTGACGTGACGTGACAGGGTAGGGTAGGGCAGGGCAGGGTAGGGCAGGGCAGGGCAGGGCAGGGCAGGGCAGGGCAGGGCAGGGCAGGACAGGACAGGACAGGACAGGGCAGGACAGGACAGGGCAGGGCAGGACAGGGCAGGACAGGGCAGGGCAGGACAGGACAGGGCAGGGCAGGGCAGGGCAGGACAGGACAGGACAGGGCAGGACAGGGCAGGGCAGGGCAGGACAGGGCAAGGCAGGGCAGGGTTTGTTTGTTTGTTGATTGGGTGGTTCTCGACGCACTTTATGCATGCTCACGGCTAATGGCGCCGCCCACGCTGTTTCGCCGGTGGGCTGCGGGATTAGAAAATGTCCCGAGCGGTGCGAGTGTTGAACCCGGGACCTTTGGTACCCAGAGCTCAACACCTTAATCACTCGGCCATCCCCGCCCCAAGGCAAGGCAGAGCAAGTCCGGGCAGGGCAGGGCAGGGCAGGGCAGGGCTGGGACAGGATAGCAAGGAGACGCCGTGAAGTCACGGAAGGCAGTGGCAAAGGAAGAGGAGCAGAGGCAAGAAGACTGGGATCGAAAGAGTGACAGAGCGACAGCGAGAGAGTGGTGCGAGGATCGACAGAGAGTGCATACACACACATACACACACGAGCACACAAACCGAACGCATGAAGCTGACCAGCCTGTTCGCCGGCCACCGCCACCGCCACCGCTCCTAGCTACGCCACTGGCGGTGGGTGGCGGCCGCCGCCACCGCTCTTGGCCACGCCGCTGGCGGTGGCGGTGCCGGCGGCGGTGCCGGCGGAGCCCACCAGGCGTCCCCGGTCACGTCCGCTCGACAGGGGGTGGCCCGCGAATGCGGCACCATCTGGACGGGCTGCCGGCTGGCCAGTGTACGCCGGCGTTACCGCCCGCCGACAGCCGGCAGCGTACGCGGCCGGTCAGTGATGCCAGCGACAACCTTGGGTTTTGTTGCGACCCATTCAACCGCTAGGCTGTACAGCGTCGCCAACCTCCCACGCCGATTGGTCGCGGGTGGACTCGATAATCTCGCCGGCTGTGGGATTTCAACTCACGACCTTTCGATCACGAGTGCAACGCCCTCCCGACTGAGCTTCCGCGATCCCACCCGGAGACCACCGATGCGGAACACTGTCAGTCCCAGCAGCTCAGTTGGCCAATTGCTGCACTTGGCTATCACTTGTCCTGGCAAAACAGCGCTTGAGTCGTAATAGGCGCCAAATTTAGCCCCGGCTGGGATGATCAACTGGAAAACCCGTGAGGTCAAGGACATCACAGCGGGGCAACGCGTTGGGTTATTCGCATTGGGTCGCAGCACAACTCTCGGCTAAAATTATGCCGCTGGATTTACATTCCGCCATCGGGTAGTGGTCTCGGGGCCAATACAATATGCCTTGCTTGGGCTGGGCTCCAACCTCGTGAAGCCACCTCAACACACTTGGGTGTGTCGGGTCATCCCTGAGATCGGCAGCTGTGGGCGCAAAATGACCAACGCAGTCGAAGCGCCCAGAAACACAAATCCACCACCACCACCTGAGGAAGTCTAGCCGCCTATCAACGTGTCCAACAGACACCGAGGAGGCCAACTCAACAATGAGTCACATTCCACAAAAACGCCCGCTGACCAGCGATGGCCCCACAACTGCTGGCCCGTCCACTCACCCGTGATGACCCCACGACTGCTGGCCCGTCCACTGACCCGTGATGACCTCACGACTGCTGGCCCGTCCACTGACCCGTGATGACCCCACGACTGCTGGCCCGTCCACTGACCCGTGATAACCCCACGACTGCTGGCCCGTCCACTGACCCGTGATGACCTCACGACTGCTGGCCCGTCCACTGACCCGTGATGGCCCCACGACTGCTGGCCCGTCCACTGACCCGTGATGACCCCACGACTGCTGGCCCGTCCACTGACCCGTGATGGCCCCACGACTGATGGCCCGTCCACTGACCCGTGATGACCTCACGACTGCTGGCAGGCGGTCTGACTGCCATCGCCGAGCGGCTCTGACCTCTGAGCGGCTCTGACCTCTGAGCGGCTCTGACCTCTGAGCGGCTCTGACCTCTGAGCGGCTCTGACCTCTGAGTGACTCTCACCTCTGAGTGGCTCCGGCAGGGTGTCGGGGTCGCCCAGCAGCGCCTGCAGCTGCCGGTTGTGACGGCGCAGACGACGCAGCTCGGCAGCTGTCGCAGCTGCCACAGCTGCGGCAGCTGCCGAGCTGACGGCCGGCGGCTCCCGCGGCCGTTCAGTCAGCTGTCGCCTCAGTCGCAGCAGCTGTCGACCAGGCCAAGTCCGGTCAGGTCAGGTCATAAGACAATCACACAACGCTGACGACCGTATTACCTTGGGTTGACTATTATAACAACACACATACCATGATCATTGCTTCTTCCAAGCGACCTCGTGTGACCTGAGTCGCGTACATATTGACAGCAATTATGTGCAACGTTATTATTATTATTGTATATATACAACGTTACATCACAATACGTTAATATTATGGGTCATCCTACCGGGCTCGAATCTGGTCGCGGTGGTACACACGGACCTCGGCGGTGATACATTATTCGTGGAATAGGGTGTAATATACCACTTTCTGAACACTCATTCGACATCCTTCTCCAAGAAGAATCGACATCTTGCTTCTTGATGCGTGCTTATGAAGTCCTAGAGTCTCCTTTGTAACAGGATCTCGTTCATAAGTGTCATGCTCATGCCCTTCATAAGGGATGGTGATACACGAACATTTCGCAATGCAATTTTATGTAGATGGATTACCTATAATGTGATATGGCATACAATACCAGTTTATAGCACACATTTTTTTCGCTATCACGAATATGGCTCTTCCTAAATTATGAAAACCAATGCAAAACATACGACACAGAAGATAGTCATAAGTATGCCATTGGCTTAAATTTGACCTGAATGGCATCAAAAACATTTTTTGACGCAAACTCTATGGCAAATTTCGACATCCTACTGTGCCTGTTTCTACACCTCACACCTAACGAAAAACCATAATTTTAACACTGGACCTCTGAGATAGTCCACCACCTACCCATCATAAACCACGCGTGCCTTACGACGCAATCAGCGGGTCACAGCGTCACAAGCCTCTCAAACCTAAACAATGGCCGCCGCGGGGAGGGGCAGGAGGGGCGGAAGTGCGTGCGGTCAGCGACCCACACACAGCATGGATTCCGAGACAGACGTGACGGCCACGACGCCGCTCACTATCCGGCCCGCCCATCTCCGGCGTCAACGCTCTCGTCCCAGCAGCGGCCGGGCGTCGGGTCCGATCCCGCGTCGGGGTCGGGTTTTCTGCCACCGTTCGATGCCAGGCGACGGCCGCGGCACGCGGCCAACAGACTCCGACGGAGCGCGCGGCTGTTGACGACCCACCTCCCTGTAGTAGACCTGCACCTGCAGACCCATCAGAGCGTGTGGCTGCACACGACCCACCTCCCTGTAGTAGACCTGTACCTGCAGACCCATCAGAGCGGGTGGCCGCACACGACCCACCTCCCTGTAGAATGCACCTGCACAGACCCACCTCCCTGTAGTAGACCTGCACCTGCAGACCCATCAGAGCGGGTGGCCGCACACGACCCACCTCTCTGTAGTAGACCTGCACCTGCAGACCCATCAGAGCGGGTGGCCGCACACGACCCACCTCCCTGTAGTAGACCTGCACCTGCACACCACCCACCTCCCTGTAGTAGACCTGCACCTGCAGACCCATCAGAGCGGGTGGCTGCACACGACCCACCTCCCTGTAGTAGACCTGCACACCTCCCTGTAGCCCAGACCCATCAGAGCGGGTGGCCGCACACGACCCACCTCCCTGTAGTAGACCTGCACCTGCACACGACCCACCTCCCTGTAGTAGACCTGCACCTGCAGACCCATCAGAGCGGGTGGCCGCACACGACCCACCTCCCTGTAGTAGACCTGCACCTGCACACGACCCACCTCCCTGTAGTAGACCTGCACCTGCACACGACCCACCTCCCTGGAGTAGACCTGCACCTGCACACGACCCACCTCTCTGTAGTAGACCTGCACCTGCAGACGCATCTCCTGCAGGCGCGAGGTGCGCGTGTCGGCCCGCAGCCGACGCACCTCCTCCTCCTTCTCACGCAGCATCTGCTCCAGACGGAACACGCGCAGCTTCAGGCCCGAGACGCCCGGCACACCGCCAGCCGGCTCCAGCTGGGGAAACACGCCGTCCTGAGTCCAGACACTCCGGCACACCGCCAGCCGGCTCCAGCTGGGGAAACACGCGGCCTGACTCCAGACACCCGGCACACCGCCAGCTGGGGAAACACGCGGCCTGACTCCAGACACCCCGCCAGCCGGCTCCAGCTGGGGAAACACGCGGCCTGACTCCAGACACCCGGCACACCGCCAGCTGGGGAAACACACGGCCTCAGTCCAGACACCCGGCACACCACCAGCTGGGGAAACACACGGCCTGACTCCAGACACCCGGCACACCACCAGCTGGGGAAACACACGGCCTCAGTCCAGACACCCGGCACACCACCAGCTGGGGAAACACACGGCCTGACTCCAGACACCCGGCACACCACCAGCTGGGGAAACACAGGGCCTGAGTCCAGACACCCGGCACACCGCCAGCCGGCTCCAGCTGGGGAAACACACGGCCTCAGTCCAGACACCCGGCACACCACCAGCCGGCTCCAGCTGGGGAAACACACGGCCTCAGACACCCCAGACACCCGGCACACCACCAGCTGGGTGGGGAAACACACGGCCTGACTCCAGACACCCGGCACACCGCCAGCCGGCTCCAGCTGGGGAAACACACGGCCTGACTCCAGACACCCGGCACACCGCCAGCTGGGGAAACACACGGCCTGACTCCAGACACCCGGCACACCGCCAGCCGGCTCCAGCTGGGGAAACACACGGCCTGACTCCAGACACCCGGCACACCGCCAGCCGGCTCCAGCTGGGGAAACACACGGCCTGACTCCAGACACCCGGCACACCGCCAGCCGGCTCCAGCTGGGGAAACACACGGCCTGACTCCAGACACCCGGCACACCACCAGCCGCAGCTGGGGAAACACACGGCCTGACTCCAGACACCCGGCACACCGCCAGCCGGCTCCAGCTGGGGAAACACGCGGCCTGACTCCGGACACCCGGCACACCCCAGCTAAACACACTGACTCCAGACACCCGGCACACCGCCAGCCGGCTCCAGCTGGGGAAACACACGGCCTGAGTCCAGACACCCGGCACACCGCCAGCGGGAAACAAAACGGTCTGACTCCAGACACCCGGCACACCGCCAGCTGGGGAAACACACGGCCTGACTCCAGACACCCGGCACACCACCAGCTGGAGAAACACACGGCCTCAGTCTAGACATCCTGAAAGTGACCAGCGCACGCCATAAACACGCAGACACAGGCCGGACGCGAAGTGTGGGACTTGCACTGACGTTGTCAACCGTCTCATCTAGTTCCTGATCGTGACGGGGCGCTGTGCGGATGCTGCTGGCCACCTCTGCTCCCTGTGTGATCTTGTGGTCTTCATTCTCTAACTCTTCACCTTTGAGTGAACATTCACCGACATCCGCGCCCACCTCTGCTGCTTCCCGTGTGAAGCTAAACTGGCCTTGAGCACCTCCTCCGGCCTCTGACCCTCATGTAAGCTTCCACTAGCTCGCTTGTGCTCCCTATGTAACCCTGTACTGACCCTGGCTGTCACCTCCTCCGGCATCTGACCCTCATGCAAACCTCTACTGTCTAGTTTGTGCTCCCTGTGTAACCTTGCACTGACCCTGGCTGTCACCTCCTCCGGCATCTGACCCTCATGCAAACCTCTACTGTCTAGTTTGTGCTCCCTGTGTAACCTTGCACTGACCCTGGCTGTCACCTCCTCCGGCATCTGACCCTCATGTAAACCTCTACTGTCTAGTTTGTGCTCCCTGTGTAACCCTGCACTGACCCTGGCTGTCACATTTTGCCGTGTGTAATCTCAGTGTGACCCTGTGACCCAGTAGCGTTACAACACCGGGTTGCACTGATATTGTTGTTACAAAGTGAATTGTATCGCATTGAAGACATCGACTGCTGTGGTCATTCAGCTCTGCGCGATTGTTCAATACAACACAGAGATTATTATTGGTGGCTGCCTCTAGACTGCAGCTTCAATAGAACACAGCCAATAACAATGTTCTGGATGACCCAGAACCGATCTTTACAGCTGCTTTTTCCGGTCTGTTCTCCTCATGTCATGTTTTCTGACTTACTGAGTAGGTTTTACTCACTTACTGAGAAGTCTTACTGACTTATTATTACTATTATTAGTATTATTATCCTGATATAGCTGTATATTATTTAAATATTTATGATATGTATATATATATATATATATATATATATATATATATATATATATATATATATATATATATATATGTATTTTGTATTATTATTACTATATATAAATGACTAGCAGCATGTAATGATTAATCGCTTACATGACTACATACAGCCTTTGCCCAGTGTGCGTGACCTTCCACTGACCTTGGCAACGACCTCCTCCAGCTTCAGCTCGGCCTCCTTGTGGCGGCGGCTCAGCTGACTGCGACACTTGGTCAGCTGCGCGCGCAGCATCTGGTTGTCGTCGCGCAGATCGGCCGTCCGGTAGCGCAGCAGCTGAATCTCGTCATACTGCTCCTCCTGACAGTGGTACGTCACATCCATCTCTCATCATGTATTACTGGTGGATCAGGAGGCAGGTGGTGGGGGAAATACGGCTGCAGTCACCATTTAGTGTCCCAATTGAAAGCAAAACTGCTGAAATCAGCAAGATGACCACAATAGGAACAAGAAAAAAAAACAAGAAAAAGTGCTGAAACACAATGACCCACAGACCCATAGACACTCATATCAAAGGAGATAAAGAAATGTAGTTGTCTCTTTGAAATCTCTCAACACATGAATGTCAAAAGTAACATCAAATCTGATAGTACACTGGCAGGCATGTTGGTATGTCGGTCAATCGGTATTTCAGGCTTAGGCAGCATTGTAGACTTCACATTGCAGTGCAGATTACACTACTGGTACTGTCGGCCTTATGAAAAGGCAGCATGGTGTCGTGCATTGGTTTCTGCCACCCACCATTGTACATGTGACAAAGGCTGCCAACATGCCGAAAGGATGCACACTGTGCAATGCCATCCAAAGAAGTGAAATGTAGCTTTCCATTATGGCAAGTGCAATTTTAGTATGTATACTTTAGATTGGTATGAATGCATGCAAGTCACAATTAAATCATTTTGTGCTTGAATTGCACCTTCATGCACAACTACTGCTCATGGGAATAGAGGCATAGCTGGCAAAGCACACACCAGCAAGTTATGGTAGTTTTGATGGTATTCTTCCTTTGGACAGCAGTACATAGAGGCCACATACCTGTGATTTATACAAGGGCTTGCCATGCAACTGTGGAGTAGACTGGACACGAATCATGATGCTCATTCTGAAATGAAGACATGCATGCCTCAATATTGAGTAAATGCTTATATTTACAGCCATCAGTGCTTGTGAATTGAGTGAAGTTGAGGTTCAGCTCAAATCATGACCAGCAGTTATATTATATGCATTGGACAATCTGAAAAGTGAGCATCAGCACCAAAAATTAGTGGTTGCATCTTCTTAGTCACATTCATAAACATATTCTGAAAAACAATTCCAAAAAATCCCAAAACACCTTTTATAAATTTTTTTTACCAGTTTTGCATTGAAAAATGTGATGAAAATGAATTGCTTGATTGTGTTTCCCCAAAGGGAGGTTAGGCTAGGTTATGTTAGGTTATGATTCATTTTATTTAGGTGGTGTGTAAAGGACATACAAAACTTCATTGGAGATCATCGAGGAAATAAACATCTCCTCAGTAGGCATGCTCTACATCGCATATTCCGTGTGCGACATGTCGACGAATGGCGTAGTTGGTTGGGGCGTCCGCTTCCTGTATGGATGGTGGTGGGTTTGAATCTCGGCGCCGGTTCAGTTTTAACCCGATCACAGTCGTTGGCGGTCAGGTCCGTTGGTTAATGTTGCACTTTAGATTACTTTACACTATCATATGAGTTGCTTGAAGTACTAATATTTGTCCATATCTGGAATTGTCATCGTGGAACTTTGTTTCTGAAAAATGTTAGGGGGCATTCGGGCACACTGAAGGTCAGACTTCTTGAATTAACTTTTGGTATCTTCAAACAAAAGTGGTTGTTTGACCCCATGAAACATTGCATCCATATCCAGCTCAAGTTGTTTATTTTAACAGCCCAGTTCCGTACGCACCACATTCTGAGTGCAAGCAACGCTACTGTAGGAAGTGCAGACGATCCCCGGTCAACATACCTGTCACATAACGTTCACCGGAGGGGGGGTCGGCCACCTAATATCTCAAACTAGCACACAATTTGGAGGAATTACGGCTGTAGTTGTTGTTGTTGTTATTTTGGTTTAGGGGCGCATCAACTGCATAGGTTATACAGCGCCCATAATTAGAGCTGTAGTGAACTCGCTGTAGTACACATTTCATGACCCCAGGTCAATGTCTTCATGGTCAAATGAGGTCACAATCGGCCTCCACTCCACACCCCACCCGGCACCGCCTGTACATACAAGAAGTATGCAGGTTCCACTGCCGAACGGTAGGTAGAGAACGTTCCTACGTACGCTCGCTACGTACGCTGGTACAGACCGTACATGCTGTCGTTACGGTCGGTAGTACGGACCCATCGTGCGATCGTTACAGCCAGCATTTTATTTATTTCTCATTATTTCTTTTTGCTATTTCACCTAACTCAAAGCACATTGTTTGATGTTATTTTTCTTACAAGCTGAAAATTTTGAATTTGCACAGAAAATGAGTGGTCCCATCATCTTATTTACATGCATAAACATTGCATTTGAAAGATTAATTCCAAGAACTCATAGAACACCTTTAAGCACAAATTTACCCACCAATTATTGTGCTTTAAATTGTGCTAGGTCCTAAGTGCTATATTGTGCTAGGTCCTGCTAGTAGTGAGGAGCTGCTGCAGG
The DNA here is from genome assembly GCA_034440615.1 of Ashinkailepas kermadecensis. Taxonomy (NCBI): domain Eukaryota; kingdom Metazoa; phylum Arthropoda; class Thecostraca; family Neolepadidae; genus Ashinkailepas; species Ashinkailepas kermadecensis. The sequence goes on along the minus strand of JAOTOM010004681.1, from coordinate 16,080 downwards.
ACTACAGGGCCCTTCTGGCCACCCTGAAGCAAAGCAATAGCAGAGTTATTGTGACTGCTATTCTGCCTAGGGCTGGAGTCTCCCCTGAGTGGAGCTCTAGGGCACTGGCAGCCAATGTCAGGGTAGGTAGGCTCTGCAATGAGTTAGGTTTGACCTTTGTTGAAAAGTGGTGCAGGTTTTATGGCTCATGGGACCTCTATCAGAGGGATGGCCTGCACTTCTCCGAGAAGGGGGTGCAAGTGTTAAGCAAAGTATATGAGCATGTCCTTCATGGAAACTAGATAATGGGTTGGGAGGGAAGAAGTGGCATTGCCATCTCAGGGATATGCCAATAGTGACAGCATAGGCAATAGAACCTCACAGTCAGCAAATAGGGATAGCTCAAGGGGGCAGAGTAGTAGCTCATCCAGAGATGATAGAGCTACTCAACATGAAACAGCCAAAGATGGTTATGGAACTTTTGTTAAGTGTATGATGCTTAATGCTCAGAGCATTCGGATCCAAATTTGATGAGTTCAAGTGTTATGTTGCTGAGGAGAAACCAGATTTTGTTTGCATTACTGAGGCATGGGTCAGTGAGGGGTATTTGGGGGATAACTTGCAGGACTATGAGATCCAGGGATACAATATGTTTTCATGCAATAGGGGTCCAGCAGTGAAAGGGGGTGGTGTAATGCTCTATGTGAATAGCTTATTCAGTTCTCAAAAAGTAGCAGATGGGGTAAAAAATATGTCTGTGGAGTCCATTTGGCTTGATATTGCTGTGGGAAAAGGGAACAGCAATAAACTGAGGATAGGAGCTTTGTACCGATCAGGAACCTTGCCACATTCTCAGCAACTGGAGCTCGATAAGGTGATTTGTGAGGAAATCAGTAGAAACTTTCAGAGGAAATGCCTTATTCTTGGTGACTTTAATCTAAAAGGATATGAAAACATTGGTGTTGGCTCCCCATCGTGTAAACTGTTTAGGAAAAGCCGAAGAGGACCTGTTCTTACACCAGTTTGTTAGGGAACCAACTAGGCAGGGCTCATTCTTGGACCTTGTCTTCCTCGGATTTAAGTGACTTAGTTCAAGACTTGACTGTAGGAGAAACCCTGGGAAGGAGTGACCATAACATAGTGAGATTAAAGGCACAAGTAGCAGGGACAATCAAGGATAATTTGGCAAAGGTTCCAAATTTAAAAGGGCAGACCTTGACTGCATGAGAGAGGCTTTAAGTGCCATAAAATGGGAAGAAGAATTCTTTGATTTAAATGCCTGTGAAATGTGGGAAAAGTTCAAATCTTACTTGATAAAAATTCAGATTAGACATGTCCCTTAAAGGCAAACGTGCAAAAGAAGGGTAGGAAAGCCAGCATGGCTTACACCAGATTTGATGAAAGCAATTAAGGCTAAGAAAGATGCATTTAGAGTGTTCAAGGAAGCTTCAAATATCGTAAATCTAAGGTCGTATCAAAAAGCTAGAGATGCTGTGAAGCAGAAAACCAGAGCAGCAAAGCAAGCAAAAGAATTGGATTTGGCTAGGAACTGTAATGGGGACAGTAAAAAGTTCTTTAGTTTCTACAAGCTAAGCAAAGTTTCAAGCACAATAGGTCCACTGCAAGTAAATGGGACTATGTTGAGTGAGGATGGTGAGATGGTTCAGGAGCTGAGCAAGCAGTTTAAATCAGTGTTTACATTGGAGGATGTGACTAATCTGCCAAACGTGAACCACAGTTCAGTGACAGGTGATTGGATAAACGATGTTGATTTCATTGGTAGTGATGTTGTTTTCAATCATATCCAGAAAATAAAGCCAAACAAGGCAGCAGGGCCTAATGAAATTTATGCCAGGGTATTGCGGGAAGCTGAAAAGGAACTGGCAATTCCAGAATTTTCCAGAATTTTGAGTCAGGTTGATGGATCCTCCAGCATGGGCTCTGATAGGGTCCACCCTCAGTTAATTGCATCTTGCTGTGAGGAGCTTGTGAAACCATTTTTCATAATTTTTAACTCATCTCTTTCTACTGGACATCTTCCTGATAGTTGGAAAACTTCACAAGTTATTCACATTTTTAAAAAGGATTCAAGGCATGATCCACTAAATTATCGCCGGTGAGTCTTACTTCTGTCCCATGTAAAATTCTGGAACGTGTAATTGTTGAGAAGCTCACAGAATATTTGGAGGTCCATCACTTGCTGGACCAAGGACAATTTGGCTTCCGTCGTGGACGTTCCGTAGAGGATCAACTACTGCTAACATATGAGACTGTCTCTACCTGGCTAGATGAGGGCTATATGGTGGATGTAATTTTCTTTGATTTTTCAAAGGCATTTGATGTTGTTAATCATGTGCTGCTACTAACAAAACTGAGAGCTCTGGGAATTTCAGAGATAATCCTCACCTGGATCCAAAATTTTATCCGTGGGAGGGAAATGAAAGTGCTTGTCTCTGGCTCTTCCAGCAAACCAAAGAATGTTCTAAGTGGAGTACCTAGGGGCTCTGTACTAGGTCCTGTGTTATTCTTGATTCATGTGAATTATGTACCTCATGGAATACACTCCCAGTTCAAGGTTTTTGCAGATGACCTAAAGATATACATGAAACTAAAGTACAAATCTGTCAGACCTGCTGGCAGGCATTTCACAAGGTCAAAAAGACATTGATACACTGGTTAGTACTGCCAAGTCATGGGGACTAGCAATGAACTCCAAGAAATGTGCAGTTCTCAAAGCACACCGTGGCTCATATGACTGGAAAACTCTTGGCCTTTATGCACATTATTACCTAGATGGATTTCAGGTAAGCTTTGTTCAGATGCATACTGACCTAGGTATCACAGTAGATAAAAACTTGCGTTTCCATCAACACATTGCTGGTATAGTACAGAAAGCTGGAAGTCTGGCCAGCAACCTACTAAGTTCTACTTTATGTCGTTCTGAATTTATGAAAACCCTGTACATTACTCATGTCAGGCCTCTTTTGGAGTTTGCATCATGTGTTTGGAATACAGGTTACATAGATGATTTAAGGCGACTAGAATCAGTACAGAGAAGGTAGACATGAAACATAGAGGGGATGGAAGGTGTGGATTATGGTGCCAGATTACGGAAACTAGGTCTGTACTCGGTTCAAGGTAGACTGATTCGAGCAGACATTATAAAATGTTGGAAGATTTGTAATGGCCATTCTGCCATTAAGATCCCTGACATGTTTGTGCTGGCACCATTGGTGAACACACGTGGACACTCACTGAAATTGGCTCACATGTGTGCATCAGTGGATTGTAGGAAGATATTTTTTAGCCTCAGATGCTGTGCCACTTGGAACTCATTGCCTGATGATGTAGTAGCCTTAACAGACCTGGGTGCATTTAAAGCTGCATTGCACTCAAATCTCTGCACATTGTTATATGAATATACTGAATAGATTAACAATGATAATATACTAATCAAACTTGAAGAGTAGCTATACTTCTCTATATTCAGAATATAGAGATCTCTACATTCAATCTCTGATTCAATCTCTATATTCAATCTCTGTATTCAATCTCTATATTCAATCTCTATATTCAATCTCTATATTCAATCTCTATATTCTCTTTTTCAGAAATATTGACTGACAACAAAATATTAGCAGATGTAGTGGCTCCTCTAAGCATACAAATTCTGCTTAAGGTACACTTTCCAGTTCCTGTGTCTTGCCCTGACTATTGGATAATCATATTTTCTTTAATCTAGGGGACTGGCATACCTGCAGATGCGGGCTCCCCTCATCAGGCACGGAACTCATCTCTGGGTGAGTGATGCTTGAGTATATGGGGAGCCAACCAGGTGAGAACCAGCTGCCAGGAACCATTGTCAGTAGCAACACACTGAACATCAGAGTGGGAAACTTACTTTCCGGGTTGGGAGTCGGAGTGCATACCGATTTCTTCCGGAGTACATTTTCATGGACATTATTTTTATGCATGGAATCTGTTTACCAGTAAATGACCAGAAAACCTAAATCAGTACCTACATAATATGCATAAGTAATATCATTCTCATTTTTGGTCAAATCAAATGCCAAAACATACGAACAAAGAAGTGAACAATGGATGGCACTGCCCGGCAGTGACCCATAATAATCAGCACTGTTTTGTTTCTTATAACTCAGGAGAAATGCGTTTTCCTTTCACTGTTGGTCTCAGTACAAGGCTAGCCATATGAAAAACAAAAAAATACTTCACACTTACCCTCAGCTCAGAGCCATACCTACCTACGCAGCCAATTAACTTGTGTGGACACTGTCAACCATGTGTTCAAAGTTGCTAATGGTTATGACATCATATACAAAATACGGTATTTCTGTCTTAACCCGCGCACGTCCGGGGGGCAGATATCTGCCGCCTGCGGTTTTTCCTACTTTGCCGCCATACTAATTGGGTTAGCAAAGCCAAACCTCGCATGGCTGCTCATTGGTCTTTTCCGCATGTCCTCAGAAATGTTTGACCCTGGGTCATCTCAAGTCAGGTCACCAGGTCAGGCGAAGTGACCTAACGTCCCTCCGAGTTCTAGGTGGCATCACTCCCACAATAATTGGGTGATAGATTTCAAACTTATATCACGTCATGACCTTATCAGGGTCTATAATATGTATATCACGGTTTTTTCGTAGCGTTGACCTGAGGTCAGGTCGTGGCCATGGCTTACCCATTATAGGCCTATGGAAAAATATACAAATGTTTCCTGGTTACATATTTGCTCTCGGAATGACCTCCAACCGTTATGGCGTGTAGTTGGAAGCTATTCGCAATGTTATCTCTGACATTTTTGCTCAGTGGCCCCACCAAGGTCAGCTGAGGTCACCTGAAATCACTAGCACATTTATGCGCATTATATCGCAATGCATTGAGCTAGAAGGCTGAAATTACCGTCATTGTGCTTGTATCGCCAAGACGTGTCGATTGATATATTACATGACCTCCCTACTCTACCCTATGACCTTGACCTGAGGTCATTGTTTCGGTGACCCATCTGTTGACCTGACCTTAAATTACACAGCGTATGTCGATAGCACATTTCAAGTGCTGTCGAATAGCATTTGCAGTTTGTTTCTATCTGTTACAGCTCCTGATATATGTGCCAATATCTGAGGGTCCCACCCGATCTGGTCGATTTTGACATATGATGACCCAGTGACCTAAATATTGACCAGAGCGAGAAAATAACCAAAATACTTTCAATAGAGCTTGTCACCAGCTATCTAAAGCCGTTTTCCGTTTGTCGCTACCTAGCATAGTTCTCGAGATCTTAGGGGGCAGACATCTGCCCCCAGACATGCGAAGTTGGCGTGGACTGCCGGATGTGCGAGTGTTAAAGGGTGTTTTGGGAATTTTCGGATTCTTGTCCCGGAATATCATGTTTATCAATGTGATTTGGAAGATGCGATAATTCGTTTTCTCCGTAAATGCTTACGTCTCAGTTAACCTTAGCGATAATATCTATAATGTGCCATATATGCCACACTGCTGTTGTTTGTTGCATAATTTATCCATCCCTCACCTGGCACTTCTCAGACGTGATTAAAGGGGCATTGAACACTTCACGCAGTTGATTCAACACTTTTCACGTCGAAAATGCTTGATTTCTGCCTCTTTGCCACAGAGAAGACACCACCACTATTTTAACGCAACAGCGAAAAAAACTAAGCAGAGCACGGCTTGCGGCCGTGATGTACGGATGATGTCACAATAAATATTACTCTTGTTTTTAAATTATAATATATGGGTTTATATTAGTTTAGATAAGAGTATATTGTATTACGTTAGGTTAGGTTAGTTAGGTTTTCCTATTAAATTATTAATTATCATACTGCTTGTTGGAAGTCGTGAGGAAAGACGACGAGACCGAGCAGAAGCCGACTCTTTTAAATATCACTTCGCGGTCCGTCACGATAAACATTACGCGTGTTTTTTAAATTAAAATATATGAGTTTATATTAGTTTAGATAAGAGTAGATTGTATTATGTTAGGTTAGGTTAGATTAGATTTCCTATTTAATTATGAATTATCATACTATTTGTTGGAAGTCGTGAGGATAGACGTGACCGGGGTCACAGGGGTCACTTTAAGGTCAACAGTTTGAAAATGGCTTCGGTGTGTGTAGGTTGTGATCCAGTGCCATATGATATAATCAAACTTTGCTATCAACTTGCTATCAACCTTGCAAAGGACAACCAAGCGAGCTTAGACTTCCTTAGATGCCACGGAGTCCTTCCTGCCGGAGTTGTCTGCTCTAAGTGTTCCAAGGCCTGCAGGTTGCAGGAGAGTAGGCATCGGTGGAAGTGCACAGAGACGTTTCATGTCGCCAGAAGGAAGGAGAAGAAGAGGTGTGGGTTCGTCACAAGCGACTACAAAGGAACTTTTCTCGACGGAACCCGCCTGGAACCGTGGCAAGTTGTTTTATTAATCTGTGGTTAGATAAACCCGGGACCATCTCATTAAGGTATGTGAACGTTTGTAGCGTTAGCCAATCGAAGCCTCAGTCCCATGCCTATGACGTCATCATACCGTACCGACGTGACTATGACGTCATCGTTCAAATTGAAAAGCAAGCATTTACAGAGAAAACGAGTGATCGAATCTTCCGAATCAAGTTCATAAACATGATTTTCCAAAAAAAATCAAATAATTCCTAAAACACCATTTAAGAAAAATTTACCCAAAATACCTTGCATTGATTGGCTGACAAACAGATTTCAGAACAGAAAACACTAACGCATCCAATTCTGATTGGTGGCCTCCGGAGACGTCTCTTAAAACTATCAGTTTCCCACTATAGGGTGGCACGAACACAGGTATTCCGAGACGCCGCTCCAGAGCCGGAGAAGTGTTCTCAGTGTGCATGCACATCATCTTGCAAGTTGCTGTTGGTGCGTTGTTGTCTGCAATTCCGGTGGTTGAGATTGATGGAGTGTGTGAAGCTGTGGTCCGGCTGCTGACTGCTACAAAAAGTGATTAGTTTGAGTGGTGACCATAAGTGGAATAACCAGCATTTTTTTTGGGTGTCGTTCTGTGTTTGTTTGATTGATATCTTTGTTCCCACATTTGTGTCGGAGTACATGTGAAGCCCATCCTATCCAGTATGAACCCGGAGTGCAAAAATGTTTTCAGAGATAAAAACTCTTAAGAAGTGCCTTAATTCCCACCCTGCTGAACATCTTTAAAAACAGCATAGAGTATCATTATAAGAATAGGGGCTTGCTTTTCTGTATTCTAGGGAGGGTTGATGGACGGATTTGGTGGGCAACTGGTTCAGTGTCCAGAGTGCAACCAAGAAGGGCCCTTGTGGCTCATAGTTGCACTGATCTTTTATATCTTTATGTCTTTACGGTTGTAAGGAGAAAATGTGTACAATTTTTCTAACTTGCAACAAAACCATAACCATAACATGTGTGTAAATGTTGTCTCGTGGTCACCTTAAGCCGCAATAATACCTTACAATCCAAGCTTACCATCAGTGATGCTGTGTTTTAATGCTCCCAACCTCCCAACACAACAAACACGAGCGTCGCTTTGTTTACGAGCATCAATTAATCAAGGTCATTTCAAATCCGAGGATTACAGTCAGAATGCATAAACATGATAATGTCTAAATATTGAATTGTCAAAACCACATTTGAACGATGAAAGATGTTGTCGAAGTCGATGGCGCAGTCTAATGTCGAAGGTGCAGAATGTCAAATGAGACAACATGTCCAAAACGTGCATATAAATCCACGTTAATTCTGTGGCTGCGTTTAATTCTGTGGATTCTTGGCATCATGGCCATTGTATGTAACAGTACCATGCACTAAAATGTCAAAATATCATAATGTTCGCGAGTCAGAATGTTCAAAGTTCATGATGATATGGATGTCACAAAATGCCCAAGGTGCAGAATGTCTAATGCAAAAGAATGTACAAAATGTACATAGTCGCACGTGAATCCTAGAGCCGCTTTTTACCTACGACATATATTGTCACTTGGACATTATACCGCACCGCAGTCCTCTGTGCTGTTTGATGCTACATACAATGGAATATATATATGCATACATACATACAAAGCGACCTTTAAATTTTGTTTAGTTAGGATCCGCACGAAGAGAGGAAAGGGAGTTTGTTGGCTGTTGGACATTCGGTAGCTTAGACTTTCTGATCCTGTGTCAAATTCGACGCGCCATGTCATGATTCGTGCGGATTTTACTGTTGCTGATAGGCTGTCAGCTTTGTTGTCATTAATGAAAGATCAGAGCTTAATTTTCCAAGAAGGTTGAAAGATTCTGTACTTTCATTGGTGGTGACGGCTGTCGTCAATTAAGTAAAACGCTAGTTGTTTAGAAGGGTCTATATCAGAGCCTCCAATGCTCATAGCCTCTAACGGTCTAACATTTTATCGCTCACGTGACACCTTTCGGAGCAATATCACAATTCTTCAGGGCAAAAGTTCTTGATTAGTGGAAGTAGTTTCCGCCGATTAGGGTTTTTTTTAACCATTAGAGGAATTGAACTTTAGAGGATTTTAGAAGTTTTGAACTATTCGATGCTCTGAATCCTTAGACGTTCTGATTCACCCCCGTTTAGAAATGCCGGGTGGTTAACTTGTGTACCAACTGTGTACTTTCCGTACCTTGCTTTCCCTGACTTTCCTGTCAAAAAAATAACTGAAAGCCTTTTCAGTCTGTGGTTGTGCAGTGAAGGAATATCGAGGGTCGTAATCTGCTTGGAAGGCATCGCAACAAGGCGAGCACGGGCCGGTGCAGAGCGGAATTGAGTATAATGGCCTTAGCGTCACTTATCAGGTGTCTAAAACCTGGATTGGGATTGCTACGTCTCGAAGCCAAGACAAAACATGGAAGTCCTTCCATAGTGCGTTTTGCATCACATTTCACCTACTTCCCAGATACAGTATCAGAATCTCAAGGTGAGTATTGCTGCTGGTTGATGGTAGATCATGTTCTGTTTCCTGAACACTTACATTTGAACATCTCTCGTGTCATGTTCAGAGTGTAAGTAACAAAAAGATGGTGGTATTCATAAACAAGGAACCTTCCTCTGCCAAAATATGAAGGTCCAATCTTATAGTTCTATGGATTTTTGCATGTGTGCTGAGCTAGCAAAGTCCACTGGCTCCATTTCCAGACTTCCAAGAGCAGTCAGCTTAAGAAAATTTAAAGGAAGTGACCTCCAAAATTGTTGGCAATTGCACCTGTGTTTTTAAGCAGCTACTGATAACTTGCACCACAACAGCTACAGTGAAGTCTTGTGATTATGTTGAACCATGTTTTATTGGGCTAAAATATGTTAAACACCATCTTTATCAGGTTATAAAAGTGCCTGGCAAACAGAATGGGCAAACTTCTTTGTGTTCCTTGAACCAAACTGCTGTGTTTGGAATATGGCATGTGTATCTGTGCCTGCTAAAACAAGAGTGCTGAATTCTGAACAAAGACTTAAGTTGCATTTTAATCCTGCAAGGTTGCACTTGGCAGGGGTGGATTCAGTGATTATCATTGGGGAAGGGCACATTTCCTCGGAGGGGTGTCTTCAGTGGAAAAATTTGCTAAGTGGTGGAGGTGTACACTGGAGCATACTGAACAGGCACTTTTTGTCCCAAAGTGGTGCATTTTTCTCTGAGATGCATTTGTGGCTAACAAATATGTTGTGCATAGTGTGAGGAGGATGCTGGCCTTTCTGAATGGGTGCTTTCCATGGCCAGAGGAACACCACCTTTCCATAATGGAGAGGGGGAGGGCTGCAGCTCGTTTCTTCCAGCAGACTGGCCACAAGCCATGTCACAGCCATTTCATTCATCCACCATCCTCAGTATCCTGCACAGTTTAAACAGTAGGACAAATGGAGGACCCTTGCCTTACACTTGTTCATGCCAGAAAAGAACAGTGTACACCAAATGGGAAGTTGGTTAGTTAGTAGGGTTTTAGGGCACATCAGAGTTAAAATAATGGTTTTTCGTTAGGTGTGAGATGTTGAAATGAGTACAGTAGGATGTCAAAATTCACCATGGGAACAATGTCACCTAACAAACTATAAGTTCTTCAAACACAATTTTGATCCAACTGCATACTCACGTGTGCACCTTTTCTCTGTTTTGAGATACGTAATTTATGGGTAACTATATTAGTGATAAAGATACAAAATACCCTCCTCCTACCTGGAATTGTGCTAAGAGTATGTTTGCACATCACAATCTGCAATGGTAAGTAGCAGCATGATACTTATCAACAAGAGACTGGTAGGAATTAGATATGAAGACTTCATAACGACTCGTCACGAAGCACGATGTCAATACTCTGCTGGGAGGGATGTCAATTCAGTGTTCAGAAAGTGGTATATTCCACCCTATTTCACAAATAATTTATCACTGGGGTGCATCGACTGCATTGGTCATTTAGCACCCACCCAAGTGGGAAGGAGAGAACAGAACACCTTCCAGTCTGTATCTCAGCTCCTGCATGATGCCATGATCATGAACAGCAGAGGGGCGGGATGCACGCCAGCGAGGTTGCGGCCGCCAGCCGTCCCGAAGGCGTGGTCGAGTAGCAGCGGTGTCCCCGCCGGCCCAGTCGGTCGAGCATCAGACGGCTGCCGAATGCTGGAGCAGCACCGTTCCCACGCACTACCCGGCGCACATCGGCACGCACGGCACTCATGAAAGACGCATATTGTATTTGTGTCATATGTTCAGCCAGCTGGTGCCAAGAACACGACGCCAAAGTAGACACCCAGCAAACATGCCAATGTCGGCATGTGTCGGGGCGAGCTCGGCATCTCGTAAGCAGCATGCCGACATCCGGCCGCTCTCGGCCCGACATCGGCAAACTAACCTGGAATGTCAACATATGTCGGGTTGAGTTCGGCAAATATATAGCGGCCAGCCGACGTCGAAGCGTTGTCCGACACTTCATTCCCCAGCCGACAGCGAGCAGCTATCGTCCCAACAGCAGCCCGACATCTTCCCGACGTCGGCCCCACGTCGGTTGCATGTAGGCTGGGTGTCGGATGCATCTTGGCATCAGCGGACATTCCACCCTGCCCCACCCTCTGAAAGCGGGCCGCTGTCGGCATGTTTACTCGGCAGGACTTCGGTTCTGTTCACATCTAGTGCTCATTGCCGTATGTGAAGGATACTGCCTATCTGCAGGATGACAATGGTGATGATGAAGAAGCTGTTGCAATGGGCGCTAAATGATCACAATTTTGGTCAAGGCGCCCTAAAACTCAAATAACTAACTAAGAAGCTGTTGCAGACATCGTGTGTGAGGCATGTCCCGGAATTGTGCCTGCTTAGTGTTGGTTACTAGTTTGTGTTGCTTAGTGTTTGTGTTGGGGTAAGACCTGGGCAGCGATGTCGGAATTCCTGCGCCCATCGTTCGCCGTAGATGGTGTCGCCTTCGCCGATCATCGCCGCCGTGTTCTCGCGCGAAGACGGGCAGTTGAACCCTCCCCTATTGTGCAGAGAAGGGGGTACTGGAAGCGTGTATCCCATCTCATGGAAAGGTTGCGCCCGTCCGGCGGGGATGGGCACTTTCGTGAATGCTCGGGTGCACGCCCCCTCCCCCGCTATTTGTTTTCCAGCAGAAGTCGCTCCTTTTCGAGTAAAAGAAAAAGGTTCCCTTTTGAGATGAACAAGCATTAGAGTACAGCCCCCCCCCCCCACTCAATTATTTTTTTTTGCAGCCAAAGGCTGTCCTCTGAGGAAATGTACCCCACATGACGAATCCTCGAGTCGCGCCTGAAATATACGACGTTCGTTCGACTTCGTTGTTTGGTTCAATGGCAAACATTTAAGATACTCGTTCGCGCCAAGGCTCTGCAGATAAGTTATGAGGGGACAGCTAGGTCCACTGGCGATGCGGAGCCAACAGTGTCAGCGTAGGGTCAACCAAACTCCCACCTCCGGTAATACGGTGGTAATGTGTAATGACCAATGCCATTGGCTGTCCCGCTCCCTCGAACAGGGATGGATGCACGATTTTCCCCCGAAAACACCTCTTCAGGGATATTCGCAGTGGCGCCCCACGGCAAAAAAAAGTGCCCATCCAGACGAATACCCCAATGATATTACTGGATCCGCCCCTGCCCCCACTAGGGAATTTCCACTGCAGGGAGGGGGGGGGGGTGCTGTTCCAAGTATTGCCTGATGGACAAGTACATATTAAGCCATCATCCTCACTATTTGGTCAGATCAGGTGCACCTTCTTCATTAAAAAAGCTAAAAGTATAATAAACACTATCGGTCGTCTCATGCACTTTCTATATCCACCCCTGCCCAAACGATATAGAGTCATTCATTAATAAATGTTGGAAGGATTATTATCAGAAAATTCCATAGAATCCTAAAAATTAACTTTCGTCATGAAATAAAGCATTTCTGTAGGAGATATATTTGATTTATTAGTGTTCGGGAAGCTAGACACATAGTGTTCGTAACCCTGCACAACCATGTTTTCGTGTTCGGAATACGTCACACCACTACAAAATAATTATATGTTTTAAAGTTGCTCTTTGAGAGTGGTTAGAGGATTGTCATCAAAAGGAACTGTTTGAATATGGATAGCTTGTTCCTTTTTTTCGTTCGGTAAACACCAATTACTGCTTCAGCCATACAGAGGCAGCAGTATAATTATTTTCGAAGATTTTCGAGGTTAGGACCCACCACCACTGCAGTGGTGGTGGGTCCTGTGCACTGGTACAGAAAACGATCGCCTTAACCAAGTATGCTGATTTGTCCATACGGTGTCTTTCGGAATACGTGATGTAGAGCATTGCGAACTGGAGAGGTGTCTTCGTTATACACTACCTAAAATGAAGTCTGCCGTAACGACCATACGAAATAGAGGGTATGGTCGCTACATGTTCTGTGCATAGACCATACGTACGGAAAAGGCACCTCTCCAGGTAGGCTGAGTGCATCCCCACCCCCTTGAATTTTTCCGCCAGAGGCACCCTACAGGTGCTTTTGTAGTGGCACCCTCCAAAGAAATGGCCCCTTCCAGACAATCCAAGAAATGCCCCCATGACAATTCCTGGATCCACTCCTGATAGCTTGACCATAATCAATCTTGGCTTGCTCTGGAGATGAAGATGGACATTGGATGCTACGAATATATTGAAGCATCCTGAGGAAAATGACAGGCTGTTGTTAATAGCAAGCATATATGGGCACTGTACAACCTATGCAGTTGGTGCACACCTGAACCTTATCACAACAACAACTAATAACAAGCATACATGTAGGGCCTTGCAGACTGATATATGGTTGATCTTTGATTGTCTTACAGCTATTGCTATTATAGGCTGGCTCACAACTAATGTGCCACTGTGTAGCAGACATAGTTGATGCTTGATCCTAACTGTGTTATGCTATAGGCACGGATAATAGTAAACGGATCGGAGACTCTCGGGCGGCACTTTGATGTTTGCGACCACAGACCGATACTAGCGACATCTATCGGACGATCGGAGAAGTAATCCTGGATAGGTGATGCGAAGGACACCCCCATCGAAAAAGCTTGACGTGATGGGGAAATATAGCTGAATCGGCCTTCTACCACGCGTCGTTTCAAGAAAAAAACTGCGCCTTCGGCGCCAGGCGGGGACGCATACTCCAGTAGCCGCCATCCCTTCGGCCGCCGTATAGAACCATGAAGCTCGTGACCAACTAACCTGTGCCGACTAACTGAGGGAAGCAGAGTGTCATGAGAGCCGGCATAAAAACAAGGGAGAGCACCTGCCCCCTCCCATTCCAACCGTATATGCCTGGGACTCGTCTGGGGAAGGCAACTTCCATTCCGATGCCCCCCCCCCAGCGCAAAAAGGCTGCTGATTGGCCAAATACCGATTGGCCGATTGGCCCTGGAATAATAATTGTGCACTATAGTTTTTGAAGTATTTGTGCTGCCTGCGCTATCAATTTGTTTTTGTTTGACCTGATATGACCTCTACGTTGACCTCGGATCAAAAAATGACTGAACCAATTCCTTCTTAGAATCACCCAATCTATCTGATGCCGTTATATATATGGGGGAGGGGTAGGTAACCCCCGCCCCCCTCCCCGGCCGGACGAAGTTTGCGCGGACCATCGGCCGTGCGAGGGTTATGGTCGTCGGCGCCGGGCTGCTAGTGGGTGAGGCAGCTAGATTAGGTGCCGCGACCCATCGGAATAACGACGCCATAAAGTCATAAAGTGTCAAGGCTTAATAAGAGCCACAGGGGCCCATCAGGGTTAAGCCTATCTGGAAAAGGTACTAGAAATGTACATACTCTCACCCCAATCAATCCCTTACCTCAAGTTCCTAGGAAGTTATATATCGCAGCCTATCTTGCACCAATTCACTTGCTATTGCATAACACACTCCCATTGTGCTACCATAGACAATCTCATCAGTATCACATCCCGAAGGAAGGTGCTGAACTGGTACTGGCCATGCGAGTACTGATCTCCATAAAAAAACTCAGTAGTTATATAATATTTTATTCTTCTGAAATTTGTAGCGACGGCAACCCGATGAGAACCGAATCAGACAATTGCTGTGCTTCAGGGTGGCCAGAAGGGCCCTGTAGTCCTGCAGCAGCTCCTCACTCCTAGCGGGACCTATGTTATTTACTCCTACCTGCACTACAACTGCCCTATACTGGTGCTCACTGGTGGCCTGTGTCACCACTGGCACCAAGTCTTTGACCTTGGCACCAGGCCTGGTGATGCACCGATCCTTTCACTTACAACCTTTCAAAATATTCAGTCATGTACCTTAGGTAAAGATTGCAATATTTTATGTCAGACAATTCCTCCTTCAGACTGCTCCTCAGCATCAAATCGGACATCCTCCAGCCAAAACCCTTAATTTCAGAGCTGCATATGCAGGTGAAAATTGGTACATTTACGGCGCCCCCTTTGACCAATGATTCAAGCCAAGCAAAAGCTCAAACGGACTAAATACCACTGCGTCAGATTTTCTCGTGATTTAGAGTAAATAACTGGGCAATACAATGGAGAATTACATGCTTCACGATCCAAAACACATAAGTTGCTCCCAAAAACACACACAACGCGCCATAAACGTAGTACGCCACGCCATGCGTTTAAATGTTCCCTGAAGCAAAGAAATTAAGGCAGAGATGTTTTTAATTAATTCCTTACCGCCACAACAGAGTTCCATGCAGCAGAATCACGGTTCCCTAGTTTCTCCAAAAAGCGGAAATTGGCCGAAACTAAACCACGCTTAACTTTCCAACGCGGGAATGTGCTGCTGGAATCAAACAATATCCTATCCAGCATTAGCTTCGGCCTCCAACCGCTAGGTGGCAATAGCCCGTTCTTGGTCGCCGATTCCGGGGAGTTTCCTATCCGTTTACTATTATCCGTGCTATAGGTGTAATGTTCAATGCATGGTAATGCTATTTACAGAATATAATAATGCCTTAAATAAACATAGTTTAAGAGCATCCCTTGTGCTAGATGTTGTTTGTCACAACCGGTATTATAGGTGAGTTTCAATACTTCCATTCACTTCACCTTCGCTTCGTGGAGGTAAAGTGAAATTCCATTCACTTTTCCACTGAGCTTCGTGTCGTCACGTGATGCTACCCGACGAGTCTGCTTTCAAAACACCCACCAGTATGCCAAGTAGTGCTCGCCAACCAGTCTGCTGTCCAAACACCCAAACACCAGCCCCACGAAACACGCCACGCCCTCACATGCCGGCAGGTGAGACGGCTCGGATGAACCTGTTCCAGTCCGTCAACAACGCGCTGGACATCGCCCTGACCTCGGACAGCACGGCCGTCATCTTCGGAGAGGACGTCGGCTTCGGAGGAGTGTTCCGCTGTACGGTCGGCCTCCAGGATAAGTGGGTAGCTGTCCCTGGTCCTGCTGATCCCGTGGGCCTCACCACTTGTCGGCGATGAGCAAATACTCAGGCCAGATATGCACGGGCGCAAAATGGCCGAGGTAGCCGGAGCGCCCTAAAGCACAATCCATCATCACCATACCATATTTGCATTTCATGTTTAGGTGCAGTTGTTATTGTGGCATCATGGGCATGGAGATAATT